>JAFBJR010000172.1:5033810-5425261 GCA_016785285.1 Brachirus orientalis
CAGTAATTGAAAAACCGAAGATGCAGACTTCAGGTTTTGTTCTTACTGTAGCTATAATGTATATAATGCTTGGCTGTGATCAAACATAAGTCTCTTGTGACCTGCAGTTTTCCCTGCACATAAGCATTACTGTAAACAAGACCTTCCAGATAAAAACTTAATGAACCGCTGATTCATCATCATAACTTTGTAAACTGGAACTTGAACTCTGCAGAGGTAACTGTTATTTATTGCCCAAACATGTCCTGCGTTTGGGTGTGTTGGTTTATGTCTGAAGTGTTAGTCACTCCTTCAGATGAGGGTCAAAGTTGAAAGCATTTCTAAAATTGTCTCACATGAGTTTCACTTCCATTTATTATCGCAGCTGCAATAGTATTATTATAGTAATAAGTACTGTACTATACACAGAGAGGAAAATAAATACTGAGACATTCTTTGACTGCTTGGACCCAGGACAAATTTTTCTTTTTTATAGCTTTTCATATCAAGCTTATTATCATTAAGGCGGCATGTTTTTTTGCAAAAAATACGTTTCAATTAGAAAACAATATATATTGTATGAAGTTATTGTTATTTTTCTTTAATTCCTGACAAGAACCTCTTTTTATAATTAGTTTACATCAGGCAAAGATATAATTAATGTCACATTGCTCTTTATTTACCTAATTTAGTGGTGTCTCTGTAAGCTAAAGTTTGATTGTCTCATTATCCTGTCTACAGCTTGTGTAAAACCCATGGGCAATATTTTAATTCTTTGTTCAGAAGTGTTCATGAAAAACATGATTGACTTACTGGTGAATATTTTCTGCATTTTAATTATTCTTTCCCTCTTAGAGATGTTAAATAAAGTAAGCTACTGAAGGCGACCCTTGATAAATATGTTGGCAGTACACTTAACCTTACTTAACTTCAAATAACATAAACACTGCCATTTAAGCCCCTTTTTGTTTTAGACATCATATGTTTCTGTTACGTTAGGGCCTGACAAACTGGTACTGTGTGAATCTGGCCCTTTGTCCTCACACTGTAGGCATAACCATGAACAAAGGCACTCATGCATGTCGTGATAAATCATCCTCTCAATCATTCATGGACCAGTTCAGTCTTTGACCCTCATCAGTATAACTCTATGGCCCTGTTCAGACCTGATCTTAAAATCCGTCCTCATTGATCTGATCATGTGCAGACAGCCTTAAGTAAGCATTAAAATGTGTCCTGAATGCATGTCCTGTGACTACATGCAATAACACAAACACACACTGTCAGGTGAAGAGGCAGTCTCCAATCCATCCTGAGAGGAAATTACATTCATGCAGCTCGTGAATGTGGGCGAATGCATCCTCAGAGCACTTCTGAATGTGTTTTCTGTGATCTGAGGACACATTCCGGACACGTTGAGAGTGGTCAGACTTGTTCTTAGCACAATTTTCTCATCATTGTATCGCTCAGGACTGATGTCAGTAACAGGTCTGAACGTGGTCTTCATCTGCATGATTCTTTCTCTAGTCTGGAGTTGTTGATAGCAGGGCAGGTGGTAATGTCCCTATGATGTTGACACGATTTATCTTTTCCATGCCCCTCTCCCTGCCCTCGCCCACTTCCCACCTCTCTACGACCTGTACAAAAACAACCATGCAGTGCTTGAGTACAGAGATAAACTATTCACACACACAAACCAAAAACCTGCCAGTAAGGAGAGCACCCATCAACAAGGTAGAGTCAATCGGCCTCTTACAATCCTCACTCTCTTTCTAACGCATTCTCTGAGCATCATGCTCCCATTTTCCTCTCGCTAACCTACACAGGCGCTCACTAACCAATTAACGACCGCACTGCACCATGCTGCAAACCATTCACAAAGACCTTGAGAGACACACTACTAATCTTCGCTGACTCTGTGGCTGCTCTTCTGGGAGCTGTGGTTTTTCACAAACCAAAGTGGCTGCTGTCATGTGGCCTTTTCCATTGTTACAGTGTTGGCTCAGTAGGGCTTACTGTGGTCAGTAAAGAGCCAAGTCCAGACAGACGTGGAAGCAAAGCTGTTTAACATGTCAGACAAGTTATGAATCATACACACAGAGTGTGGCCCCTCTGGTCATGCTCTGCTATAATGAAAACTGCCTGAGGATGCATTACACACTCGCTGGCTACTTTATTAGGTAGAGAGGAGACCTAATAAAGAGGCAGCAGTGGCATTCGTTGTGGTCTTCTGCTGCTGTAGCCCATCTGCTTTAAGGTTTGACAGGATAATCTTCTGCATAGTGAGGTTTTAACTTGTATTTATCTGAATTACTGTTGCCTTTCTTGATTTCAAACCATTCTGTCCCTTCTCCTTTGACCTCCGGGATAAACAAGATATTTTCACCCACGGATTTGCTGGTCACTGAATATTTTCTCTTTTTCAGAACATTCTCTGTACATGAGAAAAATAGTTGTGGGTGAAAATCCCAGTAGTTTAGAAGTTTCGGGAGTACTCCCAAATACAATCATGACACATTTATTTATTGTCTACCGCTTTATCCTCCATGTGAGAGTCGTGGGGCCACTGTATGTCCTTGACAGGTCGCCAGTCCATCGCAGGAACAACATGCATAGACGACTTTTCACTGTCAAGTTCACACCTACAGCTCAAGTGTCAAATTAACCTCTGCATGTTTTTGGACTGTGGGAGGGAACTGGAGAAGAACCCAGAGAAAAACCCACACGCAAACTTTGTACAGAAAGGCCCCAGTCGGACTGGGTCACGAACCTGGGTCTTATTGCTATATGGCAACAGTGCTGGCCTCTACTTCACCATGTGGCCATGCTACATTCAAAGTCACTCAAATGCACAATATGTATTTTCGTAGCTCAGGGTCTTTAAATCCAAACAATAACAAACTTAATTTGGTGACATTGGCAAGTAACATGGGATCATGGAAATCATTGTTTTATTGTCTGATTTGGTTTCTCTGTGTGTTAATGCTTAAGAAACCACAGACAAACACACTGGCTAAACTAGTAGTACAGAATATTTCCTTTATTTGCATGGGACGTTAGAGCAGAGACAATAAAGCTAATAACATTATTAAAAGGCGACCATAAATAAAATGACCTTGAATAGATTTTGATTCTGTGGATTTAGAGTTTTGGGAAATTTTTGGCTAATATATAACATCAGTGTCTTCCTTTTTAGATATTTGAATGCAGAAATGTAACATATCCTTAAATGACCATTTCTTTCCCCATTGTGATGCTCAGATTGAACAGCAGCTGGTCTTTCCCATGCTCTGCTGAGTTGCTGCCATGTGATCAGCTGATCAGTGTTAACAAGCAGTTGAACAGATTTACCTTATAGAGTCACTGGTGGATGTATGTTCATCATCATATTTGAGTAAGGTGTCCCAGACAGCTTTTCAAACCAATCAAATTTCAGTATAGGCTTGATTATATCCATTTTTTCAGAGAGAGGTTTTGGTGTATGCTGGTATATAAGTGCCTTGTTTGCAAACACCGACATTAGGGGCAAAAAGACATACGATTCGAGCTCAAAAGAGATGAAGACGATAACTGTGGAAAAACCATGTCCTTCCTCATAGTATTGACTGTTCTTTGAAAATATTTGTCTGCTGGTTTTCTGAGAAAGGACATCTAGACTGGTTAAGCTGCTGAGAAATTCCTACATCTTCTGCTTCTAACATCTCAACACATTAGATCCACACAGGCCACAGCTTTGTTAGTGAACTGAAGGAATGATGATATTTATATAATCACTGTTGTTCTGCTGTGCATGTAAATGTAGTCCTGCATGTCATGTGTTGGTCATTGCGTATGTCTTGTGACTGTTTGACAGCTTGTGTACATCAGTGGCATTTGAACGGGATGGACCCCACATGTGTGTGGGTGTGCATAAGTGTGTGTGACTTGCATTCTGTGTGTTTGCAGGCATGTGGGCCAGCCTGCGTTCCAGCAGCAGGCTCAGCCAGCATCCACTGACAGCAGACGTGGGTGCCAGACTAGCAGGGAAGGATCTGGCGCCCCCAGCAGGGAGCAGTGGTCTGCAGGCTCAGCTCCTCAAACAGCAAGCGTCCCTCTACATCTTGGGTGAAAAGTCACATCTAAGGGTGAGGAAGACAACAAATCTCCTCAGTCTTATTCTAATCCAACAATTATTCTTCCATAAAATCACAAAGATATAGCTCTGCTATGAGACCTAGAAGCTTACATAAATAATTTCTTAATTTAGTGCCTCCCAGTGCAACATAATGTTTAACTAACCTCAGTACTACATTTTAGTTAGCCTTGAAGTTCACGTTGAAGAGCTTTTCCTAAATCCCATTTTGCTGGTGATACTGCATGTTTTCTTCTTTTTGAATAAAAATATTTGACCCAGTCAGTCAAAATTTACTAGATAAAGTGGGTGAACCAATTCTTTTTGTCCTCAGATTTTCCCAAAAAACATTGACCTTATAAATTATCACAGTTTGTCTTTAAGACAGTTGTTACACATTAATTGTACAGCATTTCACTGATTAGACATTTGTGTCCAGTCTTTTGTTTAGCTTTTGATCAAAAACTATCTAACAGGGAATATCATTTTTTTGTCAATTCTATAGTCTTTCATTTGTCAAAAACTCCTTCCTTCAGTTTAAAGATTGAAACCCAGACACACCGACACACAGAGTAAAAAACTTGCACCCATGCATATATGTCGATATGCTTAGATGTTTTCAGCCACTGAACATCTTGCCTTTTTAATTGTTATGGACCTTTCTGCTGCTGTCTCTTTAAACATGCGGTAGACTTTCATGGTCAGCATTACAAAGTTTCATGTGTACGTACAGCAAAGAATTGATCAGTTCTGAGCAATATATCCTTGTTTTTGGTTTCTGTCTCCTGGGTCTTACTTTATTTCATTAAATATGTAATGCATATATATATTCCACTGGGGTCAGTCTTTGGGATAATTTAGTTTTCTTTAACAGCTGCATGTCAGCAGCACAGAAAAGCATTTCCCACTGAAACCAAATATCTGAAACTGAAAACACTTGAGTTGAGTCAACACAAAAAAATAAACAGTTCTGCAACACAAACGCAAATTTTTGAGTAACAGAGTAACTGCTGGTGCATTTTTATTGTCTCATCCACTACTGCTGTCTCTCTGCGTTGACAGGGCTTGAGAGTGGACTCCTCTCTGAACTGTGAACTGGTGCCAGTGGAGTTTGCTGACACACGGCAGGTGAAAGCTGCATTTAAAAAGCTGCTGAGGGCCTGCGCTCCCAGTGCCACTTCGTCTGACTCGGAAGACTCTTTCCTCAAGGCCTTGGAAGACTCTGAGTGGATCCTGCAGGTGAAAAAACACAACATGATTTTGCACATTAAAGGTCAGGTGGGAGATTATTTTCTGGAGCATTTTTTACTGAATTGCTTAAAATCCTCTTCACAACCCTATCGTAACCGGTTAATTAAGGCATTGTCACAGAAATTCAAAACATTTTCACCTGTGGAGCAGACTATTTTTTAAAAAGAATTTGCCTGTGTGCTTAACGTCTGACTGACAGCCCTGAAAAGTCACCACTGTGTTGTCACTCGCTGGCTTCAGAGGGGAGTCTGAGAAAAGGGGCTTGGACTTTTGAATTCAAAATGTAGTCTGCTCGAACAGTTTTTCCAGATCTCCCACCCTACCTTAAACAGCAATACAGTGAGTCAAAGTCAGCTTTTAAAAGGGGATATTGAATTTAAGTATATACAACAGCAACCGTTAAAATGGTTAATGCAGTCCCAGTCTAAAACATTGTTCACTGCCCTCACACGTGGTGTTGCACTGTGTTCATGCACATACACTCATATACACATACACATAACTGTTCCATCATCTGTTTTGTTTTTATTAACATTGAAAAGTATCATATGATGAGAGGAGACAACAAGGCAACAACAATGTGCTGTAAAAACATTATTTATATTAAATATCCACTGTATGTCAGATTTTTCTCCTCAGGACATTTTTAGAAGGGTATTAAGGTGTTTTAGGTTTGGTAACATTTGGCACCTCTGACTGGTAGCTGCAGCTCAATATGTTTGAGTAATTCTGCTGACGACCCTTATGTCAAAGCACTCCAGGCAGCAACAAAACCAAACCAAATCCTAAACAGTGTTTGTGGCCCAGAAATGAAACTTTTTAATTGTACATATACTGTCATAAATTTTATGACTTGAAGGGTATGCCCCTTTAAAAGAGTGTGTGAGAACGACCCAGCGGTCCACTCTCCCTGCTTATCCTCTCTATCAGATTCACATAATGGAGAAATCCAGACTGAAGCCAGTTTCCCAGGGGAAACAGATTCACAATGATCAGGCTGGTTATCTGACTGACCCTCTACAGCCTTTGTCCTTACATGGACCATAATATACAGAGCCGAAAAAGATTATCTGTGGGAAACCCTTAATGGGCAACGTGTAGTACTCTGCGACTAATTACCAGTAGACCAAACATGGTACTGTATGCAGAGGGGGGATTAATCATATATGTATGTGTGTGTCTGTGTGTTCGCAAATGTTGATTCCCCACAGATTCACAAGATCCTACAGCTGGCACTGTTTCTGGTGGAGCTTCTGGACAGCGGCTCATCTGTTCTCCTCAGCCTGGAGGATGGCTGGGACATCACTACACAAGTGAGAACAATTCACAAATACTTAAAGAAGATGATGATCCAGATGTGGAGAAGTGGTTGAGCACAATATCAAGACCAGAGATTTAACAAAGTGTAGAGGAGACAATGGGCGATATGAGATTTTCATGACGTGATTATCCTGAACAAAATTATTGCGATTCACAATATTATTGTGATCATCATAAAATTTTTCTTCAAAGGCCTTGTGTCTGTGAAATGGTGACATTTGGTGACATCTAATGATGAGACTGCATAATGCAACAGACAGAGTACTTCACTACTTACTCCCCTTTCTAAAACATGCTAGGGAACTACGGTGGCCTTTGCATACCAGAAAGGATATAAACACTCTATCACAACTCGCTCCATATTCCAAACCTCTCTGCTGTTTCCTTCTCCATCTTCTTTGTTGGTTTATGCACAAAAATAATAAAAATACACAATAATATACACAAGTGTGAATGCTTGCACAACAGTGAAGGTAGTATCAATAACATTTGTGTAGACAATTCATTCATGTTATGCAGCTGCACACTTTTACATACGTATACTGTACCTTTTAAGCTTTTAAATGAAGGAATAAGAAGTGCATGTAACCACAACTTCCCCGGTGCAAGGCCAGATGAGGGTCTTTATTACAATTTCCTCCCCTCCTTATAATTATAGCACTTAATAAAAACAGTACAGGAAACTCATACATCAAAGGAGACACATTATTTCAAAACAATAAAGCACCTCCATGAGTAGGAAGAAGCAATGAAATGCAGAGATTAAACAGGGTTACACACACTCACTTCATTGTCTAGGTTGGTTCCATCCTCTTATAGAATAGATTTAAAAATTACTGCCAAAATAGTTGACACTTCATAAAACACAGATTTTGTTGTTGTTGTTGTTGTTGTTGTTTCAGAGTCTAAAAACTACAGAAAAACCCTCCAAAGACAAAAAGAAAAATCAAATTAATATTTTGTAGAAAATATCTAAAAAAAGACCCTGATGCAGTCACACAACCATTCAACATGGAAGTATGTGATAAACAGACAGCTGTTTAAACAAAAGTCCAACTGAATAATCATTTATGTCTCCCTTCATCGATCGATCTAGTGTCATATATCGAAACTGAAAGCAGAAATAAATAACTTATAATCATTCAAATGTGGCCTTGATTGTGACAGTTTCAGTTTGAGACTCTCTCTGCAGACGCCCGTGGCATCTGTTCAGTCTTCTGCCTGAGCCATGTATGAATCATAAATCTGGTCCACTCTGCCACACCTGCTTCTGTCACTGTGGAGTGCAGAGGTACACACTGTCTCAAGGTCTCCATATCAGGTCACTGATTTTTGTTGATTTCAGTCTCCAAAGTTCACGGTTCCGACTTTAAGGCATGTAAACAATAAATGTGTTCGAATCCTGATCAATTTCAACTATCTGTTTGCTGCTTCACTCTGCGTTTTATCACATTTGCCATCTCAGCTCATATTTTCCGTGCTGACCTGTTAAAGTCCACGTGTGTGGTGCAAGTGCTCTGTCTTCAAAATGTGTTTGTGTGGATGGTGAAGTCCTGGGTTGCTGATTAAAAGTGTTCTCTGTGCGTCTCTCTCAACGAGCCACCGGCTCCATCACGCCATAACCTGGTCAACCCATCACAGGCAGATGGGCTCCATATGCTCTGGCTGCCCTTCCTCTGTCCATGGACCATAGACACCCAGCAGACAGGATGCAGAACTGTCTGCTTTCTTTCTAAACCTTGTTTTTCGTCTCTTCACCTCATTCTCTGTCTAACCCTCTGCCTCTAGACTTTCTAAAATCCACTCCTCAGTCTTTTATAATCTCACAATGATCTGAGGGTCTTATTGAGTGCCAGGGTGCAGGAGGCTTTCGGGATGTGCTTAAAAAAAAACCCACGGGGAAGCCATGAACTCTTTTTCCCGCTCCATTCCACACGCGTCAAGGCTCATTAACTGTGTTGGAGGAGACACGGACAGGGAAGCAGGCCAAGCATGTTGCATGTGTAGACAAGTGCTTCTCAAACGGTGTTGAGTGGAGGGAGTTCAAATGTGCCTGAAGACTTTGCTTCAATGTTATATAAATGTTATTGATAGCAGATGATCAGTTAAGCAGCCTTCAGCCATGCCCCAACCTGATGTCTGCGGTCTTGCTTTACTTACGCAATGTTGCCACCATCTGTCTTGATATACAGTAAATCAGATCACTTCCCATGTGGAGTGTGGGATTGTCGCCAGGTGACACAAGATCTAAATGCTACTATATTGAGAATCACACAGAGAGGCGTGTGGAACTGATTGGCTTTGTCAGCCTTGTGTGCACTCCTTTTACCATGGTTTGAAAGTAACTGATTGAAAAAAAGTTGCACGTGATGATTTTAAATGGCATAGGTTGCTTTTTTCAACATTAGGAAATGTTATACACTCTGGGAAAATAAGTATACAGGTATGTGTTTTCATCATAAGAAACAGGTATTTTTCTTATGATGAAATTTCATCATCATAAGACACTTAAATCCCTAATAAAACCAAAAATATTGGTAATATTTAATCTTACAATATGTACTGTATGTATAAAATATAATGGCTGCTAATAGCAAGAGAGTGCAGAGCCAGTATGTTTTAGGTATATTTGACACACAGTTGGTTACTTTACGTATTGTACATATTGTTCATTAGAATAAACTTGCAAGTTTATTTTACTTAGAAATGTCCAGGAAAGTAGCAAAATGGTTGTCATATGACAAAAAACAATGTATGGTTACTTGATATCCCCACCCTGAAATAGCGTGATTTTTGTCACTTAAATATGTGTTTTAAAATCTGGTTACTATTTATTTAAAAAAAAATCTTTTAAGATAGGAAAAATGTTTGCCAAATATTCTGTGCTTCCTGTATAATGATAATCCAGCACTGCTTTTCCTGGAGGACCACTACTGTATGTGTTATACTCTTGTTTTCTCGTTCTGTCTACAGGTGGTGTCTTTGGTTCAGCTGCTGAGTGACCCTTTCTACCGCACCCTGGAGGGTTTTCAGGTTCTGCTGGAGAAGGAGTGGTTGTCCTTCGGCCACAAGTTCAGCCAGCGAAGTAACCTGAGTCCCAACAGCCAGGGCAGTGGCTTCACACCCATCTTCCTGCAATTTCTGGACTGTGTGCACCAGGTGAGGGTTCACAACAACTCCACCCTCGCACCTGAGTCTTGCAACCTTATCACAGGTGCTCTGTCCACTTGAGTCTCTCTGAGTCTGCTATGTGACTTTTCTGAGAATTCTCCCTTCCCCCTCCACGTCATTCATAGCATTGTCATGAGCTCAACTCATTCCTTAAAAGCAAACTGGCTTGAGGGTGAAGAATGTGTGAAATTCTGCTGTCATTATCCATACATTTGGTTTAGTTTTGCACCTCCCGGTGCTGGAAATGTAATTTTGAGCGTTTATTGCAGCAGAGCTGCTGCCCAGATGGTCCAAGAACTCAGTGATCAGCGCTGAGCTGACTACACTGACTACAATTGTGTTTTAGCATCCTTTCACAATTCAGTGCGTGTTTAGAGCTGCCTGTGGAAAATCGCAGCTTTGGGGATTGAGAGTCTCCAGGAATTCTTGAAGGGGGGGCCTGTACAGCTGAAGTCCAGAGAACTGTGTCCATTCTAAAATACTAACTTTAGAGGATGCAATGGGTTATTCTGTGTCTCTGAGGGTCAAACAGGCCCACTCCCATGCACTTACATCAACACATATTTTCTGCATTTGTCTTTTGAAACTGCTGGCTTGGCAACTAGGACAGTTTGGCATTGGTTCTGGGGTCTAGAGGAAAATAAACAGGGTGGGGGCAGGGGGGTTCGGACATGAGCCGAAAATAGAAGTGCATCATCTCCAAAACAGCTGTTGTTTTTGCCAGTAGACCCAGGTGGCCTCAAATATTCAGTACTTCTCTGTCATCGGCCACCTCACTCTACTGGAAGGGAACAATGGTTCTGTAGTCCTGCTGGCTCAGTCTACATTGTGTCTGGTAGTGATGATATCAACAACCTTTGCCCCCATATGGACTTTCTTTCCCGTTTCTAAAGGGTCATTTCTGCAGTGGACGAATGCAGAGCAGCAACACAAGGACACAGTCCAGCTGTCACTCTCACACTGGCCCTTTTCCCATCCATTAACAGCAATCTGTATCTATCTGGTTTTTTTTGCAGATTTTGGAGCAATATCCTCTGGAGTTTGAGTTTAATCAGTATTATCTGAAATTCCTGGCCTATCATCACATCTCTAACCGCTTCAAGAACTTCCTGCTGGACTCAGACTATGAACGCTTGGAACATGGTCAGTGTCCTTGACAATTTAAACCAGGGGGATTTTTTTAATAAAATCAACTTGCATATTTGGAAGAGCTTGCTCATCACTTTTTAAGCGTTCCATTTAGGAACAAGATAAAAAATTCAACATGTAAATGTGCAGCTAAATCTGCCTGAAAATAGACACATTACCCCATTTATTTAAAGGTCCAGTGTGTAAAATGTTGAGGCTCCCAGTTTTGAAAATGGCAGTCCACAAAAAGCAAGGCCCTTACCCTGAGTG
The DNA here is from genome assembly GCA_016785285.1 of Brachirus orientalis. Lineage (NCBI taxonomy): Eukaryota > Metazoa > Chordata > Actinopteri > Pleuronectiformes > Soleidae > Brachirus > Brachirus orientalis. Next base: position 5,045,041 of record JAFBJR010000172.1, read on the forward strand.
CATGTTTTCCAAGGCCTTGAAAACCAAATCCAATCAACCTATCTAAATGTTACACACTGTATCTTTAAAGACTGAGGCTATATTTTAATATACGTTTTGACTTAGCTGGAAACTTAATTGATAAGTGACTTTTGTAAGCAGCAATTAAAGAATAAATGTGTGGAAAATATGAGCTGTTGTCTCTGTCTCTGCTCGGATATGAATTATAGTGTACATTCTGTAGTAATAAACTCCTCTCGGAAAGCAAAGACTTTCTCTCTTATTCATTCGTGTGATTCAGAAACATTCTCTGGCCTGTGTGCTCAACAGCATCCCCTCTGTTGTTGTGTGTGTTTACAGGCTTGTTGTTTGAAGATAAAGGTGACAAGCAGGCGCGGAGAGGAATTTGTATGTGGGAGTGCATCAACAGGATGCACAGGAGGAGTCCCATCTTCTTTAACTATCTGTACAGTCCTTCAGACAGTGAGGTGAGTGTGTTTTCCTACTCGTCTGCCGGTTCATGTAGCAGAGCCCCCTCTTAAGCTGCATCTGAATAATGCAGCACTGTGGTTCACCTACACTCATACATGTGAGCTTTTATCTGGTGCCATCACATACTGAACTTAAATACATGCTTAGATAAATGTGTTAAAATACAACTGGTAATCCAGAGCTTGTACAAATTCAGTACAAGGACGTTTATTTAAGCAATGAACTTGCTGCGGTTTATGGATTTTACTCGTATGTAGCAGTATAAAAATACAGAAGAAGAATACATGTATTTTACGGTTTAAAGTTCAATTATGTTAAGTAAATTGACATTATATATGCAGTATTAAGATATACTGGAGAAAAGACTGTCATGTAACTATACATGATTTAGTCACATGCAAGGACCATGCTGGAAATAAGTTTGTTACTTTTGCATGTTATTCTTTGGATTTCTGTATTGTATATGTTTATCCAGAAATAAATCAAATCATGATATATTCTCATGTACTGAGCACTTCAGAAGTGAAAACAAAAGCTGAACCTGGTTTGATCATTTTTTTTTGTCCTGTGGTGTTCTCTGCAAAACTGAGCTTTTTCTTCCTGAAAACGTTTTACATTTTATTGTCAAGTAAATAATCCATGTATTTGGAGAAATAAGAGATAAATTTAAGTCTATGGAGTTGTTTTCTTTTCTTGCATGATTGCATTTATTTTTGTGAATTGATAAAGTAATACAGATTGGGTAACAAAAGGATGTACAAATATAAAAATAATATCAATTTTATATCAATAGATATGAAGACACTTTTATACTTTTGTGCTATTCAAATAGCACAAATTACAAGGCAGTGAGAGCATATAGTTCATAGAGCAGGGCCTCCCAACCTGTTGGCCTCAAGTTGACATGTTACTGTGGGGGGGTTGGGGGGGGGGGGCATGACAACAGTAATCAATTACTGTTGTCATGTTTCGATATATAAAGCATGAAAAACACAGAATTCAATAGTTAATTCAATATCCTGTTGGTTTTCCAAAAACTGTGACACAGAACCAAGTTGGTTTTTAATGTCCAGTCAGTTATGGAGCCATGTTTTGATTTGGTTCTTTTAAAATGTAATTAAAAACTCATCTTTCATGTTTGTAAAAAGAAAAAAAAATTCACAGGATTAAAAAAAAATGCTAAACACAATTTGTGAGTAGGCCTGTTTCAACCCAGGCTGAAACCCAGTCCTGGTCTCTGTCTTGGTAACCCCCTGCAGTATTAGGTAACTGATAATATACCGTGTATGTTTTACTTTCTAATAATCATACTTTACCATCTTTGCTGGTGCATTATGTAATCAACATGTTTCTGTTGTAGGTGATCCTGAAGCCTTCTATCAGCATCTCCAGCCTGAACAAATGGGACTTCTTCACAGATGAGACATTGTCCACAGGACCCTGTTATGACTGGCGCATGATGGCTGTGAGGTCCGACAGCTCTGAGGAGACAGACACCATCGCCAACAGTAAGAGAAGGATTGTTTGGCCGTGTTACAGCAGTGTGAGCCGCGCCCAGCCTGATGCCATCACCAAACTCCTCGCTGTAAGAACTCACCCCAAAGCTTCAAACTCAAGTTTCATCCTGTCGCGCTGCCGTAATATGTGTCACATTCATCTTCTTCTTCCCTGCAGGACATCCAGAAGCTGGAGGGTGAGCTGAACCAGGCCCCAGAGAAATGGCAGACAACTCTGGAGAGAGTCAGAATCAGCATTCAGGAGGACCTCAAACAGGAAGGAAATGTGTGTGTCAGAAAAATGGACGTGTTGCTTAAAAGAAACACAAGGAATAATCATATACAAAAAAGGCACATACTCTAATATTTGGCTTTATTTGGTTGGGCGTAGGACAGTATGTATCAATATTGAAATCTGGACTTTGATACCCATTTTAATGAAACTTTAGTTTTAGCTCTCTCCATACTGTCAAACATGGAGTAACTTTCTACTCTCACGTTAAATCCATGCTCTTTGCATCGTTTCAACCTACCTTCATTTACTAAACAAGTATAAGCCTCTCAAAACACAACACCAACACACACAAACATATTAACCCCCATTTTCCTCCATCTAACTTCTTGCATGCCCCAAAACAGCCAATCAGGAGCACTGTAAGATGTCAGGCTCACTGACACTGATGAGAATAGATGCCAAAATTTAACATGGAATGACACCACATTTTCAGTTGATGGGTAGTTTGGTAATTTTCGAAAGTACTGAAGACCAATACCCATTCCTGTCAGATCTAGGTTCAACAATTTAAAGTGCTTTAAGAATGAGGTCAGCTGACAACATAAGAAACTGAATGACTGAGTCTTTTGGGCAAATTCCAACATGACAATACTAGGATTCATCTGGCGCAAATTGTGAAAGAATGGTTCAGATAACATGAGTCATCATTTTCACCTTATCAGACCTTAACACCATTGAGGGTGTGCGAGAAGACAGCAATCTCGGCATTTCATCAGCTTTTCAGTGCATTGCAAGTTGAAATCGGAGCTAAAAGCTGTCCAACAAAAATTTGTTGTCGTGGCTTTTGTGGCTGGGGCGAGTGTATTTTCAAAGACTACGAATCGCAAATGTTACCACAGTGTGAAATCAGCATGTTTTTTTCACTTAAAAGTTGTTGTCATGTGTTTTCACAGCTCTGTAAGCAGTCGGTGTCCATCTCAGGCCTCATTCCCACGTCCAGTCTGCAGGCCTTCCAGCGCCACTCAATGCTGCACCTGCCAGACAGCGCGCTGGGCGACGACCGCACCACCACCACTACTTCCAATGGAATCAACCGCCGCGCTGCAACACTTTATAACCAGTTCACCCCAAAGAGTGAGGAGAACAGGTGGGCCATGAAATTCCTGAGTCCCGAGACAAATATGAAGTCCATATTCGATTCACTCACAGACACTCACAGAGGGGCCAGTCCAGTTTTGGCAGATGAGTCAGTGCTGTGGTATGCTGTGGTCATGTTTGTGAGAATTGTCTGTTCTCTGTTAAACTATGGGTGTGTAATTTTACAATTAGTGTGAAGTTCAAGTACAAATTCTTGGCACAAATATATGGATGATTTACTTTGACCTGGACAGACTGTCATTAAAATCTACTTTATGTAAAAAAGAAAAAAAAATGTATCCGTTATTTGCTTTTCTCACACCAAACAATGTTTCAAGAGATGGATTAAAGAAAAGTTCAGCGTGTTCACAAACACGTTCTTCAGATCACTTCAGCTTCAATATTTCCAGATGTCTTTGGATGGCTAAATTACTGGGACAGACGTATATGTTGTACGCAAGTAAAAACATTGAGCATGTTGAAAGAAGAGAACCCCGGTTCTGTAGCCTCACAGAACAACCACCACTCACTCACTTTGTGCCTCCTCACACTCACACACTATGGGAACATAATGTACAAACAGTGCTGGAGCTGAACATATGGAGGAACAGTTTGTCCTCCTGCCCCCTTTACAGCAAATGCTGGTACAGGCTCCACAGAAACAGTGTAGCAGTAGGTTACTACTCTGCTTCATACATCTGAATCTGTAATCCAAAGGAGTCGGAGACATTCTGTCAAAAGGCACTTTTATCTCAAAAATGTGTTATTTTTCAGGTCTTATGAGGGGATTCTGTATAAACGTGGAGCACTGCTAAAAGGTTGGAAACCTCGCTGGTTTGTATTGGACATTACAAAACACCAGGTGAGCAAACCACACTGATGAAACACTGACACATGGCCCGGAGCAACAAAGGCAAACAAAGGTTAACGTTAACTGTGATGTTGTCACAGCTGAGGTACTACGACACCGGAGAGGACACCAACTGCAGAGGCCACATCGACCTGGCAGAGGTAGAGTCTGTGGTGATCGCCGCGCCCACCATAGGAGCCCCCAAACACATCAGTGAAAAGGCTTTCTTTGACGTGAGTACATGATCAACACAAATGTGCAGGTTTTTTTCACCCGTTTATCTCAAGAATTATTTAAATGACATCAACATGTTGCAGGATACATTCTAACCTATGACGAATTTTAAATGATTGCGATTCATTTTGGAAGCGCTATATAATTAAGGACTGGTCAGCTGGTTGGCTTGGCTAATGTGCACTGTCTTCCACCTGAATTTTTTTTTTTTTTTTTGGCATTTTCATTTTGAGCAATTCAAAAGGTCTGAGTGGAGGAAAGGTTTTATTCTTGGCTGAGTTGTAAAAGTTGGCCAATAGTACTTGTTGTTTTGCCACACAGAACCATCTGGGAAAGATTGTATTTTACACTGTTTAGAAAAGGCCAGAGACTTTTACAATATTTGGCAGGTGACTGCATAAACTAACTGTTTTTCAGCATCTATCACAGGAGATCAGTCAGGTGACGACTTTGTCATTGGGGAAAAGCCTCCATTGCGTTCTTTGCTCAGCCAAAGCAATACAACCTATAACTGTTTTTTTTTTTTTGACATAGAAGATGTTTTTTATGTATAAAAGCAATAAAGGAAGGCAAAATAAACAAACTTTCAGACTAAGTTTTACATCTCTTTATGGAGTCGGTGTTAGGGTTAGGGAGCTGGTTAAGAATAAAGGCTTTTTTAAAACATGCTACTGGTTTTTCTCTGTCAGCTTTCACATAAACACACATTTCATTTAGTTGCATTATTTCCTGCAGTGAGTTAAAGACAAATAGTATACCATTAGGATCACCAATTTTACTCAGTCGCATTTTTTAATTATAATTTTAATTATATGGTTGTAGATAACCTCATAAGGGAAATTAGCACACCACAGTTTAAGTGACACAAGTGCTCAAGAAAGATCCTTTGCAAATAATACATTTTTGTTCTGACTATTAGAGTGGTTTTAATACTGAATTGCTTGTTTCAAAAAAGAGAAAAATTGATAATTTCTTGAATAACTGTAGATAAGCAGGTAATTGGGTCCTCAGAATCTAACGGAAATGTACATTCTGAGGACTTCTTTGTCTTAAATATTGTGCTAAATTGCAATAAAACCTCACTTGTGGTCTCTGTCATCTTTGCCTTAAGTCATAACATTTCTTATCTGATGCCTCTTTAGCTGAAGACCAGCAAGCGAGTCTACAACTTCTGTGCTTCTGACGCACCGAGTGCTCAGGTGTGGATGGACAAGATCCAGAACTGCATCTCTGACGCCTGAGCGCCAATGTCCTATCACACTCAAGAACATTAAAGACGGCATCAGGCAGCTAAGGGGCAAGAGATTTGACAACAGCTCCACTCAGCTTCAGATATCTTTAAAAAAAAAAAAAAAAGTGAGGATACAGTGAACAAAGTGCCTGGCAGAAGAGGATAAGAACTGCCCATCCTCCTCCCTGCCTGTTACTGAGCAGCTGGTCAGGCTCGTCGTCACTCTACTTCGGTCAAACACGTTTCATATGTGCTGTCAGCTCCTTCCCCTGTGCCTCTAAAAGGGACAAGGTAAAGATAAGCTGACATTTCAGGGGACTGCACTACAAAGGAAATGTTTTCCTATTTAAGCTGTAACTACATCAAAGCAATACCAGTGGACATTCAAACTGTGGGTTACATTTTAGACTTATAGAAAATAACCTATAAAAGAATTTCTATCAAATATTTTGCTATAAGGAAAGGTTATTGCTGCTTAAAGAAACGTATGAACCGCCAAAAACTCAGATTTTAATGCACAGCACCGAAAAGCAATGTGTTTGCACTTAAATCTTAAGTATGCACTCCTTATCAAATATAGATGTTTTTTTATCAGACGGCTAAAGTCATTTCTTTACAGTGAAGACATGACGTTTCTTCATGACCGACAAAATGAAAGGAATTTGCACAGTGAGTTCAGAAGAGTTACCTGACATTTTTCTATTTAAATCCGTGATGTTTTCTCTATTTTGTTGAATGTTTATTGACTTCCTGATAACTCATTTGTCTTATGTAAATTATTGGTTTTTTTTTTATTAAAAGTGTAACTGTAAGTGTGGTGGATGTATGTTATTTTTGTAAATACATGTGTGATATTTCATTTTATATACTGTATGTTCTGAGCATAAGTATACTTTTCTAACCGTATATCTAATGTGATCAGTTAGTCTTTTGTTTTTGTTTTTTATGTGTCGTTACTGGTGCAAAACCCCGAGTGGCCTGTTCCCTGTTTGTGATGAAACATTGTTTTGAGATGTTTTTTTTTTAACATCGCTCACATTGTCCAGACAGTCTCTGTGTCTTAAGGGCTTTTAAAGAAGTAAATAATATATCAGTCCGATGTTATGATCCTCTTCTCGTCTGTTCTCTGTTTGTGCAACTTATACAGTTTCATTAAAAAAAAAGACGTCAGAGGCTTTTTTTCATTACTGTATCTTTGAACCATGTTCTGTGGTGACACTAAATTTTTTTTTGGAAATAAATGAAAACATACTTGAAACTGCTCACTGTCTGTGTTGTCGTTTTGCTGGGTGAATTGAGACATGGGTTTGCTCATTTATTTTGTGCTCATAAAGTGATGCATTTGGATTACTTTCTTACAAGCAAGGGTAAAACCTTTAAAAAAAATAAATTCTACTTAAAGGTCCAGTGTGTAACATTTAGGGTTTACTGGCAGTAATTGGAAATACTTCCCACAAGTATGTTTGTGTTAGTGTTAAATCACTTTAAAATAAAACTTGTTTGTTTTTCAGAGGCTTAGAATAAGTATATATATATATATATATATATATAAACAGACAAGCCAGCCACAGTGTGCATTTCACGTTTGAAGTGGAGGCTTTTTACACAAAAAGAAAATAATGACATCCTGTCTGGAATGTGAAAACCACCATAGTTCACTGACCCACTTGGAAAAATTAGAGCTAATCAAAATTGAAGATTTTGAAGATTGCTTTGGATTTTTTTTTTTTTTTTTAATGGCACAGATCACCTTTGTCTGTATTTTGCACCACATTGAACAACTTTGTAAACCATTCTGATGTGTTCAAGGAACTTGTCAATTTCTGCTGCATGGCTTTCATTCTCGATATCTCAATGAGAGGTGTGCAAAAATGTACATATGCACTTTGCCTCATCTTGTTACCTAAAGCTGCAGTAGGTAACTTTTGGTGATTTTTTTTTTATTGTTGACGTTATTCTGAAACAATGTAACCATATTTGTATGATGTATCCTTCAGGTGTAATCTATCTATTTTCAATATCTATATATGTATTGTGTATGCATTAAGCCTGAAAGACTGACAAATTCATTTTAAGGATTGCCTCCTTTAATCAATGCAGCATTATAAACTGTCCATAAACAGAGATGGTTTGATTCTGTGTCTTCTTTCCCCAGATTTGGACACCCAACTAAAATGATTCCAATGGCACCACGCAGACAGTCGATGAGACAAAAGCCTGGAAAGCAACACTGGAGCTTGTGAGTTTACCAAATGCAAATCACTGAACAGGAGTGTTCAGTGAAATCTGTACTTGCCTAAAGTTTGCCAAAGAGCAGCTTGACATGCCAGTACATTACTGGGAAAATTATTTATGGTTGATGAAACAAAGGTTGAATTGTCAGAGAAGAATATGCAGCACTATATGGGGTGAAAAGGGCATTGCATTCCAACACAAAAACATCATCCCAACGGTAAAGCACAGTGAAGGGAGCTTCATGATTTGGGGCTGCTTTGTTGCTTCTGGGCCTGGACAACGTCGAGGGGAAAATAAATTCCCAGGTTTACCTGATTTTCAGCAGGAAGATTTTAGGGTGGACATCCACCAGGGGAAGCAAGACAATGTGCATGAAAATCAAAGTATATCTGACGAGACTTCAAACTATAAGGAGTGACGCTTATTTGAGATTCTGTACCTTCACACATCTGCTCACACCCTGAGAATATGGCCGAGATGAAGCAGTTCTGTGACAAACAATTGTAAAAGTACTTCTTGAATGTTATGTAGGTTAGTTGCCTGAATTAAAATATACACACACCAGCCTTTTTGTTAGGTACACCCGAACACATACATCTAATCTGCCAATCATATGGCAACAACTCACTGCATGTAGACATGGTTGAGACAACCTGCTGAAGTTCAAACAGAGAATCGGAATGTGGAAGAAAGATGACTTAAGAACGTGGAACAATTGTTGCCGGTCTCAGTGTTTCAGTTGATCTGAGATTTTCACACACAACCATTTCCAGTGTTTACAGAGAATGGTCAGAAAAAGAGAAAACATCCAGTTCTCTGGGTGAAAATGCCTGAATAATAATTATTATCAGAATATTTTAAACAAGTAAACAAAAATGTTAGCCGCGCTGTGGTTTCAACAGAAGGATGACAGAAAGTGACACAACACAGACTGGACCAACACTAACAAGGAGATAAAATTGCTCCTGCTTTTCTTCAACATAAATACATTCATGTACATTAATTAGCCACAACAATAATGCCGCAATGTGTTGCCTTAAAAATGTAAACAAATATTTATACATTCAAGTGGAAAAGAACTTTAGGAATTATCCTTGTGACATACCTGAGCTGACAAGAAATGTTGAAAGAGAAATGTATGTTGTGGAATTAACCCCAGGTCTCTGAAACAAGTGAGATACTGAAAGGAATATTGGGATTCAGATTGTGTTTTGACAATAGAAGTTGCACACCGGAGCTTTTAAATCTAACTGGCGGTGGCTCCTCTGTGAATATCTGTGGTATATTTTAAAAACTTCCTTTTGAACAATCAGTTATGCGACGTGAAACCTATTTTGTACATTCATTCAAACCAGTTACACCATTTAATGTTGTGGATGGTTTTTATTTTATCGTAAATTTCAGATGAGGAACTTAAATGACTGCAAAATAATTTTTGCCTCTTTTGTCAGATCTTTAATTCTTTGCTGACTCGTTCAAATGTTCCCCTGGGTTTTTACAAGATTGCTGGTTGGGAATCAGGAAGAAAACATTTGTGACTGTCATGTTTATCTGGCCTCATGTTTGTCAAGGAGTTTTTTTTTCTCAATGAAAGGGAATCAAACAACTCTTTTCTTCTTTCTTTCTTTTTTTTTTGGTTCCTCTGTGCCAACAATCAGGCATGGAGACGATGATGATGGGTGTCTCACTTACCAGTGGTGAATATCAGACAATGCCAGATCTTCGACTCAGGCTCTGTGGCGCCTGGTTGTCAGTGCTAACACTTATTCTTGTAGTGAAAGGACACTCTTGTGGGAGCCGGTGCTGAACGTTTTGTCCCTCAGTACGGTCTCCCAGCTATCTTCCCTTGTAGCAGGTGCAGAGCTGCAGTCCAATGTCTTGGCAGAAGCTGTGGCAGCTTCTTGCCATATTTAGCCCCCTGCATTAGGAGCTCTAACCACAAACAGAGGGCTGCAGGGGAAGTTATCCAGCAGGAATGGGCATGATAGGAATCATTCCATTCAGAGACAGGAATTGCAGATTTTCTTCAGTTATTGATTTCCCATAATTAGATTATACAACATTCATGCAAATAATTTTGTATATAGATTTGCCACAGGGGACGTAAAATGTGTGCAGTATAACTGAGACTCCGGCCAGATTGCCTCTGCAAGAAATTTCCTCTTTTCATGTTCAAGACAAATGAAATCATCTATTACACGTGAGAAAATCATCCTTTTAAAAGTGTGATGTGCAATCTTGTGCAACTCTGCAAAAGGTTTCTCACAGGTTCAGTGAGATTAGTCTCAGTTGGCTGGAAGCTTGCTGTACTCACATAAAAGGACAAATCAAAAACTGTCTGTAAATTCAAGATTGCACGTCTTTGTTGGTTTCGGATGCTGTATTCCACATGTACAGTCACAGCTGCAGCCCTGTATTTTCCATTTCCTGGGTGCTTCTGTGATGCGGGCAGAGTTGATCCCCACTGCTTTTCAGTCTCAGCAGACACCTTCTTCATTTCAATTCATTGCAAAAAACTCAGAACACTGATCTCAGTCCCCCACCCTGGAAATCAGGATGATGTCAGCTGCCTTTATTACATGGGGGTCTATTTGATTATCTAATACATGAATCAACTGCTGATGTTATCAAGCCACCGCCCACTCATCCATGAAGAGAAAAGCACAATTAAACTTTTGATTTATAGTTTAATGGAGAGGTAGTGCACTAATGTATTTATCTGATGTCCTGATATTTTTCACTTGACAGTGAAAGTGATCTCTGCAGCTGAACCCCAGAGTCCATTTTTTGATCATGTGAAAAGCTCTGGGCAGTGAGGTCACTGTGGGGAAGTCAGTTATCCCAGAAAAACAGGCATCTGCCAGACATTTTTTCATCAGCAAACAATCCCAAAACATGTTCCAGCTTCAAATCAGCTTCCATGAGGATATTTTGGACAGGAATTAAATAAATTAGTTATGGACATTACGGTGCTTTTGGGACACTTGGGATGAGGGAGAGGGAGCCAGAGATATCCTTATTTTTGGAATGTCAAGGGCTTGTGCAATTTAGCTGTGGATATTAGAAACTCCCCATACTGAGAATGGTTGAACGTATTGCAATTTCTTTTCTTTTTTTCTAAGGTTCCAGGATATAAATACCTCTCATAGAAAAACAGTTCAAAAGATTAAAAAATATGGCAATATACTTATTTATTCAAAACGTTTTGTATTTAAAGTTTGTTTTTATGTTTTAAAGTTCCAGTGTATAATACTTTGAATGGTTTATCAGCATAAATTGAATATACTACCCATAGGTATGTTTATAACTATATTACTTTTAAAATAGCAATTGTTTAGTTTTTGAAGATTAAGCCTTTTGTAAGTACTTTAGGCAAGTAATTTGCTTTAAGGAGAACGCTGTCTTGTGCCTCCACGTTTCTACAACAGCCCACATGCACAAACCAGCCATCATAGTTCCTTGATGCTCTTGGGAAAGATAGGAGTGAGTGAGGGACTCCTCATTTGTTACAATCTGCAGTCTCACCAGTAGATGTCACCCACGCTTACACACTGCACCTTTAAATCTTTGTCACACATAAGAACAAAGACAACCATAAAAGGTGAACAATGTGTCTTACTTGATGCAGTTTGGTGTTATTAGGCCAACGACTTGGACAATACGTCTCTATATGTGATGTTATCAGCAAACCACCAGTATAAAAAGATCTACATGGTGGTGACTGTGGACTTGAATGAATGCAGGTTCTTATCTCCTCTGACAACTGAACTCAACTTGAACTGTCTCTTTTCTTCCAGCTCTCTATCTCTTTTGAACAAAAATTAAGGAGTAAGACACTCATTGTGCAGCCTGGATGTCAGGCACCAGATAAACAAGTGCCCACAGCTGATAGTTTTCACCCACTTACAATGTCCCTGTAACTTTGTCTCATCTTGCTCTTCATTGAGACATGAGGGTGGGGATGACAAATGTGTGCGGGACACAACAGTGATCCTTTGTTACACACACTGATCTGTTTTGACACATGTGCACCAAAACTGAAACCTGGATGCTCCAGGTCTTGTGCATCAAGTGTGAATAATCTTGTTTTGTGGGAAATGTAACAATGAAGTCATGTTGCACAGCTGTCATACAAAGCATGCACTAATCCAACCTTTCCTCCCCCGATACTTATGCCAGTAACTCAACTCAAGAGATCTCTGCCAATTCCAAGCATCAAGATCTTTTCATTATAGTGTGAGGAACTCATTGGAAACACTTTTTTTTTATTCAAGGTAACATGAGGTCAGGGAGGGCTGTGCCTCTAAAAGCTGAGTCACTGTGAATGAACAAATGGAACAAAGAACCTGATTTCATTGTGGATCGGACACGCTGAGGCTGATACCTGATCTGCCTGTGCAGGTCAGACTCATCTGCCAGATTGAATCAGTGAATCCCTACAGGTCACTGCAATGCTTTTTGAAATACATAAATAAAATGTATCAAGTACTTTGATTTAAAGGTCTAAGTAGGAATTAGTGACATCTGATGGTGAGACAAAAGACTGTAAGAAATGGAGGACTCCTTCACTCATTTATCTCTTTCCCTTGCATGCTAGTGAACTACAGAGGCCTTTGTTAAGAGAAAGCATGTTGTTCTTCTTAATTTGCCTGGTGAACTTCTGCTTCAAATCATGAAACTCACGCTCTGGCTTGTTTGTCTTTTCACAAGGTGCAGGATGGATCCCTCCATAATGCCAGAGCCTTTCTTATGCAGATATTAAAGGCTCATTCTGGTGATTACATATGTATACAGTGATTCAGTTGAATTTCCTCCAGTAAGCCCTCCTAGAGCATATAATGATGATAATGAGGTGATTCTGCTAAAACGTTTTATGTGTGTATCCAAGGTCACTTTTGTATGGAAGCCCATTTCCACCACTTGAAACAGAAAAATCTGTATTAGTGAGTCGTAATTATGAGATAATACGACTTTGTATCTCATATTTATGGCTTAGCATCTTAAGATTACTACTTAGCATGTCATAATTGTGAAATACTATTATTATTATGACATAGAGTAGAATCTCATAATTATGGGATATTATCTTCTATTTCTATTATCTACCTATTTCCATGCGGCGGAGACGGGCTTCCATACTTTTCTGTGCCTGCAACCACAATCACCCAAAAAAAAAAAGATTTGAGCTGTTGTTTGTTATTTTATGTGGTGGCATTTTTGAACATTGTTGACACTGAATTGTTTCGTAAGATGTGCATCTTCAGGACTAACACCTTCAGTAGTGAAAATACAAGGACCCTGTAACATCTGGACAATGGGGCTTCTTTTAAAAACACTTGTAAGCGGTAGTGAAGACACATGGAGGCCCCTCAAAGCATTCTGTCTTATCACTATAGTTTTTTTTTTTAATTGACAAAATAACTGTCTGTTGGATGCAGCACCAGCACTGGCCCATTCCTGCTCCGTTATGGACAAACTGTGACTTGTGCTCACATGGCGACACCTAGTGGACACACTTAATCACGCTCAAGATGTAGACATGCTGACACTAAAGTACATTAAAATATAAAAGGTAAAGTATGTTGTGTTCCAAATTGACACACTCATAAACACAAACTTTTTATCCTATGACATGTGTGTGCCATTAAAATAAATAAATAAAAATAGCCAGCCAATGCCTTCAAAAGTAGATGTTTTATTACCATATTTGAGACTTTAACAGATGCAGTTCACCCACATTTCAGAAACAAAATGAGCTTATCTTTTCACAAGCTTAACATCATAACAAGTTTATTTCAAAGCAACATCTAAATGTAGTAATACATCACATTTCTCCAGTATGCCACAGTTTATTCACCATTTGCTCTTGTCTTCAGTAGCAACGCGTCTATTCGCCCTAACATTTGTTTTTTGAATGGATGTGCTCACATAATGATCGACTTTCTATAAAAGTCATTTACATTATTTGTAGGGTTAGGTGATATCAGGGCTTTGGCTACACTGCGTTTTTGAACGATGAATCAGTACAGTTATTTTAAATAAGTGAAATGTTGATGGTTGTGTCACATTCAGTATTTATGGCTGCAGAAATAAGAAATAAATCATAGGAACATTTTATACATGCTTCCTATGGTAGTATATCAACTTCATGACAGATAAAAGTACCAAACACAGGAACAGTGGAAACAGCCTCAGGCATCAGCCTGATGAAGGACACATGGTGGAAACACTTGGGATTGAGCATGGTGTTACCGGAGAACAAATTATGATGAACGTGCTACACAGACTGTTTCTTTCAGCAAGATACTGTTAAAATAAAATACATGGAATCAATGGAGCAACTTTTGGACAAGCAAAGGAGTGTTGCTTAATTAATATGGATTCAGATGTCACCGTGATGGACGCATCATCACCAGAAAAAAGCTGTTAAGTGAACATTGAACTAAACTGAACTGCACATTTTAAAATAACCTAAATTAGAACGAGTTAAAACATTTTTTTTACAGCTTTCATGGCTCAGTATGTTCCAGATACCTTTGACACTGGGTCATCTCAGGACTGATGTTAGTACCAGGTCTAAATGGGCCACAAAATGGAACAGTTAGACCTCCATTTATCATGGTTAGTATTCATTGAGCCTGAGCCCCGTGGTTCTTCCTCTCTTGCCATGACTTCTTCCTTATCTCCAGCTCAGCGTCAGTGAACGATGCTGGACCCCAGTTGGTGATTGTCTGAGGTCCTTTATGGCCTGCAACACCGGGATAAAAGTAAAATAAAAGTCAGATATTCACTATACAATGGTATACAATGGTAATCTAGCAATTAAACTCAAAATAGAGTCAATCTACATACTTTATTACAATTTTTATCCACTTTATTCCCACAAAAAATAGAACTAAACACACAAATCTGAAAACTTGAAGCTCACATATCCAAACTAGTAAACTCTAACCACAATTCCATTAATCTGACTCAAATATAAAATGAATCAAAGTTTTATATCCATCCATTCCAACTGTGGTGGCAGCTGACATAGGGGGAAGTGTGTTTGCCCTGCTTTGAACATAAAAAAAGCAAGGCAAACATAAAAAGTGGACAATCATTCACTCTCACACTCACACTTTCAGTCAGTTAAAGGTTTCAAATGAATCTAATCCCCAGTCTGCCTTTGGGCTATGGGAGAACATGGAGAGAACCCGTGACAAACTCCACACACAGTGAAAGGCACAATTTACATTATTCAGCACAATTTGTTCACCTAGAAACACAGACCTGCAAATGCAACAGCCTACTAATTAGTGTCACTATATTTTGCACCTGTGCAAACACTTATAAAAGAGGCTTCAATGTCAGGGTCTGGCGCTTTAGACTTTTATTTTGGTTGTTGTCTGTCATCTCCTGTGGTTGTGTTTCCTGTGTTCTATGTTGCAGTGGACTGGTGGGGCAGCTGGGTGGATTCCCGTAGTGTGCACCTGCAACTCATCTTCTCATCAGCCTGCAGCTTCTTAAACCCTGGTTAGTGTGCTAAGTCAGGTCATTGTGGTATCTCTCATTTCCTGATCCAGTGTTTGTGTTTTTTTGTTTTTTTTTTTGCCTGTGTTAATTCTCCTTTGAGAAGTATTTTATGTTTTTCCTAGTTATCTTGGACCTTGTGGACTCAGCCCAGGAAGACGGTCAGTCTCTGCCCCCTTTTGTTTACTATTATTTGGCTTGGTCTTTTTCTTTTTGTGTAAATAAATTTTTATTACTCCTTTGATCTACGTCCTGGGCATCCACTCATTTGGGGTTCTGTTAAGTTAACAGACTCTAATTATCACATTCAAGGGACTTGCACTAAATATTTATTTTGAAAGCTTATGTTGACAGTCTCTCATATTTGTACGAATACGAATACGAAGTACTTTTATTCATCCCCGAGGGAAAATTCTTTTGATACAGCAGCATACACATCCAGGTAAGGAAGACAAAGAAAAAGAACATCCAATACAACTTTTTTTTTCTTTTTCTTTTTTTTTCTCCTTCCCTTTCTCCCATATAAACAAGAGCACACTGGGTCCGAGTAAAGATGAATGTTATGACCGGTTGTGCAAAAAAACAACAAACCCAGTTATGTAGAGACTAATGTAGTGAAGTTAATATAAGTCCCATGAAGAGACATTGTGCACTGATTTGTGTTCTTTTGTGTTTCTCATTGTAGTAGAATAAGTGAATTTACCTAATTTTGTGTCATAAAATGGATAACATCTTCTATATACATTGGGGACTGCAAATGCTGACACTGTATGTGTTTGACTTGGCCTCACAAAGCCAAAACATAAACTATATGGGCAAAGGTATTTAAATGACCAGTAAACCACCAGGGATTGGGATGATGTATTTAAATTCATACAGTACTTCAATATGGAGTAAATGCTGCCCCCCCCCCCTTTTTGCAGGCTTCCACTCTTTACTCAAGATTTTGAAGTGTCTATTCATTCTGTTGAGCATTGATAAGGTCAGGCACTGATGTTGGACAAGAAGGCTCACAATCTCTGTTCCAGTTCATCCCAAAGGTGCTCAATGGGGTTGAGGTCAGGTCATTCAAGTTCTTTAACACCAAGCTCATCAAACCATGTCTTTATAGTTGACAAAGTTGGAAGCAGAGTATTGTCCAAAATGTCTTAGCATGCTGAAACATGAAGACTCCACTTCAAGATAAGTGGCCTAGCCCCTCGCCTGACTGAAACACCTGAATTCAATATTTAACAGGTGTGGCCAAGTACTTTTGTCTATATAGGATATGTGATAACTTTTTTTATGGTCTGGATTTTTAATCCCTTTTTATTTGATGTTATACAAAATCATATACTACTGTTTTTGTGGGTGGAGTCAGATTTTGGAAGAGAGATCATGGTATAGATTAGGGTGAATGATTTTTTTTTTTTTTTTTTTTTTTAAATAACTCTAACACTTCAGTTTGCGATAGTTTTAGAGAAACTGAGCCACAGTTTTTTGATATGTGGTAAAACATTTGGGGAAAAACTGTAATCTTTAGCAATAATTCCTTAATTAATTGGCAGATGGATGGATGACAGGATGGACAGAGACGCACAGACCAGTTAAAATATTTGCTAAACTCAGTACTTAAAGATTTATTTTTCTTTAAATCTTTAATCACTGACAATCATCTGTCTTACCTGGCTGGATGAGACGCACCAGGCCCTCATGTTTGGCCACCTTGTCTTTCCATGTCTTGGTCTTGTTCGCTGCTCGCTCGAGCAGAAACTGAGCCACAGTTTTTTGATATGTGGTAAAACATTTGGGAAAAACTGTAATCTTTAGCAATAATTCCTTAATTAATTGGCAGATGGACGGATGACAGGATGGACAGAGACGCACAGACCAGTTAAAATATTTGCTAAACTCAGTACTTAAAGATTTATTTTTCTTTAAATCTTTAATCACTGACAATCATCTGTCTTACCTGGCTGGATGAGACGCACCAGGCCCTCATGTTTGGCCACCTTGTCTTTCCATGTCTTGGTCTTGTTCGCTGCTCGCTCGAGCTTCCTCGACACCACCTACAAATGATGGTGTTGGCAGGAAAGAATGCATACTGTAAAAAGTGTGATATGGTGATATCACATAAGTGTGATAAGTGTCTCTTATATTTTGGTTTTATGATGAAACTGATTTATAACTTAGTGGGACTTGCAGGGTGACAGACTGAGGAGCAGCACTGCAGTGTCTCAGCCAAATACAGAGAGTGCACTGATGATGACGGAATGGAAATTTTTAATGTTAAGTTTTCTACTAATGTGTCTAAACATTAGTCACATGCTGTTAGTAGCAAACACCTACATCCAACAAAAACACCAGGATGGGTGACTTGATATTAGTTGTAACTTTAATTTTTGTGGTTTTCCACATTGATTTTGTATTTCTGATCGTGTCTTATATTCTCAATGAGACACCTGATTGACACTCACGTACTCATCTTCTAATCTCCTAATCCCAGCTAACATGGGCCAAGGGGTGGGGGTTGGTACACCCTGGACAGGTCCATCACAGGGCCACATAGAAACAGACAAGCATCCACTCTCGCATTCACACCTAGGGGCGATTTAGAGTGTCCAACTGGTCTAATCTGCAAAGGCCATTTTTCTGACAGGGTTGTGAACCCGGATCTTCTTGCTGCAAAGGCTAGAGTGCTAACCACTACACACAACCGTGTGACCCATCTTTTTTTGTTGAAGGAGTTTGCATGTTCTCCCCGTGGTGCGTGGGTTCTCACCAGGTACTCTGGCTTCCTCCCACAGTCCAAAAACATGCAGATTTGGGGATTAGGTTAATTGGACACTCTAAATTGCCCATAGGTGTGAATGTGAGACTGAATGGTTGTCTGTCTCTATGTGGCCCTGTGATGGACTGGCGACCTGTCCAGGGTGTACCCTGCCTCTCGCCCTATGTTAGCTGGAGTTAGGCACCAGCGCCCCCCGCAACCCTTGGTGGATAAGGCGGTAGAAAATGAGTGAGTGAGTGATCTGACCTCATACTGCTCCAGTGCTCCCTGTCGCTCCTTCTCCAGAGTCTCCAGCTGCAGCATGGCTGTCTGCAGCTCCCTCTCCTTGGCCAGCTGTACAGACACCAGCTCCTGCTTCTCCGCCTCAGTCTGAGACAGCACCCTCTGTTGCTGCAGGTGGATCTGCTCCAGCTCTGCCCGCTTTGCTGCCTCCTCCTCCAGCAGCCTGGAAGAGAACACGGCAGTGACAATACATGCATAAGGATGCGAACAAAAGGAGGAGATGCAAAATATACACAAACTGTCAGGACTGAAATTGTAGCTCTTTGTGGATTTGTGGTGCATTGAACTGTTGTTTATAGTGACATGTCCAACCATTTTGTATGAATTTTTTCATGTATGAATGAATGGATCCTCACACACTGATTTCCATTCAACTGACTGTCTAATTATCTGTGTCAAAGGATAATCTTAAAAGACGAGTACATTTCACTGGTTTGTGATATACTTCAGTCCTTTACAGTTTTCCTATTCTCCCAGTTTCCTGTATTTCTACGTACATTCAATCTTGAGTGTGTGTGTGTGTGTGAGGGAGAGAGAGAGAGAGATGGAGAGAGAGACCTGGCCTGCAGTCTTCTCATGGCCTCCTCATCCTGCTTGGCCTGTCTCTCATCCTCTAAAGCCTCCTCCAGTCTGTGGTACATGCCCTCCAGCTCACGGACTCGCTGCAGGTACTGCTCCAGTTCACTGGACTTCTGTGCCACCTGCTCCTCCATCTGCTGACGCACCTGAGCAACACACACACAGTTGTAATGTTACACACAACTGTGTACACAGGATGTTGTTTTGAGGCAACATCTGTAAATATTCAGTGCATCTTTCAGTCCTTAATCAACATTCCCATGCACATTGTTAGAATGGTTTTGCAATGTCACTTGAGCAATCACTAGTATTTTAATTTACAAAGGCACTAATCTGTGTAGTTACTGAAATAGGATGATGATTAATAGTCATTAATAGAATCTGCCACAGACAAAAACAAATAACTAAGCATTACAGGATATGTGGTTAAAGATATTTTAGTCTGTTTCTTGGAAGGACAGAACCACATATGGGGGATTAAATCTTTACCACATGGTAAAAATAAAATTTAAAAAAACCTAAATATTTGTCTTTGGTCTTTAACAAGAGCATTAGTCATCAAATATTCAGTGTAGCACTTTATTTATCAGGACAGAAGTGCGGGAGGCACCATGTGTGTTTACCTTTTTCTCTCTCTCCAGGTCCAGTCTGTAGTGAACCTGTAAGTCTAACTGTGTCTTCCTCCTCCTGTCTTCCTCTAATGCTGCTTTTGCTGCAGCCTCTTTCATTTTCTATGAAGCGCAGAAAAGAGAGATTTTATCTCTTTGCATGACTGGAGACTTTATCATGCTGCAACTGAAAAAGCCTGAAAGTGTTTAAATAGAAACATTGGTTTGTTTTGTGTACCTTAAGAATTCAGGGTGCGGCAGGGCAAAAAGAGAAGTGAGAATAGTCTACATGACCCAAGTCTGTGATCCAACACCAAATGCAGATGTCCCTGACTGAACGAAAATGTCTTTTGCATAAAAACTTTTACTTTACTTCCTCTTTCATGGTGAGCATTTTCCTGCAAAGTGTGTGTGTATGTGAGTCAATACAGTCTATGAAAAATAGCTGTGGAAATCTGTGTGTGCCAAGTAATTTTAAACAAAGAATAATTATCAATGGTTACAAACCAAATAATTGTCTTTAAAATGTATTATTAACAATATGAAATAAAAACAAAAACAGAAAATAAAACCATCCACTCTCATATTCACACCTACAGTTAATTTAGAGGGTCCAATTGGCCTAAACCCAAAATCTGAATGTTTTTGGACTGTTGGACGAAACTGGAGAACCCAGAGAACCCTCCCCCCGCCCCACACACACACGGGAGAACATGCAAGCTCCAAGAACTCCCGGGTTCCAACTGGGTCGTAAACCCAAGTCGTCTTGCTGCAAAGACAAGAGGGCTAACCACTACACCAACCGTGCGGCCAGTTCCTGTGATAATATACAAAAAAATTTTTCCAACAAAGGGCAGATATTTTGCTATGTTGAAAGCTTGTCAGTGTGACAGTTAAATTAAAAACCTACAGGGGTTTATAGAAGTGTGTAGGGTACGAGGTGTGCAAACATGTAGTAGCATCCAGTTTCTCACTGTAGGTGCTGGTGTGTAACAGTACCTCCCTCATGGCCTCTAGCTCTCTCTGTTTGTGCTCATTGGCCACCTGGAGCTGCTTCATCTTCGTCACCAGATCGACCTCCTCTGCATGCTGCTGCCGCAGCTCCCTGCGTCTCTGCCGGGCCTCGCGGTGAGGAGACGGCAGCCCCAACCGCAGCAGCTGGATGCACATTTGAATAGCTGCAGCAAAACAAAGTCCCAATGCATAACAATCTAACTACTACTCAATCGTTGGCTCAGTAACCAGGACATTTAAAAACCTTCAAAGACAGACTCATCACCATGAGACGCTTGATGATGTGGCAGTTACTGAGAAGTGGAAAATGACTCATCAGTACCTTGAATCCATTCCTGTTTCTTCTTTTTGTCTGGCGCACTGATCTCAAAGCTTCTGTCACTGCACTTGATAATAAAAAGGCATTTCTTCCCATCTTTATCTGGCAGAGACTGAAGGAGAAAATTAAAAATGGCTGCTTCAGTCACATCATAGTAAATGTGCAAAACCTGCTGAGTTTAACATGTTGATTTTATTTCTGAACAGAAGTATTAAATATTATTATTCATATTCAAAAATGATTTCAAATTATATATACTTCTGCTGTTAGAAATGTACAGTAAATGGACTGGTTTTCCACATTGAAAGAGAAAGGAGTATGAAAGAGAAACATGTTCATGGGTTCATTGCTTTTTCATGCACTGCAAAAGCAATGACATACAGGATTCGTCCATCGGATTCTCTATTAACCTCAGCATGTTTTTGGACACAGAAAACAATGCATACACAGGAAGAACACGCAAACTCCACACAGAATGGCCCGGACCAGATACGTATATAGACAACATTAATGCATAGAAAAATGACACAATTGAAAGATAAACCTCCACACAGCAGTTTTGGTCCAGAATGATATTTCCTTTCTTCTCCACAAGATCCTCACAGTCATAGTACAACATTGACTTGGGTCGAAGCACAAACCAGCGCTCAGTCCAGTTCTTCCTTTTGTGTCCTTTTTTCATCATGTAACCCTTCAACACACAAAAGCAATCCATAGTCAGGATTTGTTTAAAACAATTGCAAACTTTGCAAAATAGGATACTGTATCTACACTGTGGTAAAATGGCCTTGTTGGATGTTGTTGTCGGATGTTTGTGCTCTCCGAGTGTTTTCTCTAGTTTTAGTATTGGGTCTGCACAACATCAGTACCACTTGTTCTCTACAATATCATTCTAAAAAAACAGAAATTACTGCAAGGTGGTTGTTTCACTAGACTCGCATAAAATGGTGTCCACTTAAAAGGAATTTAATATTTAAGAGGCCAAAAATAATTTGGTTAAACCGCCATGACCTTGATCTTTGAACTTTGGTGACAAAAATCTAGGCATTTAATCTATAAGTATTATTATGATGTAAAAGTGAAGTTGTCCTGTAATCCCTGAAGTCCATGTAAGCATTTGTGCAGAATATAAGGTAATTCTATGTATAATATTGTATCTTTTAGTTGAACTGACACACAACTGATGTTTTTAGATGTTTTATTTGCTTTTTTTTCCTTCTCAGAGAATATAATAGCATAACTTCATAATGCACAGGGTTGTGTCAGCATGTCCTGCGCTTACAGGAGCCATTAATGACCAGTCGCTGCAAATTAAGTAAACTTAAGGCTCCGTTCTTTAAGGTAGTAGCTACTGGACAAAAAAGGGAAGAGAGAGACTTAAATGATTAAATCAAACTGAAGTGAGATCAGACCTGCTTGAGCACATCCAGTATGAGCTCCTGGTAGACCTCATTGATACCCAGCGACAGAGTCTGGTGGTCCATGCCTTTGCTGAAATAACCCATTCCCACCAGTTCCACCAGCTCCCAGGCAGTCAGACAGTTCTTTGTGTTCAGCTGCAGCCTGTAATCTGCAACCTTCTCCTCACTCCATTCACTTCCCATGGTCTCCACCAGCTTTTGGACAAAGTACTCAATCTAAGGAGATTGATATATATATACAGTATATTGTAAACATTTATTGAAAAAAACAAAGCTAGAGACAATAGTTAATCTTCATCTTAGACTGTTTTGTGTCTTGCAGAAAACATGTGCAATAATATTCCTCACCTCTTCAGTGATGATGACTAGTGGGTATTTGTCCTCTGACAGAAAGTTGAAAATGCACCAGACTTTGAAAGCATCATCATCTGTGATGAGGAGCTGCTTATTGCACATATTCTTCTTGTAACACAGAGTCCAGCACATCCTGATGAACTCAAGTGCATCAAAATCATCCCGCACCTGAGAATTGAGGCATAACATTCATTCGTTGGTGGGGACATTTTGACCTCGCGGGGACATTTTGTCTGGGCCAAACAACTTTAAAGGGCTTTCTCAGGCTACAATTCGTCATGGCAACCTGGGCCCGACAAGATGAAAGAAAGAAGGAAAATATGTGTGCTGAAAATGTCTAAGAGCATAATTTAGTATAATAGCTTAGTGAGAAAAGAAAACAATTAGGCAATGATGAAACATTACAGATGAGATAAGAAGAAAAGTGAAGGAATGTCAGGGTCTGGCTTCCTGCCTCTTATTTTGTTAAACCATTTATTTCCTGTGCAGCCTTGTTTCTGCTTTGTGTTTTCAGGAGACTAGACCAGGCAGCCGGGCAGAGCCTCCCTCCACACACCTGCTCCTCATTCCCTGATTTGTTTGGTGCCTGTAGGAGCCTGGTCTTTGCTGCAGCAGGTGCCACAGCGTCTCACGTCCAATGTGGCACTTACCTGTACTAGTCTAGTTTAGCTCTCATCACACTACATGTCATTTTTGATTCTGGTTTTGAACTCGTCATTTCCTTTGTTCCAGTTTTTTTCCCGGGAGACCTTCGCCCAGCCAGCCAGCCAGTCAGTCAGTCAGTCTCCTTGCCCTTAGTTATTTCTTATTTGGCTAAGTATTTTTGGTTTGCCTTTTTGTAAATACATTTTCATTACTCTGCTTTTAAACAGCCTGGTTTCCGCCTTTGGGTCCATACATGTCCTTAGCCAAATCACCACAAGGAAGCTGGGATGGAACATTACAGATACCAACTCTAAAACATGAAGAAGGAAAGAGGAGAAGGATGAGTAAAGGTAAGGGTAATGTTAAAAGAGGTAGTAATGCAACACTTCAGAGGACAAGTGCCACTGACAAAAGAATAATAATGAGGAGTAATAATGGAGAAAAAAAAACAAAAATAAGGGAAAAAAGATGGAGACAAAGGAGGCAGTGATGCAAAATTGTAACTGCCATACACTGAGATATAGGTAAAACAGAAGAAAATGATGAAAAAAGGGAGAGAAAAAAATTAAGTAGGCAGTCACACTAAAAATCATTTAATGCTGAATCAAGACTCTGCAACACCAGACACAGAAAACTGGTTTGTTGTTGTTATTGTTAGTTTTTCTGATTCCTAAATTTCTGATTTTTATTATACTTTGTACGTGTTTACACGTTTGTAAATCATAAAACCAGTGGTAAGAATTTGTACTACGTTTTGATCTAATTCTGGTTTATTGAAATAAGTCTGTTTCTTCTTCACGACCGGGATCAAAATGGTTCTCAAATGAACCGCTTCACAGCTGGTTCAAACTCTCTCAGTATTTTCTTCCCACCTTGTCGAGGATGAACCTGCTGAGATATGGCATGTAGCCTTGCTTGGAAAGAGGCCCTTTACAGTCATCCTTGAAATGTTCTTCGAGAGCCACAGGGTCATGAGGAATCCTCATCACTGTGCACAGGTTATGAGACAACACCTATGAAATCACAATAAGATAATTAGCCAGTAGTGCAAATTACAAATGCAACTGCAACAAAGTTTTTATCAGAAAAATGTCAAATGGTATTTCCAAAACCTCAAAATGATGACCTGCTCAAAGATCTAGTTTTGCCAACAAACCAAAGATATTTAATTTACTCTCACAGAGAAGCAAGAAAACCAGAGAATATTCCCATTTAAGCAGCTGAAATCGGAGAACTCTTCGGGCATCTAATTTAATAGTCAACAATCAATTATTTGTTGTGGCTCTCTAAAGGACACATTGCTGTAGGAAAAATGTGTATGAGGGTGAGTTAGATCAGTCTTACAGACAGAGGATTTTGTTAACACCCATACAAAATGTTTTCTGACTTTTACAGGCATCACTGGTCAAGCGTTGTGCAGTTCTCTACTAACAGATCTCCACCCACAAGTGTTTCAACTATCGCTGTAGCTTCATAAACACAATAACCTGCACTTTCAAATGTCAAATAATAGGAATTTGTGGAGGTTTTTCTGTCTAGTGTCTATTGCGAGCATATGGCATTGTGGGACATGGAAAATCCCTGCAGGATCCTTGAAGTCAGACTGTGTCTTTGTCAGGCTGGGCACATAGACATCAGACCGAGCAGGCAAACAAACTGCAACACAAAAAAAACCCCTTCACTTGCTTTAACTTTCTGTGTGAAACAAATAAGCTCCAACCAAGTGGTTAGCTTTGCAATCTACAGTGAAATATACAATGCAAAATCACTCTGATCAATCTGATCAATCATATTGATTTAAAAACACTGCTAAATAAAAACTTGAACCAACGTGAAATGATAAAGTGACAGTACTTGTGTCTAGATACATCAGATACAGATAAATCGGTCCATTACTTTGGTGAGTAGTGTTTTGGATATTTTGGACTTGTATTAAGTAATAGTATGTTCTATCAATTAAACATACTTACAATGACTAGTGGAAGATTAAACTTGTGTGGTATGGCCTTATATTACTTTGAAATCCATTTGGAAAGGTTCATCAACAGGCCCCATTTCCTCAATAGTGTGGACATAATAATAATAAATGTACAGTGTTATCTCAGACAAAATGAACTAATTTAGAAATCAATGCCTGCAACACACTCCAGGAAGTTTGAACAGAGTAAAGTTTATCACTGGGTGACATCACCTTTTTTTATATTGCACTTTATAATTGTTGCTTTATGAATGATGCAGTTTCAAATGTGGAATCTTTATCCTTGCTTGCTGGTCTATAATTTGTTGTCGCTGCTGTCTGATTCAGTTTCTGGTGAAATATATTGTCATGTCAGGAACATCTCGCTCCATGACACATAGATGCTTGCCCATACCGCCACATTTGCTGGTTTTTGTACCTTTTGTTGATAACAGTAAGGATTGCGTGCGTCCTCTTTGGCACAGATTCTGATGTCTGTTTTCCCCAACAACAAACTAAAACTTGGAGCTCTCTGACCACAGCAGATGCCTCTGCTGTCTTTCAGTCCATCTCAGATGAGTTTGGGCCCAGAGACATTAGTGACATTTTTGTGCAAAATTGATATATGCCTTTTTGAGTATTCCAGTTTCAGGTTGCATTTCCTCTTGCAGCAGTGGATGGAACTTATGACAATGATCTTCCAAACTACTATCACAATAGCATGACAGTTTCTCATATAATACCTCCTGATGGCTCGTTGTTCAACCACATTCAGCAGCAGTTTCCACCCTTGGCCCTTAGCACTAAGATTTCCCCAAACTCCCTATATCCTGATGATATTCTGCACTGTAAATGGTGAAATACCTAAATACTGCACTGAGAAACACTGTCTTGGAACTGACTAACACAGCGGTGTCAAACTCATTTTACTTCAGGGGCCACATACAGCACAATTTGATCTAAAGTGGGCCGCACCAGTAAACATAATAAATATACTGTAAACAACACAAACTCCAAATTTTTCACCTCTGTTTTACATTTAATTAAGTATCTTTTTTTTTTAAAGGACATATTATAAACCTGAATTTTTGTGAGGAAAAAATGTGCATGTACACTTTAAAATATATTTTAATATTATGCATTTACACATGTGCATTACAAAGTACAGATCACTTGGATCTATAAAGGCACAAAGCATTTAGTCACAGGTATCTGGAACTGAAAAAATATAGTATTCCACATCATGATTAGGTTCACAAATTCACCCTGCGGGCCGGATTGGACCCTCTTGCGGGCCGGTTGTGGCCCGCGGGCCATATGCTTGACTCCCCTGGACTAACAATTCTTTCATAAGGTTTGGCACCAATCCACCCAGGTCTTTGATAGATGCTCCTTTTATACCCAATCATAAAATCCTCTAATCTCCTAAATGTAGGACCTTCCAGAACAGCATTACTTGTTTAACCTTTTCAGTCTTGCAAACCGTTTTGAGTGCTGCAGCTGTCACATTCTAATTTTCATTTAGTTGCAAAATACAGTTACATTTGTCGGCAAAAGCACTGAAAAACTTTTATTTGTATTTTGATCTGTTAAATAAATTTTCATGTCATTCAAAAAAAATACAGTTTTTACTTTATGTTGCATTTCGTTAGAAAGTCTATTTGCAAGTATGTGCAAACTTTGTATATCAATAGTGTGCCTATGTGCCATCACATTGAATCACTGTATTATTTTAAGGCTGGATTTAAAGCTGGGCAACTAACCTGATGCTCCACATGTCAGAATTTACTAATTTTTAGATTTATATAATGATTCATTCGAGTTTATAATCCATGTCTACATACAGTCTATAGACACGCGCGCACACACAGACGCACCTTCAGCTGAGATTTGGAAACTTTTCCACGATGATCCACGTCCAGTGCAGTGAAAGCGTGCCATATAAACTTTAACAGTTCCTCTCGAAGCCACATGTTGTTGACCAGCAGCTCCGTCTGTCTGCCTGTGCTCGTGTGTCAGTCACTGTGTGCGTGCGCGTGCTTTATAAATGTCCGCCTCTTTTAGAAAAGAACACACGCGCAAGCAGATAATGCGATGACAGCGCCGCTAAACTACGTCAGCCGCGTGCTTTTCCACGGTATAAACTCAAACCTTCAAATAATCAGCTGATGTAGAGGACATTAAGTACAACCCTCACTATGATCATTTTATATCATTTGATCCTACACGTATTTATGTATGTACGTATATACATGTATATACGTACATACATATATATTGAGATAAAATACATTTTGTGTGTGTGTGTGTGTGGATTGATTGATTGATTGATGCTTTATTAATCCCAAGCTGGGAAAGAGTCAGACTCAACTCGTCTTCAGAGGTAAATTCTATATATATATATATATATATATATATATAATGTATTTTATCTTTTGATTAAGTCTTGTTATCAGTTCTCCATAAAGTGCAAAGAATTTTAAATTATATAAAGTTAAATAAACTAAAAAATATTACACTTTCAACTTCAAACTATATAGAAAACAGAAAAATCATTAATCCACAAACTCTGGGAGGGGGCCATTCAGCCAATGAAGACATTTGATTTCAAGTATGTTTTGCTAAAAACCCTTACTTTTACTTTTAATTTGATCATTGATGAGTATTGGATGTATTATTTTAGACTTTATATTTTGGAGACTTTAAAGATAAAGATTCACTCTTACTGAAAGAACTGACACTTGTCTAATCCTTGTTTTAAGTTGAAAACATTGGACTGAAGTTAAGTAAATCGAATACATCACGCCGGGCTGGAACGACTGAGAAAGTGATTAGTAGAGCAATCACTTCTAAGGTCCTTGTTCAAATAGGACGGTTAAGGTTTGTGATATATCTAATAGGGCCCCTTAATCCCATTATTACTACCTAGATATTGCCAGAAAAAAACACATTAAACTAGTGGGAGGAACAGAAACTGAATCCATGTGTATGGGTGTGTTTTTAGGTAAGACCCTTTTCCAGTCTGTGCCCAGGGGCCCACTGGCTCATACTGGGCTCCAGCCTTCGGGTAAATTTCTCTGACTATATTTCATTCAGGAATAAACATGAACATTTAGATGAATTAGTGCCTTGTAAGACCCTTGAACTTTGCCCTCATCAAACATGGATACAGGCATGAGTGAACATTTCAACAATTAAAAATGTTTGGCCTCTATTCCTTTGCATCGTGTACACATTTTACATGAATACCTAACTTAGAGGCCACATGGTTGGTGTAGTGGTTAGCACCCTTGCCCTTGCAGCAAGAGGTTCCAGGTTCGCAACCCAGTCAGAACAAGGGACACCTTAAGTAGGTGTGAGGGAGTGGGAGTGAATAATTGTCTGTCTCTCTGTGGCTGGTGACCTGTCCTGTACCCTGCCTCTTGCCCCATGTCAGCTGGAGTTCGGCACCTGTGACCTAGCCTTAGTTTTAATGTGTATTTGATTAAAAGCACTCACTTTAGTGTAAACGTTATAATTCTTTCAGTTACATTTTGACAAAGGAATTCTCAGGACAAGCACGAGAAGCATCTATGAACAAAAGCCCTTACGAGTACCTGTGCAGTGTCCCATACTTGAAGAAATCCTTTGTCAATCAGTGTGGCAGCATACATGTTACACATCCCCACATAAATCACAGGCTAAAAATGGTAGGAAAGAATCAGTAATCTGGCCTTGGTGTTGGTTCCTTTCATTTTAGAGCTGCTTTAAGACCCAGCATTTCTAACCAAATCTTGAATCTTAACCAGATGTGTGAACATAGTGTTCACAAAAGGAGAGCACTGCTCTCTGGTGGACAAAACGGATGCTTATCCAGTTAACTTTAAACCTTAAAAGTGTACAAGGAAACACACATGGTCATTAATTCCCTTAGCTTTTTTTAATATGTTGTGTATATATAGATGTTTATCCATACACCAACCAAAAGCTTGAGATTTTCACGATAAGTTCAATTGTACATTCTTCAATGATGTATCCAATTGTACTTGCAGTGCTCACAAACACGTCCTGCAGCCATAATGAACACCAAGAGCATTCTCTTTTTTTTCCTGAAATTAATGTTTCTGAGTTGCCCACCGATCCTCTCTGTAACCAGATGTGTGACAACCAGCCGTTACAGAGGCCGCTCGCTAAATAACAAAGTTACAGCTGTTTACATTTTTAAATAGTCCTCAATTTAAAAAAATTTGCAGTCTGATACAGAAGGCTAGGAGAACCTGAACAATATGAAAGTGCTAGTCATTAATTTACAGAGATCAGGCATCACATAGTGCTATGAAGTATCCAATATGCTACATATGAATACAGCTGTTGACACCTTACAAACGCCTCTGGTTGTTTTTCAAGGCTACCTGAAAAATCAATAACCTTGGCTTGTATGGCATAAACATGGTTGTTTATGCAGAAAATAATGTAGATATCACCACTACCAGAGGTATAATCTTATTACAGCCGATTGGCCACAACAATGATAATGAAATATTTAGTCCCATTATCAATTTCTAACTGTTAATCCCCCAAATTTTGTTTAAGCGGGAAAAAAACAAAAGAGTTGCCATCATAGTATCCCTTCCTCACTGGGCTCCAGAAGACAACGTTGTTCAGAGCTTCTTCTCTTGCATCGTGCTCAAGTTCTTGGTTTGTTTTCCCCAGCCATTGGTTGCATTTTGGTTGCTTTCCCACATCTTCTGGTGCTTATTTCCCATTTGACAGATTGAAGAATGACTGAGAAGAACCAGTTCTGGAACCACTACTTAAGGGAACAACTCAAGCTTTTTTCACTTCACTACAATCAGTCACAGAGTAATAAAAAGTAGAACAGATGACTCAATTCATTCCCGGAGCAGTGCCTCCAAAGTTGAAACTAGATGGCACCACTGGCACGGTGAACTTGTAGCCGCCGTGTTTCTCAATCATCTTGGACTCTGTAAAGAGATTTTTTTTAAAAAAGGAGCACTTAAGATTCACAAACATAGATCTAGAGAAGTAAACTATTACCATTAGCATTACTGGTAATCACGGTACATTTACCAATACAGCATGTGCTGGCCATATCATCAGCCTGTGTAACATTTAAGAGGGTATAAAATTGTAGAGTGTAGAGTTGCTTTTAGAAGGATTGTTTGGTTTACATATCCTTAGAATTAACCTTTTATATGTACTTCAGGCAATGGCCTTGTTTTACAGAGTTGACCATATTTCTACAGCAGCCTGAACAAACCAATTAGCTGTTTTGAAGCAAAGGCTTATGATGCCAACAAAGAATGCCATCTAGGTATGCAAAGTCCTAAGTTCCCTGACCCATGTGGGAAAGGGACAAGAGAGCAGAGGGCTAATCTGTAAAATAAGCTATTTTTAATTATTTCCACCCAGCCTGTCCATAGAACACTTTAGTACAGTGTTTCTCAAAAGAATGGGTCATTAGGTTTTCACAGGCCTTGATGATGAGCTGACCATTTGTATCAAGTGCAAGGAAACATCTTCAACATTCAGGCAGGGCAGTGGGTCCCAGAGGACCAAGATTATTTTTATGTTGATTAAATAGAAACACATTCCTCTACTGCTCTCATCTCAGGTGATCAAGGTTTGATTATTATAACTGTTGTGAGTGATACAAGCAGGACATTCTGTAGTGTATTTACATTTTACTCTTTAACTTTAACAAACTTATTTTCTTTTATGATGACTCTTCCCAATTATCCTATGTGTAAGCAGTGTATTTTATTATACCTCATATGTATGTAAAGGTATTGGCAAAATTTGTTAGCAATAACCTGAGCATTGTTTTATAAATCTGTAGAATTTTTAAAAATTAAAAAAAAAAAAAACCAAAAAACATAAAATTGTAGCCTGTGAGAATTACTTTAAAGATCATTTGCAAACCAGACATATTGGAATATTTTAGCAGGAAAAGCAGTGGTTTTGTTGATCACATCAACTATAGCCCAGTTCAGTTCACGCAGGTATGATGGTGAACCAATACCAACTCTTTAAAACCAAGTTAAATGGGAAGTACTTAACCCTGTGATTTTCCTACTGTGACCTGTGAAAATGGCCCACTGTCAGCAGAAACATTAGGGCAGACTTGGCTGCTGCTCACCATGTGCTGCCCGTCTCTGGTCTGCAAGTGTGGCAATGTCCTGAAGCTGTTTGCCCTGATCCTCGTCAAGGGATTGTGTTAGTGCCTGGTACCATGCTGGGTCACGGGTCTGAAGATCTGCATCGCCAAAAAGTGACATGTTCACATGAGTGATGTTCAACATTGGACACATTCGGTAAATAGAGCCTTTAAATGATGATTAAGAGAAGGGTCAACGTCTTACTCTGTAGTATGGCTTTGAAGATCTGATACTCATCCACCAAGTTGTCTTCATCATCTACAGCTGTAGTGTAGCCTTCCAGTGCTGTTTCCTCAGCGTCATCCTCCTCCCAATCCTCATCATCCCCGTCCTCTCCTGCCTGCTTTGCCAGCATCTCCAGGTACTCTTGACCCTCCTCATCAATGTCATCTTCATCACTACCAAGCTCAGCTACATTCATTTAAGGAGTAAAGACAACACTTTTAAACAACTCTCCTTGAAGATAAAGCTGATGCACCACGGAATTCGATATTTTGTGCCTTACCATTGTCATCCTCCTCTTCCCCGCCTTCATCATCGTCCTCGTCGTCATTCTCATGCTCTGCTCGACAGGCATACGCCCTCTTGAGGCCACTGAACAGTAGGATGGCTGCTGGGAGAAGTTGGCTGGCAGCTTGGTTGACAACCTGAGGTCTGTGGTCGAGATCAATGAGAGCACAAAGTCCGAGAACACACATCTTTCTGTCATGGAGGCTGTGGGGAGCACAAGTGGAAAGGCAGGATTTCTGTTAACACTAAAGCCACATTTATATAAAGTATGACAAACAGGCAGCTGAAATCGAATGAAACTGCCTCTTGATGGTATGAGGCCTGAGATACAATATTTGTCTGGAGACTTCTGAGTTGGCCACCATAAGTCAACAGTCTTACCCTAGGAAGCAGTCAACATCTTTGAGCCACTGGGTTATGAAGTGGTTTGTGATTGGCTCAGTGTTGTTGGGGAAGCGAAGGTTCTCCAAAGTGTTGAGGAGAAGAGGAGGGCTGTAGTAAAGTGCAGCAATGGCCACCTGCAGGCACATTGTCCTCAGCTCACTGGTCTTCACCTCCCGTGTCAAACGCTCCAACGCAGCAGCAACAAACAAGGGGACAACCTGCAAGAGCAACAGGATAAGACATTTTTCAATGAAATGAGCAATGCTATGATTACATTTAAAAAAATATCAATTTTTTAAAGTTTAGTGTGTAATATTTAAAAGGGTTTACTGGCAGAAAGCAAATATAATAAGCATGTATATTTGCATAAATATGTGATCCCTTTATAATAAAATTTATTTGGTCTTCATAGCCTTAAAATAAAAGCTTTTTATTTGTTGTTCAGGCAAAGGCATGGACAGTATGTAAAAGTGGACGTAGTCTTCTAGTTGCAAAGTAAACACTTTGTCTCAAGACGAGAGTTGCAATTTGAATAATGAAATGTCAGTTTTGGAAACTGGAAGTACACAGATGTCACCTGCAACCTGCACGATACTAGTCCCAATGACTATCTCATAAGCCATGCTTCATCTATTTTCCTCTTAATGGCAACATTTTTATTTACAGTGTATGGAAAAGGGCCTGGCTTAATGGATTCAGCCTTGATTCTACAGCACTCCAACAGACAAACCACCCAGAGAACCCGTTTCACTTTTTGAAGTAGAGGATTACTACCAGGGCTTAAAAAAAAAAATAGGAGCACAGTGGCTTCTAACTGACAATTTCAGGAGTGCAAGCAGGACAAATTTGGACAATGCGCTGTTTTAAATTAAGTGTCACGTATTATTGTGTCCTTTTGATGAAGTAACATGAACATAAGACACAAAGTATACAGACAGTACCATCACTGTCATAGTACAATATTGACAAATTAGTGCCAGCATTATCTGCAAATTTCACATTCCCTGAATGTGTATATGAGGCAGCGGAAGTCATTTGCATCCCACTCCAGCTGACCAGTCATGCTGCGCACTGACGGAGCTACGAACACTCACCAGCAATGATAAATTAACTGGTCGCACATGAGTAGACGTAAAATTTACTTTGGAGACCTGACTACACAAACAAAGAATGACATCCTCTCTGACACGTGAAGGCCACAGTAGTTTCCTGACGAACGTGGGGAAAGGGGGGGGGTGAGCAGAGGAGTCCTCCATCTGCAGTCTCTCCAATAGAAGTTACGAATTCTTACACTCCAGCCTTTAATGCCCACTCAAGCAAAAGAGTCTTTGTTCAACACTGACCTGATCAATGCCACGTCCTTTGCACTGCAGAATGATCACCTCCAACAGCTTTGCTGCATGGCACTCTGGATCCTCACCTGGATCACCTGTCAGGACCTGTGTTAATGTGATGGACCAAGGTGAATCACTGCACATCATTCACCCCAAATTTTCAAGCATGAACACATATATACTATATCTGAGACTGTGTACCTTTTTGCACATGCTATACATAATCTCCAGGTATTTGGTGTCAGATAGGAGGGTGTCTGTATCTACTGTCACATAGTTGTGAAGGAGTGGCATCATATCTGAAACAGAAATACATTTATTACAGAAAAATTGTTTGTATAGGTACAAAAACTGTATTGCTTTGTTTGTCCCTCCAAACCTGTGAAGTAGTCAAATCCATCCTGCTGGAAGACCTCATACACTAAGGGAAGGAGCTGCCACATCTGTGGCGACACCTGTTGGCAGGTCAGGCTGTGGGCCAAGGACAGGATCTCCTCATAAAATTCTATTTAAAAAAAAAAAAAAAAAAAAAAAGAGTCAGTAGGTATATGTAGTTTATTAGTAATAGGGCATCTGTTGCAGGCAGAGCTATAGTGTGACATGCAGGTGGAATGTGGAAGCACTGGAGGAACCAGTCCTGCTTACCCAGTACATGTTGCTGCAGCACAGTACCAATCACCTGCAGACAAATGCCCTCTAGTTGCTGGGTAATCTGGAAGAGCAGAAGGACAAATATGCAGAGGGTAGAAATGAGAATAACAAAGGCTGTTGTGACTGCATAAAAAAATGTATGGTTTAATTCCCTAATAAATAAAAAATACTTTCATTATTCATTTTTCATTAATCAGCAACAGAAGCATGTTAATTGGTCTAGAAAGAAATATTCTTATCAAATCATATTTTATAACGTAAACTCACTATTGTGACACTGAAATCATGATCAAACATTAGCGCTGATATATAGAAGCTATAAAGCTACTGAATGATTTTTCGGTGTGTTAAATCAACATGTATCTTACCTACCGTCCACTGTATACAACAGTGAAAGCTGTTTAAATTTTGATATGCAAGTCAAAATAATTCCAGATCTTGCAACAAAGTGACATACGAATTGTGACTTTTTGAAAAGGTCCTCAGTGTAAAGCCACATCTGATTCTTAACTCAAAATACCAGCAGTCCACTGTTTCAGCAGACGTGGCGGCAGCATGCCCAAGCACTATTTCTAGCCTGTGCCTCAGGCACGTTGAGTCATTTTGAACATGAAGAGAACAGAGTGCAATCCCAGGAGTTGGTGGGAGGCTCAAGTGTGTTGGCAAGAACATTACAACAGACCAGAGCTGCTCTGTGCAGAGGAAGTGGCACTGAGATGAGTGATCAGTAAAGAGAGAGATAGTGTGTGAGCTACTATGTGTGTGTGTGGGCAGCATGCCTAGCAACTATGCTGCTCACCTCTTTGTGGTCCTCCACCACACTTAACAGTGTGTCAATGGTGTTGAGGATGCCCATGGCAGTCACAGCCTTATCGTCACCCCCTTCATCATCAGGCCCCGTCTGAATTACCTGGTTGAACGTCATTGCCTGTCAAAGAGTGAACAGAGTATTATGATATGGAATACTTGTATCATTGTATTCCATCTTTCAGTGGGATTGGCTTGGTTGAAAAGGAACAGATACAATGTTAAAGAATTGATACCTCTCTTTAGAATACATCTTTATACACTGGAGTTACCAGTCACTTCATGAGTGGCAAATATTGGAGGACCTATTGATATATTCACATGGCAAAAAATGGGTAAAATGACAAAGACCTGTTGTGCCATTTGGCTACTAGTGGTGGGAAGAAAAAAAGGATATATATGATTTTAAAAATAGTTTTCTCTCCAGAATCATAATATTCCCATTAGACTGATATACAGAAACAGTACCAGTTGCTTATTTGTAGCACTAGCTAAGGAACACACGAGAAGGGAAAGCTAAAAACACTTTACTTCCTACTTCCTGTATTTTATTATTAGCAGGGGCAGCTAAATGTGGCAGCAAAAAAAGGCTTACAGTATCAAGAGCTAAAAGGTCAGGACATAAAATATTCCATACAAAACTATATCACCATCACTACAGAAAGCCAGACTGATCAGATCAGGCCAGACCATGTTTTTCCAATATCCAGTAAGTCAGGTGTTGGTGAAGAGAAGAGTCACCTCAAGATTCTGCATTTTTGACACATTTCTGTTCAATACAGTTGTAAAACGTGCTTATGTCAGTTACCACAGATCCCCTCTCTTCAGATTACTCTCAACAACATGTTTCTGTCCAAAAGCATACCACACAAATAACGCTTTTAGGAACAATTAATGAGTAAATACCGCAGTTTCATGAACACTCTAATCAGCCCATCTGGCACTAAAATTAAAGCCAGAGTCACTGAGATCACATTGATTCCCCAGCAGGGATAAGAGTGTTTCCAGTAAAGCGCTTGGTACTCATACTCACCAAGTGCTGTGTCATCTCCACTGCAATTGGAGTGACCTCCTCGCTGTATTCACAGATCATCTTCTGTATGACATTGGTGAGATCATCATTCTCCGTCTCCCTGACAATGTGCAGGAGGGCCTGCATCACTGGCCGGATGAAGGGGGTGATGTATTCTTTGGCTAAAGTAAAAGAATTTCATAGGTTTAGTTAGACATTTCAGAAGCTTACACTTTGGGGAAAAAAGGAAAGCCCTTATAGTTGCAACTATGAGCTCTGGGAATGCACTTGCTCACCTTTCTCCTGGTTGCTAATAAGAACCTGCAGTGCAATAGCAGCCTCCACCTTCACTGGCATCTCATTGTCATTGATTAGACAGAGGCGAGTCAATTCCAGAGCAGTCTGCAGGTTCTGGTCACTTTTGAACTTCACCTCGCAGAAGTAATGGAGGACCCAGCAGGCCTGTGATAAAAAATGGGGTAAGACAATTTGGCAAGGACACAAAGTGGATGTAAGTGCAAATTTTAACTTGCACTTACATCCTTAGGCTTGGAGACAATATATTCGGTTATCCGCGTGAGTGGTGATTTACTTACTCTGGCTCTCATGTAACCCAGTTCATTACGGAACAGGGGGAAGACATGGTTTTGCAGCATGAACTCCATCTGGTCCTTGTATATTTTTTTCTATTCAGAAAAAGGAGAAAGTATTTTGTTTTTAAAAAGGTGCAATTTATAACGTTTGTTGATATTCTGCCTCTGCAGAATCGCCTTTGGTCTTTCTGAACAGAGACAATGAAACTCTTGTATGCCGCATCCTGAAGGATGCGGCAATGGATTGCTCCTACAATGGATTGAAGGAGCGAAGGAGCATTTATCCCATCAAAGTGCTCAACAACCAGGTTTTTTTAAGCAGCAGAATTTACTTCTGAAACTTTTTGTGTTTTAGTCATACTCCAACCACAGTTTGCAGACATCTTGCTTTACTAATGCAATGTAGCTGTTGCATCTGTCTGTCTTGACTTCCTGTGTGCAGCATGGTAATGCTGCCAGGCGATTGAGTACCAAACACTGTTGTACCAAGAAACAGAGTCATGTGGAGCTGATAGGCTTTATCAGCATCATTGTGGGATCTTTTGACATTGACTATAATCTAACATTGAATTTTACTTCATATATATATTTAAAAGCTACACATTGTGGTTTTAAGTCCATCAATGGCTTGTTTGATACTTTCCTAACCCTAGAAAAAGGCTGTTCAGAATGAATAAGAGTTAACTGTTACCAACTTATCAATGTTTTACTTGATCTGACTTAAGAAACCGTGCACCAAGTCCCACCTAAGTTTGACAAACAACTTTTCACCATCCACAATGGCCCATATCTGAATCACTTTCTCCATGATAATCACTTAATCTAAACCCTTTATTTTTTCATGAAGGACACAGCATGGTGCCACCAAATCCTGTTTGCCGCTTCAATGTTACAGGCCTGCTTTGCTTAGCAAAAATAGAATCATGTCTTCAATCATGTCGTCAAAACTATGTGTAGAAAAACGTAGAACAAAAAAATGAGAGCTGGTCACCTTCAACAGGATTTCAGCCAAAGAGCCGATCATGTGGAGGGCACCATCCTTTTTCCTGGGGTCAGAGGATGGATCAGTGAGAATCTGGTAGCAGAAGCCCATTGTCTTTTGTAGCACCTACAAAACAGATTAAAATATTACATTACTCTTTAGGGCTCACAATTTGAGGAGATGGATAAAGGTATGTTTTTTCCCCACCAAAGAGCCATTTCTTCAACTTAAAATGCTTACACTCACCTCTTTCCTCTTATTACATGCAGTGAAGAGCAGTGTCTGGGCTGCTGTTGTTGGGGAGATAAAATCTTCAAACACATCTGAGGAGGACAGCAGTCATTTAATAGTTAGTCATCACTGATGCACATGGAGGATTTTATTTCTATTACAGGCACTGATTTTCTCTGCTAACCAAATTTCATGCGGATGTACTCATACGGATCCTCCTGCCACAGTTCCTCATCACTATCTGTGTAGCACATGAGTGGGAAAACCACATCCTGAATGATACCCTGAAAAGGAAAATAAAAAAGAATCACAAAGTGGTATTAATAAAGTAGAAGTGCAAGTTCACACTTTACAATGAATAGAGCTCCTGAACTACTAATGCAAATTCTTAAACCAGATAACTAACCACTAAACACAGGCGATTCAGTATTGATGTAGTGACAGCACATATAGATGTGGCCCCTCCCTGAGTTGTGTAAGATGTGTGGGATTAAGTGTGGTTGTGCTGTGAGACACATCACTCTTTAACAACTTCAAGTTAACATCTTGAAATGGACATTTGCAATGAACTACGAGAGTTGGCATGTTTGGCATTAGCGGAATAATGCTGATGGGTTTTGCTCCACGGCAGATAGCAGCTAAATAATGAGCTAACATCAGCTCATTTAGAACAGTGTCACTCTCTTTCTCTCTCCTGTGTGTATGAGATAGATTAAATAGATAGATATACAGTTAACAGGGTTGTTACTATCTCTCACTCCTTCTGCATGTGTGCATCAACATTTAAAATAAAATTGAGATTCTTATATCATTATCATAACAATTTGATCACTTTGAACTGGATTTCACATTTTTAAATATCACATGATTTAAGTGATTTTTTAAGAGAAAACACATTAGTACTGCTACTGTAACTGCAATGTTCTGCAGTACTGTAAAACTGATATTTTGATTAAAGTTATTATACTGTCAGAATCTCACGGTTACAAATGTCTACACTTAAAACTGCTGGTTAATTTTGTCAGTCACTAGAAGCTGCAGCTTGAGTGCAGAAGCATTAGTTTTTGTGGATGGAAATCTTCAATTTTATTTGTTAAGACATGTTTAAAATAATATTTAAGTTTATATTTATCTGGCGCTTATGCTGTTTGATAAAAAAATAATAATAGCCATGAGCATTAGTATATGGAAAGCCAAGGATACAACTCATGAGGGAATCAAATCAAATCATTGAACTGATAATCATATCATGAGTCCAGTGAAGATTCACAGCCATACTTCACATCCAACGCCTTGTTATATACAGAATGGTGAAATTTTTCCACATAGTCAAACCAGTTGTTTTACCTGGATGTGTGGCTTGAGGTTTTTCCACGTCAGAGCATGCGCTATGCCCTGGTTGATGTAGTTGAGTGTCTGTTGGAGTACTCTGGGTGCAACATATTGTTTTTCCTTGTATTGGTATAAGACTTTGAGCAGCACCTTAGGAACAAATTTAGAGAAAATGAATTCCTCATATTCTAAGTGATGCATTACAAAGACACACAGCTCAGTCTGACTGGAGATCAGTTGCTGGCATTACACTGTCTCAAGTTCTTACCTGCTGCGCTGGAACTGCATATTCCTTTAGGAAAAGTTCAGCAAACTCTACATATTCTTTGGTTGTGTTGCCTGGGCTTCCATACCTGTAAGAAGATCTAGGTTAATGTTGAATTTTTAATTTATTAAATTTACTTATTTTTTTATTTTATTTTTTTTTTAATTTATTTTAACATTACGTAGTTTTTACCTCTCAAACAAACGAGCCAAGATGTGAAGGGCCCACTTTTTACATTTCCACCACGGCAGCTCAGGCCGCTCATCTTCATCTATCTGCATCGTCTCCTGTTCAGATCAAGGACAACATTAGCACAGGAAGCTTGTAGTGATCCTCAAGTGCACTACAAACAGTCTGCAAGGAGTTATTTGTTATAATAGTATGATGGGAATGCATCTTCTTACTGGAGGAACGTCTCTGTCAACTACTGTTTTCAGGATGCCCATCCATTCTGTCAGGTTTTGTCTGTTGATAAGTTCCAGGGGAAGATTGTACTACAAAGACAACCAAAGTCAGTTTTATTAAAAAAAAAAAAAAGACATCTTACTCTAAAAGATCAGATAAGTAGATATGAATTAGTCTCTGAGCCCAGCTAAGGAGAATGTTGTGTGTTGTGGTAATACCTGGAAGAGGGCATAGAGGATTTTGAAAATCTGCTTCTGTATGAGGACAGAGTCACTGGAGTGGTCAGGGAGCAGCTGGATAAAACGTCCTTTCAGCATGGGCATAAAGAGGTCCATGGCAGCCACCAGAGGTTGACGCTCTTCTGGTTTCTTGTATCTGTGTCACACATAGGCCAAATAGACAATATTAATCCGATGTATTGCTTTTTTGTTACTGCAAAATTAAATTCAGACTGAGAGACAACATACTCATAGTTTTTGACGAGCTGGTAAAGGCAGAGCAGGATGCCCAACCATCCGGCACTGTTGTCAGACTGCAGGTAGAAACCAATCTTGTCCACAATGGTCGTCCACTTGCCTGGATAGTCATGCTTGATCATGTGATGAATACATGTTGTCAACTGGACCCTAAGAGGTTCAAACAGGCAGCTTTAGATGTGCAATTTAGACAGGGACAGAACTAGAGAAGAGGGAGACGGCGAGGGAACAGAAATGGACAAAAAACACATGACAAACTCTTGTTCTGAGCCAACTTGGTTACCTGATGCGCTCAGGGGAGTGGATGATGGCCTCGACTATGTTGTCTCGAATGAACTGCCTGTCCTCATCTGGGATGTAATTGACGGGTGTCTCAGTGTGAGAACCGTCTCCATCGCTCCAGTGCTGGGTTATCATGTTCTTAAGGTAAATCACACCTGAAAAATAATAGCATTACACCTTTATGACACTTTTCAAGCAAAGACACCAAACTTGGAATACAGCAAACTCGATTTATGAATGCTAATGAATATTAAAAGCCTGAAATATAATTTGCAAGATACACAAATTCCTAGCTTTCTATTTGAGACTGTGGAAAGTATGTGACCCCACTATTTGTTGTAAATTTGAAACATAAAGCTCTCACTCTAAAAAAAAAATACATATATCCTAAAGGTGATTCTGATTCATCTTCAAACTGCTTCAAAGTGACATTTGAAATAATGTAAACCACTATGTACAGTGTTGAAACACACCAATCCTAATTTGCATCATCATCATGACGAGGTACAACACAGAAGTGTAAATTCAGAAGACATCATTAGTTTTGAATGTGGCACCAGGGTGGCAGCTGGTTTAACATCTACAATGTGGGGCCCCACTCTGACTTCTGTGGCTCACAGGGAAAGAGGCAACTGAGGAAGCAGAGAAGTGAAAGCTGGGAAGCCAGTGCCAGACTGCTGACATAAATAACCACACCACTGGTGAGGTAACAGAAATCCTGCCAGTCACTGCTGAGCATAAACCACCTCTCCCTGCCTTTGACCACCAAACTATACCATCGGCTAAACACTATAAATCCACTAAGAACCATTCTTATTAAATATACAGTATTGATGGAGAGGAGAAAGAAAATCATGTTATAAATGTCCACCTAACTGGAATCAATGTAAGATTACTATAATTGAAAATGGCAAACAAAGAAGATGTGACATAAGCCTATAAATATGGTAAACTACAATGTGGGAAGGCAACACTAGTGGTTTACTTTGTATTTCTGTGGTTAACCTGTACTGTGCAGTAACTGAGGCTTCAGTTGATTAAATTATCAAAAATAAGTTAAAAAAAAAAAAAAAAATCACATTGTGGGCCAAAAAAAGGACTCTACTTCATTTTTGTAGTATTAGTATTTATTCACTGGCAAAATAAATGTCAGAAGGTAAGATCTCTGAAAACTGGAACAAACTATTATTTCCAATAATGACTTAAGGGAAAAAAATAAAAGTCATGACGTCTGAAATGTAACTGAGAATAAGGTAAATGAAGTTAATGTTTATTGTACTCAGCATCACTTGTGACAGCTTCTATGCAGTCTCGAGGAGCTATTCCTCCTTTATTTTGCTATTATACATCATTTTTCCTACAGCTGGGAAAGTTTTTTTTTTTTTCCCACGACCTGCAACAGCTTAATTTCCTAGTACGGCTACGAGTATATGGGAGGACACAATGATTTAGGGCTTATCTGTGCAAATTTATGCAACAACTTTGGTCAAGGTTTCAACTCTAACCACTAATTTTCCCTACATCAACTCCTATCTCATAGAGGCACATGACTAGAGCAAAACAAGCTATATTTAAACAACTCCACGTGTCCACTGCACTTCAGTAAGACACTTTAGCCACACAAAGAGTGAATTATGAATCATCTTTTTTGAAACCATTATGTAAGCAAGTAACCTGTTTGCTAGGGATGATGAATAACATCTAGTCTATTTCTCATCTAATGCAGAATGTCAAAATTAGAGTCAGATGCACAATGACATGGTAAATCACACAGTGCCGGGCTGTTTCTGTATACTTACGTGGATCTAGTTTGACACAAGAGGAAAGCACAGACTGTCATAACACTGTTCTAAAATAACACTACATATCGCAAAGTGTAACACT
Organism: Brachirus orientalis; assembly: GCA_016785285.1. Classification (NCBI taxonomy): domain Eukaryota; kingdom Metazoa; phylum Chordata; class Actinopteri; order Pleuronectiformes; family Soleidae; genus Brachirus; species Brachirus orientalis. The sequence goes on from JAFBJR010000172.1 coordinate 5,087,697, forward strand.
GACAAAAGAACGGGACAATTTATACCTCATGTATGTGTTTTTTTGCAGTTATCTTTTCTGTATTTGTGAGAGGATGAACCTAAATCATACCAATACCTTGCTGGGCAAACTTAGTAAGGAAAATAATGTATTTTACCATTCATACCAATGGTAAATGTGGTTGTGTTTAATTTAATGCATGCACCAGGGGGTTTGGGAGAAGAGTTTTTGTTTTAAGTTGCCTTCATCAGCTTGCACAACAGCACACTTGCCATCTTAAAATTACCTTTTAATACCTGCCTCAACCAATTCTAGACAAGTCAGTTATCATAAACACATGCTGATCCAACTCCTGATGGTGCCAACGGAGCAAGGACTGATTTGTCAAGCGATTCTTTCAATTTAAAAAGGGTCTAGTGTGCAACATTTAGCCAGTTATTGGCAGAAATTTAATTGTATCCATATGTATGTGTATAGATGTGTATAATTGCTTTAAAATGTTTGGTTTTCATAGCCTTAGAAAAAACCCTTTGTATGCATTGCAGACGTTTGCTATGAAAATGAAGATCATCATCCTTTATGGTATACAAGGGCCACCGTAGTTCCCTGACATGCTTGGGAAAGGAAGGGGTGAGTAGTGGGGTCCTCCATTTGTTACAGTCCGCAGTCTTACCATTAGATGTCACCCCATCTTATACTCTGGACTTTAATTAAATTAATTAAAATTAAGTTTATCTGCTTCAATTCCACAATATGCGAGAAAATAATTTGACATGTTGAGTTTAGACTCACCCGCTTGTCTGACAGGCAAATCCAGCTGATCAGACATGGTAACACGCAGCAGAGTGGAAACGAAGTTTACATGGGCATGACACTGTAAAACAAAATTAAAAGCAGATTAATGTAACCCAGGTATAAACAGTGGAATATGCAGAATATCACTTGTTGTAATGAATTAAGATGCATGACATATTATGCATTATCATGCAAACACCACTGCCAGCCAGGCAACTGAAAAAAAAAGCACGCCCTTTTACCTAGGTATGTACTTTTTGTCAATGATAAAATGTTTGTCTTTGTCTAAATATGTATGTACCTAAATGTCTTTCATCATAAAGACTAGGGCTGCACGATATTAGAAAATCATGATATGCAATAATGTTGCTGAATATTGTGGTGATGACTGTTAAGAGATAAGAGTAAAAGCATTTTATTTGTCATGTATTATATACTATAAAAAATAAGTAGAGGATGAATTATAAATATAACAAAAAACAGATAAAAAAAAAGAAACTAGATTTGGAGGAATTGTGGGTGCAAACGGTTTATACAGGAATTTGTTGTAGCCAAAGCCAGTGGCTCTTATTTTGAAAGCCAGGGTGAAAGGAAGTGATGATGGGTAAAAGGAATGAAATTTGACACTGTACATGTGTGAAGAATAATCAAGTTTGGTCAGCTGACATTCATGTAAAGAGTGATATTTCAGCCTGGTTTTTACATTTTTAGAAGATATTAACTCATCGTTTACCCGAGTTAACTTTTTCGTCACTCTGTGTGTGTGTTCTGTACACAAGATACAGAACTGCGCAGGAAGAAACGAGAGGAGAGAAATAACAGAAAAATGCTAAAAACATACTAACCTAATATTAAACAAATGTTGCACCAAATTAATAGTAGAGGAAACACTGAAAGGTAAGAAGCAACACACACTGCACATTGTTCGCGGAGGGAGTGCGCAGCTGTCAAATGAATGTGTTGGAAATATTTATCGCTGTTCAAGTTGTCATTTGCAATTATGTATATAGTCCATGTTGATATCACGATGATGGTAGATTTACAATATATTGTGCAGCCCTAATAAAAACAATATTCCAACTGACCAGCTAGGCTTTAGAACAGTGGAAATCTTTTTGTCCACTACATTACAAAACCCAAATTATGGGCTAAACTTACATCCTTAACTTTGGCCTTGTGAACTTGTGAACTTCTGATATGAGACTTGTACCTGTGGGGTATATTATTACATACACTATTTAATATGCTACAAATTACAACCGTACTGCTGTACAAAGCTCCACAGCAAGACAAATTATGTCATAGTTTATAACTTCACAATTCATCTACTGTATTTGTGCATTTAATTAACCATTTTTTCAATTTATCAGGAAAAAAATAATGCCAGCCCGAGTGTTGAAGTCTCAAACGTCCAGTTAACCAGCCCCTGTGACCGCAAAAGACAATATTAATCAAAAATATTCTTACTATTGTGGAGGTTCTGAAAGAAAACTACAAAACATAGATAAATGCTTCAGTAAACTCAGTTTACGATGACTTAGGTTTTAATTTAACTGTCAGCATTTTACAAGAGGACAGGTGTGAAAGAACATGACTTAAAAACCACTGCATATATTTATTCAGCTAAATCAATAAAGATGATCATAACTCAAAAGACCCATTTTCACCAACCGGCACAATTAGGTGCAGTTCAGAAAGCTATTTTTGTGTGTTTTGATTATTGTCCCACTTCTTGTAACCCTTCTGTTGAGATACCTTGCACAAACGGAAAAGCTAGACATACTGGACTCACACTGGTTTGGCAAACAGAGATTCATCAGTTCTGGGTGACAAAGGGGATCAACTGAGAACACATATCATTTAGAAATAAACTGTGCATTATGAGAGAAAGAGTTTTCAAGGCAGTCTGTGTGTCTTTATTAACAGATAATGTCATCACACATTTGTGTTTACTATGTCACATTTTCTTTTACGTACAATTTAATTGTGGGCTACACCATATTGCAGTGGTAAGATGTTTGTTGCCATCTGGTCTGCAAGCCAGATCAGGGTTAATTCTTTTTAACCTTAGGATGACCTGCACTGTACTGCTTGGTGGAAGCACAGCAAAAATCAAATAAACAAAAAACAATCCTACAAATCATTATAGTTTGGATGCTAATACACCATAATCACTAAAACAGCTGTGGGAAAGTATTTATGCCCATTAGGACCATGATATTCCTGTCATTTCTTGATATACTGTATATGAGTAGGGCTGCAACAACTTATCAGTTACTGAATTCCATATTGACCCATCAATAAATTAGCATGAGTGTTAAACTGTTTTGTGCTTCTTAAATGTGAATAGGCTGTGTTTAATTGCTCTTCTACAAACATTAAAAATATTTTTGGTATGTAAACAAAGTAAGACTGTTCGGGGAATCAGTGATCAGCATTTTCACATTTTTTTGAAATGTTATTAAATTAAACAACTGATCGATTAATAAATTAAAAACGACTTAACTAAAAATATAGATACTAGTTAGCAGAAACTCCTTGGAGGATAAAGACAGAACAGCTAAGTGTAGCAAGCCCATTGCCAAGCCCCATGAAAACTATACACGTGCGGATTAAAAGGTAGTGTGGTCTACACAATTCATTCTCAGACTTGGTGACTTAAATTATCCATAAGGCTAATCAGCCAATTGCATGTGTGACCAATTTGTGTTAAACAACGTACACGCGGCGAAAAAAGCGAGACAACACAACTGTCCAACTACACTATATTAGCTAACATGGCTCACATGGAAGTCTGTTAGCGTCGAACTCCATTTTGATATTATTCCAATCAGCGCATCGGGGTGCAGTCACTTATACGATACAAAATGATGTCAAGATAGACAGCAGTCAGAGAGAGACCGTTAATATAAAATTACTCAGATTCAATAACAGAAAATAACAATTTGATGGCTTGTCACGATGACACGTGAGCAGAAAGTATGTAGCTACAGCAGCCTATCCAACAAGTAGCTCCGTTAGCTGGCTGTTAGCCTCAAATAGGTAACTATCGATAACACAATTAAGTGGCGCATTTTCTGCATTTAATCCGCGTTATTAGTTAGTACAGTCGCCAGACATGCTATTCGTCACAGCTCAAATGTAAGTCAAAACCGTAGCGAAACTGACTGTGACGCGCTTACCCCCTTTGGCATGTCAAGAAGGGTTAGCTTGTTTAGCATTAGCCACACAGCTGGCTCATGCTAACGATGACATCGATATGTATTTTTCTATTGTATTGGATTCTTTCTTGTTGTCTCCATTGTGCTGTTAGAAGTGAGGATATATGAAACGGTAATGTTGTGTAAAAACAAGTGGTGCAATGAGGCACCGGCTCCGTCAAGAAAACATGAGCGAAGCCAAGTGTGCGTGATCGCACCATCTTGATGTTGTGGACGGCCCAGGCCGAGCCGAGCCGAGTCCGCGCCACAACACCATTATCGGTGTGAGTCTAAACTTACCTCGTTCAGCTTTCTCTCCGCGGCCTCCCGCAGATTGGGATCCATCGTCCCCCGAAGGGCCTCGACTAAAGCATCTGGATCCATCGCGAAAACTCCGTTTACTGGTCGGATTTTAATAATTCAAAGGACTCTCAATTCCCAGTCACTGCGCACATGGACGCACGGCTCTCCGGTTACCCGGCGCGAAAGGAAGAAGTGACTGAAGTACCCGGATAATTCAGCGCCAGATTTGTGCAACACGAACATCCGACTATGAAAAATGGAACATGGTATTTGTAGTTTTTATAGGTTTTAGCCTAAGTTTAAAATCTACCAGACAGGGATATGTACATTTTAGAGAAAGACTAGAATATGTGCACGTCTGTGTATTTATTTACGTTCAGTAATGAGTAATGATTGTTGCCTTTTATCTATGCACGATCTACCTTGCCTGGAGTGATACTGATAGAATGATGGGCGGGGTGGAATTACAGAAGATGTAGTAATACAACATCATGGACGCAGGCTGCTGTTAAAGGTTTAGAGAAGAAGGAAAAAGTCTTTAACTTGCCCTCTACATTAATTTTAAAAACGTTTTAGGGGATTCCCGAAACGAGCGTTTGTGGTGTGTGGTGCGATAGCGACCGTGGGTAATAATCATAATAATAATATGTCTGTGAAGATTCTCAGTCATCCAGGTCATGGTATCCAAAAGTGTAGTAAAAAAAAAAGTCCAGTTGCCTTTTTTTTACTACACTTTTGATTAATAATAATAATATAAAACAGAAAAACAATAGATGGAAATGCTTAGGTAAACCCAATTACTTTAACATTATCAAACAGCAATGAAAGCCTTAAAACCATGGCAACCCATATACACATCAAAAATCGTAATTATGAAAATTGTTAAATGCAGCCAAAGGCACAAATCTAACAGATGAATCGTCCTACAATGGCTGTTACACCTAGAGACGATGTTGGCATCTGTCACGATTCATTTTTAATTGGGGAAAAATACTGAACATTTTTAATATTTCAAAAAAGTGTATATATATACGTATATATATATATATATACACTTAATTGTAACCCTTTGCAGCCCATGCAGAAGTAGCTGAAGATCAAAAAACAATACTGAACATTTTTAATATTTCAAAAAAGTGTATATATATATACACTTAATTGTAACCCTTTGCAGCCCATGCAGAAGTAGCTGAAGATCAAAAAACATTGGCCCAAAGCACCAACGATCCGCCAGGCTACAATTCATTTCATTAGTCATTTTAGTTAAATTCATAGTGTTCGTTGCCAAATGGAGAAATAAAATTTATCAACGCAATGAAAAGTTATTATCCCTCTTCCCTGGTGCTATCACTTATTTTACCTAACTAATATATGTAACAGAAACGATAAAAACAAAATAGTATTCAGAAGCAAATACTCCAGTCTGAAAAATGCCCATAATTATTCCTACGAGCCCAAGAAAACATATTCTGGTAGCTTTTACCAAGTCTTACACATGGAGATAATGAGGACCGAACAAACAAACAAACATTATTTTAACTCCCATCTCATTTATCCAAATTATGCTATTGATCCAGCCATTCCAGGTTTAAGGCTATGTGCCATGTGTGCTGCATCATCAGTGAGAAACTAGATCATCAGTGTCAACAAGAGTAGGGTGGAGAGTGGTATAAAGCTAAACATCATCCAACCATCACATAAAAATGACAATGGCAGGGGGAAATTGAAGTGTTCACTATCTATAGGGACTAAAATAATATTTTTGTTTATTTTTGTCCCGAATGAATAAGGTGTAATTGGCAACTCCGGGACGTGGTTTCATCTATATCCAATAGTATCAACTGTGCATTTCTTTGCTGGGTTAGGCGGAACATAGAGGGAACTCTAGGCTTTTATACTTCTTTTGTTGACCTTCACGTGTTATGCTTCATTTTGTTAAACTGCAGAATGATACGTTTGCGCACGCGTCGTGGACAAGAGCCTACTCAGCCTCTTTGCGACCTTTTGTTTATGGATCAAAGTCGCTACACTAATCTAATATAATCGTTTTTTTATCTGTAAGTGCAACGATGGTACTACACCAGTAGGAGGCAGCAGCGCTCTAAATCGCCTATGTCCACCCGCTCCAAGTTGATGAAGCCCAAAGGGGGCGCTGTGGTGGATGGATGGTGCTGTTGGAAGGGAAGTTCAGTGCTCATCCTGTGTTTCGCGTCAGCAGCAGCCGACTGTCACCATACCGGCGTCACTCCACCCGCTGCCGGCTGTGTGTTATTTTACACTCCGGTGCTCTACCTTATCTGGTTAAAATGGCCAAAAGACGAAGAGACAGGCGAGACGCCGACGGTGTGTCCTCGACACAGGCGGAGGTGAAGGCGAATAATAGTGACTCTCATGTAATGAAAGGTGGGTTCGGCTAACTGTTAGCTCTCTAGCGGCTTTCCTGAAGGCTAAGTAAAGCGAAGGACAGCTAAGCTAACACTGTATTATCGATAGTTCTGCCTTGAAGTCTGTGTTTATTATGGAGACAGCCGAATTATCACACTATATGGAGGATGTTATCACAGTACAACCATGGTAGACTAGCTTGATAAGACCAAAATCAACGCTGTCGATTGTAGCACTCTTCAAACAGATGTAGTAGTAGTTTTCAGTATAGTAGTTTTACATATACTGAAATTAGACTATTAAAACGACAAAGAAATGTATCTTTGACTGCGCTTTGAGCTTGTTTCACTTAGACGTTTTCATTCTCCACTAAAGTGGGACGTTGTGTAAAATGTAATTGAAAACAGAATGCTTTGATGTGCAAACCCATATTTTATTCCTAATAGAAAATAAACATGTCAGCTGTTGAAACTGAGACATTTTACCGTTTCTTAAAAATATTTGGTCATTTTGAATGTGATGAGAGCAATGCATCTGAAAAAAGTTGTAGCTGAGGCAACAAAAAGCTGGAAAAAATGAGGTTAATTGGTAACAGGTCAGTAACATACTGGTTTAAAGGGAGCATTTAATGTGCTGAACTGGCCTTCCTACAGTCCAGACCTTTCACTGAAAGGAAACATTTGGCATGTCATGAAATGAATAATCTCCACAACTGTTAAGCAGCTAGGATCCTGCATCAGACAAGAATGGGACAACATTTCTTTTCTAAAACTCCACCCTCTGCTCTCCTTTTCCACCAAAAATTGGCTTTTTTCTAAGCATTTTGAGTGACCATGGTCAAGAAATTTGTGAAAAACTGATAAAGTTTCCATAGAAATAACTGGGGAGCAAAGGAGAGAAATTAAAGTTACAATTTCTGACAAAGATGAGCAGATGATCCTGATCAGACTGTGACCTATACCATAAGAGGAAGAGGTGGATAAATTGTAACAAGGCTTTAGACATTACCACATATGGATGCAAGGGTGAAATATGCGAGGTACTGCAGAGACATGATAGAAGGGAGGGAATTAAGTGTGTTTTCAAGTTTTCAAGGACAACTGAACAATTATTGCGAGACTTTAAAGGAGGATATAGGTATCCAGTAGACAAATGTCCAGAATTCCATCTAAAAGAACACCAGGAGAAAACTTTGATCTTTTGAAGAACTTTCAAAAGAAAGAGAGGCAGCCTTGCATGTGTCAGTGTACAGGATGTAATCATTAGAAGAAGGGAACTGTGAGAACTGGGACAAAGAAGCATGAATTGTTGAAGTGTGAATTGAGACCTTCGAGAACTTGCAGCATTACACTTTTAGTGTACAGCCTTCTGGGAAGTATTAATATTACTAGTAGAGGAAGAAGAAGGACAAAGGATGAGAAAGGGGGGAGGGAGAAATAGCAATCCAGTAAAATGCTGCAATGTTAGGTGGTGTTCTTTATGCTGTTATCAGGTTTGAAATTCTTTTATTATCCTGACACCTCTAGCAGCTACATTCTCTTTTTGATAAGCTCCTATTCTCCTTCTTGACAGAGAATCAACATAGTGCAGAGGGCTCTGCACGCATGTCTCTCTTGATCCTGATTACTATCTTCATCTGTTCTGCATCAGTCATGTACCTGGTCTACAGGAATTTCCCAGAGCTTCCAAAGTAAGTAGTTTTTTGCATTATTATTTTCTTTTAAATGTGGGGGAGGTGATATCTATATATATATTTTTTAAGGAAAACAACAAATAAATCTTTATTGTTTCACAAAATTAGTGGTGAGGAATAATGAAGGACCAATAATGGTAAATAATGTTATATGTTTTACACATGTATAGCAAAGATTTTGAAGTGGGTGTAGTTTTTTAAATAGAGAATAAATCACAAATAATTTTCTTTTCACTCACTCACTCCCGCTTTATCCTCTTGATTTTGAGAATTATAGAAAGCTGGTTCCTCAAGTAGTATCAGCAAGGTTTAAACTTAATTTTGTTCATGACTTTGAGGACAGTTAACAATTACAGAGAGTAAAAGTAAATAAGTGAAGGAAATCTTTTAGTTAAAAGGTCACCAGAGAATCAAAGAATCCAAAGAATCAAACACCAGTTTCTGAGTTACTGCCCCTTTTTCTCTCTTTTTTTTTACATTTATCAGATGTTATTCTCTCAACTTTAATGTGATTGTTAGCAAACTCTTCTTAGTGTGGGTCACAGAAATCAGCAGCTGTTGTACTGTGATGTAAACAAACTGTTTGTGCAAAATATGTTTGACATAAAATGTATTTTTTTCCAGTGATGAAATGGAGAAAATCAAGATTCCAAAAAACATGGATGATGCCAAAGCTCTGGGGACCGTGTTGTCAAAATACAAAGATACCTACTACACACAAGTGCTGGTGGCCTATTTCGCAACATATGTTTTGTATCCTTTTTTAAAAAAAACAGTGAGGTTGTTTTTACATTGATAACTTTGTAGAAATAGATTTTTGGATCTTGGGATGCAACAACAAATGCCACTTATAGATTTGTTGTCTTGTTTAATTAAAGTCTTCCATCAGGCATCCTCACAATGGCACCACCTTTGGGCTTATTAATCCAGTCCAGCTGCATCTCCTCTGTCCCAAGCAGCTCAGAGTCAGAAATAATCATTCCTCAAATGAGTGTCAGGAGTAAACAGTCTGAATGAAACCAATTAAATTTTGGCTCTAAATCAAATCTTGGTATCTAAGAATACTATGTACAAGTGTTGGCATGGATGTGCTGGAATTGTAGACAGAGCGGTGACCATTTATCAGTATTGTTGACTTTTCTGTTACCAGTACGGACAAACCAAAGTGCCATTCACATTCAGTGTTTTTGCATGCATAATTACATTATTTTCAATGCAGATTAGTGCAAATGAGTAAAAATGTAGTCACAACACGCTTGTTTTTCTGGGTGTAGCATCACACCAAGATGAAAAATGTATCTTTACCTTTTTTAAAACGTAAACAGAACTTTCAGTGTGTCTTTTGATATTTTGTCCAAACTAGAAGGTCAAACTGGTCTTTATTGTCTATGAAATAAATTGTGGACATCCATCATCCAGACAAAGCTCCTGAAGCAGATGGTGAAGTCTCTATCCGCAGAGCTGGGTTATGGGAAAAGCGGTGCTGGTTTTAATTTTTTTTCTTAGTTCATTGTGTTAAAAGTTTCAGTGAAGCTGCAGCATCTTCAGTCATCTCAGCAGCTCCCAGGTTTTGGTTGTTATTTACAATTGGATACAACAGAGGTGCAATCAGACAAGCAAATGTGAATAGCCACCAACAGCTAAATATGCCAGGGAAGTTAAGTATTCATTCCATCTGTCCATTTATTTTTTTTCACCTAATATTTCCAATTCTAGTGAAACATGCCTTTTATGAGTGTTAATACACAGGATATGATTATAATCCAAAGTACGGGGGACTCTGCATGGCAGGGGTGTCCTCCTCCCTGAGTTAAGCCTGACCGCATACCGCATGCTGTTGTCTTTTATATTCATCCCTTTGAGATATTTCATGCTTGATAAAGTTGTTTACCTTGACACTTTATTCAGCCTCCAGACATTTGCAATCCCTGGATCTATCTTCCTCAGCATCCTGTCTGGTTATCTTTATCCTTTTCCCTTGGCTCTTTTCTTAGTCTGCTTGGTGAGTATGAACAGTGTGAAATGTGTGTGATTTAAAGCAAATGTGTAATGAACCAATGTGTGACAAAATATTTCCCACAAGACACACATTATGTAGGCATTTAAATGCAAGTCTTAAATGCAACTAAAAGTTCACACTTGTGTGTTGGTAGTGTTCTGGACTGGGTGCGTCCTTCTGCTATATGCTGTCCTATCTGGTGGGCAGACCCATGGTCCATAAATATCTCACAGAGCAAGCACTGAAATGGTCTCAGCAGGTAAGAGCTGAACAGGAAAGGTACCGTAACCTGAAGCTCTTGGTGAATATTTTTTTATAAATAGTTTTAGGCATGTACAGGTACCTCTAATGTAATCCCTATGTAATAGTGCTGCCGTAAATCCCACCACCTGGTACAGTTTTTATTGACACTATGTGTGAGCTTTTCATTCAGTGATTTTTTGTAGACTAAAGTTGGATAAAGGTGCTGATATTGTAAGCTGTTACGAACTGTTGCTGAAAACTTGAATAACAAAGGTGATGTTTCTTGTTACTACCAAGTAATCCAGTCCTTATTTTCTTGGTTAGTTGTTTGTTCTATTAAAATACTACAGTCACCAAATACTATCATGATGTAGTCAAATTTCTTTTTTAATTCAACCAACATGCTTAATTCCAGAATATCTGGCTTTTGATCAGGTATGACTATTAAAAAAACAGCTGATTATCACACTTTAAAAATATATTTTAGGAATGTTGCAACTCAAGACACAGGTATTAACATTGTTCCATTAAATGATACAACACTATATGTTTTGGTGATTCTTTATTGTACTGCAATCTTACTATGTTGAGGTGGGTTGCTAACATTTAAAGAAAGTGATCATTATAAATGCCACAGATGGAATGTATTGGGTTACAATTGATTGTCTTTTTTGGCGGCAGGTTGACAAACACAGAGATCATTTAATCAACTACATCATATTCCTGAGAATAACTCCCTTTCTTCCAAACTGGTTCATCAACATTGCCTCACCTGTCATCAATGTGCCTTTGCCGGTTTTCTTCATTGGTACCTTTTTTGGTAAGATCTTTTTTCTTTTTCTTTTTTTTTTTAATTTGTTTTGTTGTTGTCGGTGACTCACCTGTATTCACCTGGGTTGATTCACAGGAGTGGCACCCCCGTCCTTCGTTGCGATCAATGCAGGTACAACACTGTACAACCTGACCACAGCTGGAGAGGCCGTGTCCTGGAACTCTCTGGCTGTGCTCGGTGTTCTCGCTGTGCTTTCCATCTTGCCTGTCTGCTTCCGGAAGAAGCTGCAGCAGAAACTAGAGTAGAACACTGTAAACACCTCAGAACCTCATCTGCTGGCTGTTCTACCCTCTCTTCCCCCCCCTTCTTCAGCTCAGGAACATGCAGCTGTGACTCACTTTGCTGCTGAGTCTGGTCTGGTGTGGTGCTGGTGAGAGAATCTCGGCCCTCTGGCACAAGCACTCTGCACCAGAATGCTTGAAGTGGTGGCTTGTTCGTGTTGAGTATAAAATGGCCGCTGCTAGCATGTTTTTTTTTTTATTCTGTTATGTTGTTAATCTTGTCACATCATGTAAATAAAAATAAACTTTTTAGAATGAAATCACTGCTTATTATCCTCTTGCCAGACATTTAAAGGTGCTACTAGTAGGATATTGAAGTAAAAGACATTCTGATACAATTGTTAAAATCAGTGTTATCAGCGCCATGTCCACACAACTGCAAAAACCCCTGTCCTGCTCTAGTAGTAGCATATCAATTACCTCATCCTATTTGTAGCACCTTTAATTAAGTTTTAATTTATTTTGACATGCTTCAACCTAAAGACATGTACCACCATAGCAATAATTGTCACACCACTGTTGAAAGTAATGTTTTCAGTCAGTTTTGCTGCCTGGTGCTTGCCATGGCAAATGTATGCAGTGTGAGGAAAGGTTGGAAAATGCAATGACTGATCTTAGCAAGTGCTGCTTTTGTTGACATGCAGTTGGTTTCCCACGTTCTTCCTCGAAAGGTACTTCGATCCACTGCTTTTTTTAATTTTACCAATTGCCCTGTCTTTTACTGTTTGTATAGTACGTTTGTATAAAATGTACTTACATGATGGTTTGGACTGCAGAATACCAATCGCAGTTTAGCCCACTTCAAACTGGCATTTTCAATTAAGCAGTGAGATTGGATTATGTCAGATTTTAATATGATAAAAATTCACATAATCCACGAAAGTTCAATTTATCTACATCGATTATTCTGGGCTCTCACAATTTGTAATGACTATAATATGTCCACCTTTTCCGGCATGTATGTTCAGATCATGTGTCATTTGTCTGTGTCTCATGACACTGTTTGCCGTGCCAGTGTAGAACTGCAGATGCCCATGCTGTGGTTGCAGAGACAGTGTCCTTAATAAGACTGCCAAAAGACTGAGAGGTGTCCCAGTCTTACCTTGCTTTTACTACTTCCATTCTTCACAAGGAGAAAGGCATTATGATGTCTTATTTAAGTTGATTTTTGTTGTGTTGTTTTAAAGAGTAATTTTAATTTTTCTTTACTTTTACCAAGGTAATTTATTATTGTTATGTAAAATGTTTCTGCACAGTCACCAGAGACACTGATGCAGTGAGTGTACATGATAATCTAATGTTACTTAAATTTAAATTCTTAAAATTGAGCATTTATAAAGATAGTTAGATGGGTGCTTTTTGAGATTTGCTTTTGTAACATAGGAATAATCAACAGTTTTACAGTGTACTGCTTTAATATTCATTTCAAATAACATAGACAATGTTTTGTAAAACATCTGTTGAACTGTGGGAGAGTATAAAGTCTTAACCCTAACTCTCATACATTTTGTTGCAGGAGTTGATGCTGCATGAAAAACTGGGTTGTTGTGTAATGGTTCTTACTGGTTAATGAGGGACCTGTAGTTCATTGTTGTCCGTGTATCTGCACCTCCGAAAAGATGGTTAAGTCAATATGAGATTGCTATAAACTTTTTTCATTAAAGCCAGATCATCCTCTCTAATGTAAAATCTGTCAACAAATGGATATTGTTGCTTTTAATTTTATTTAAATTAAATTTAATTTCTTTCATACTTTTCTTAAAACATTTAAACCTGAATCTAATCTAAATGTCAGATTTTTCATTGTGTTTTGTCCCATCCCAAGATATTGTGATGTAATTATTGTGTACCCTCTGTTCACATTTCAAAAGGCAGTATGGTTTTGTATGGAGCAATGATGTATTGCAGTATGAAGTGTTTACAGATTGCACATTTATGTCCTATCTTATCAATTTTTAAAAAAAAAAAAAAAATTATTGAATTATTAAAGCTATCTTCACAAAATATGGCTGCCTTTTCTGAATAATTATCCAAAATACATGTTTGTTTGTGCCGCAAACTAGTAACTACTAAATTTACTTCTTTTTTCACATGATCAAATAAAGTACTTTAAAGAGACACTCCGGAGAACTGGGGTCTAGCACCACCACGTGGTGAGGCGGTGCAATTGTAATAATTCGCTCACTTCAGTCTAACATGTCAGTGTGTCCTGCAATGTAAATGTCCCTAAAATAAATCATTATTTACATTTAAATGTAGGTCACTTAATAAAATAAAAAATGTTACATTTTCATTACCTCCACTGACGAGATTTATTTTTGTTACCTTAGTTTGTCCTTCTGTTAGCACCTTCCGGTCCACAGTTTTTGACGGACCAATCTGAATCTGAAGTATGTTCCCAATAATATTTGTATTTCATACAATTTGTAAGAATCTAGCCACTGATGACGTCACAAAATATAAAACAATACTAATAGAAAACTGTAAGCAATGACAAAAGTCTACAGTAATCTTGTTCTGTCATTAGATACCTGCTAAATTTGTTGACTACACAGAGATGTCTTTGTGTTTCATCAGTGGTGTCCTGGAAGAAAGGTTGATCGAGGTTTTTAGCATTGCATGGCATTGCATGACATTTAAATGTGGGTTAACTCTCAGAATAGAATAGAATAGAATAGAATAGGTGGGCACTAGGTACAAATAATTCATGTCGGCCTCATGCACTGTCAACCTCATATAACAGTACAAATTAATGCCAGATGATTACAGCTGTTGTTGCTAATGGACCACAATGCATTTCGAGCGCAAGGCTCTGAAGTTACAATAACATAACCGGAAGCTTTGGATAATTTTCAAAATAAGACCATAATTTTGTCTTAATTAGAATTTACAGAATTTAAGAATTTATCACCAAAGTACCAGTCAACATGCAACGAGTTTGATGACAAATATGTGCAACATTCTACATGTTTGGTTCCTCTTTTTGAGCAAACAAACCGTCAGACATTAGAGAAAACTACTTCAACATTAACTTAAAACAAGTTTTATAAAACTCCAATAAAGACACAGCCATTCATTAAGTACTTTAAATGTACTTGTAGCTTGGCAACGAGCAATGGAGAGACATTTACCAACTTGCATGTTCTTTTGTACAGTTTAGTGCAAAATTATTAATTACAGTTATTGCATTTTTATTGAAGAGGGACATAAAACACCATTAAACATAGCTTCATTTAACAAACTGTAAATCAAGCTACAAAAATATAAGATCTCACAGATAACACTTACAATAGGAAAATACAAAAGGTGAACAATAACCAATCAACCAGGTGGATTATAAGGTAAAAAATAAAATAAACAACAGCAAAGAATAGAGGGATAATACAACAGAGGCAAACAAAAACCATCAAGTACAGGGATATCAAAGATTGACAAAACCAGCATTTACAATAACAGTCGACACTTATTTTCTTTGCAGACTTGCCAGACTTTTTAAGTCTAATTTACTTTAGGGATGAAAAATTAAATGAACAAAAAATCACACATCACACATCAATATAATTCATACGTCAGACATTGATTTTGATAATCCTTATAATAAATAATGTGAGAAACTTTAAAGAATGGGAAAGTGTTTTAAACATAGCTGCAAATTCACCACACCAGGTTTTTATTTGTACAGATTCAGTCAGTTGCTAAATAAAAAAAACTACAGTCTTGTTGAGATATTCTCTAAGCATACAAAGAAACCATAGAAGCAGAATATTATTTGTTACTCAAAGAATTCGCTAGGGGAGTCATTGAGTTGCATGTTCAGGTTTCCATTTGCTTAACGCTGCAGTGAGTGGGTTTTATTGTGAAGGAGCCTCACCGGAAGTAGCAACGTCGTTATTGTTTCACAGGGTTAGCCTGGTATCGGTTGTGATTTTCAGGCTTCGCAGTGTCGTAGCTTCTTAGCATCCGTGATGGCAGGGAGAAAGTGCCTCTCCCAGTCGCATTAATATGCTCCCTGTTGAGGGGAGAAGGGTGTTACTGGACCAGTCTCAAAATGACCACCGGCTTCAGCTCCGGTTCCTGCCGATTCGCAGATTATTTTGTGATCTGCGGACTCGACACCGACAGCGGACTGGAACCCGACGAACTGTCCGGTAAGAACATTAGCCATGGTCGAGATAAACGTCGAGCTTATACCGAAGCGTTTTATATAACATCTGGTCAGCGTCATTATCCATGTTTTACTGTACATGTATGTTCCTGTCGTTAAGTTAAACGCGTAGCACACAATGTAGGTTATTGAGATTATAACATAACATCAGGCCTACACCATCTTCTCTCCGCCTGTTTGTTTGTAGCGCAGAGAGATGATGGGATTACTGGACTGGATCTCTTTAATGCGCTATCATCTGTTTTCATTCTATAGGTAGTTCGATAAAAATCCCTACTGATTGTTTTGCTCTGTTTTAAGATCACCCTGTTTTTTTTTTTTCCAATTTCATGCTGATAATTCCACGTGAGCATCAGCTGTGTTATTATTAGTGTAACGATATCAAAATGTCACCATATGGTGATACCGTGACAATAATTTCACCTTATGCTAAATACCGTGATATTTTCGTAGTAACAACGTAGAACGATATTCATTGCAATATTGATATGTACTGTGATATTGTAATAGAAACCTAAATACTGTAGTGACAATGATATTGTAATGATAGTGTGTATAGTACGGTATTAATTGCAGTGTTGTTGCAGCATGAGTGGCTCAATACGTACTGTGATTTTGTGATAATATCCATGGTGTGATGTTTATTGCAATGCCATGATAGTATCCATGCCACAATGTTAATTGTGATTTCATAATTCTATCCACAATATGATATTTAGGGTGCTATTGTGAGCTCATTAGCTGTAGTGTCTCTGTAGAGGGCTGGTAACAGTGTTGGTCAGTGACAGGACTCAGTTGAACCTCTCATCACACTAACCTTCTGATTCCTTCGGTGTCCACTACATAAAATGGCTGTGCTTCTTTGGCCATATATTTATGGCTATATCTTGGGAAGTGGGAGTTGTAAGTGCTTCCTCCAGAGTCTTTTGGCCTAGTTGAATTTTTTTTTTTTAAACCTGGCATCTTCTCACGTCTTATTTGGGTAACAATGATGGGCACACATGGGACAACTGGCTCTATCGTTCTCACTTCCTCCCTTCTGGTTAAACTGGAAGAGCTTTCCTTGAATTTTTTTTGTTTTGCTCGCAACGATAGAGACACTTTTGTTCTCATTATATAATAAAATACATACAGACAATGCCATTACATTCCTACTTATTATTCCAGGTGCTGCTTGATTTGTTATGACACCCGTAAGGTGAGGTCATCATGGCTGTCACCTTGTTGTATTAAGGATTAAGCTGCCAGTTTCCTCCGGCTAAAATGAAAAATGTCTTCCTCCACCTTCATCAACCCCTGAACACATCCACAGGAAATCCACTCTACATGTAAAGGCCCACCCCTCTCTCCACAATAAAGTCAATAGATTTAACATCTTAAACGGAATAAGCTTGTGTATAATGTATCCAGGCCTTGTATTTTTTTTCCTACTGCGATCCTTTCAGTCATGAATTTTGTGCATGAACATCTGTTATTATTGAGAGGGAGAGGACATGCAAATCTGCATGACAAACTGTGGCCTGAGAGTTTCTGAGTTTCAGAGTCCTGAGTTTGAACTGTGGCAAATTACTGCATAGCAACAGTGCTGGGTTTTTTTTCACCTCATACAACATGTCATGTGATAAAGGTAAAGCCTGATTTTCAGTCTGTAGATCCCAAATTTCTTTCATATAATCTCCTCAAATCAGTTTTCTCTGAAAGAAAACCACATATTTTGGTATTAATTGCAGGTAAAAGAGGTGCTAATTGCAAATTGGACTAACTGCTGCATAAATAGATTAAGCAGTTGAAATACTTCCAGCCATTTCTGAAGCCTAAACTTGCACAAGCTTTGTAGGTGGTTTAAAAAAAAAAATATTTTCATGCAAAATTATTCTGAAATCATTGGCCTGTAAAATGTATAAATTTCCAAAATAAAAGCTACATTGTGTGGGTGTAACAGTTTGTCTATCATCGGAGCTCATAAATTTGCACCATTGGTAGAAACCCCAGGCATTGTTGTAGGCAATGTTACAGTTTAACTTATTTATTTTAGTTTATTTGTTAGCACTGATTTCTGTGTGATTCATGTGCCATAACATCTTCTAATTAGTGTATTTATTTTCAGAGTTTTTCAAAACCTGACATTTTTGTATTTGTATATACAAATATACATAATTGTACGTAGTTTTCCCCAAAAAAAGAGGGGAAAAACAGTTTATTAGATGCACCACAACAGAAGAATGAATCCATCATATTCTAATATAATTGTGTGTGTTGAGGGGGCTGATTGAATCATTTTAATGTGACCATATAGACCAGTTTACAAGCACTCACTGGCTGTAAGGCAGTCACTGTTAGGCTGATTGTCTGTTGTTGGCACTGACAAATATTTGATTTTCCTTTTTATATGGAAATTATTGCTGGAGCTTAGAAAAACCTCTTGAGTTGGTGTCTCCTGTGGGAGTCACGACAAACCCAAGCTATTAGGAAGTGGGAGCTGTGTTTGTTGAATAATGATGTTTAGACTTTTGATGGTGAATGTTAATGTGTGGCAACAGCATTTCTCTCACAGAGAAAGTCAGAGTTTTCCACATCAACAGTGTTAGTGACAAATTATCTGAGGGGGAAACTCTATAAATACATAAGACACAGTTTTCCCTTAAACTTATTAAACGTGGCATTTACATTTAAATGTCATTTCAACATTTAGACAGATAGGAAAGTAGTCTCTTTGCTCACTGAAGGTCGGACTCCTGTTGACGACCATGTCTAAATCTACTAATGTGAAGGAGCTTTAAGCCTGTTGCTTGTAACCATATTAGGGTGTATAAGCTCACTGTGACTGCACTCTTTTGGGCTCTGACAATCCTTTTCTCTGTGAAAACAGAAGTTAAACATTTTTTCTACATAACAGCTGATGCCAACAGCACAGTGATTAATACAGTCGACTTCCTAACCATATGTGTGATTAATTATGACTCAGTGGGTAGCGAAAGTCTGAAGTGTTGCTGTTGTGGTTGAATGAGTTAAGAAATGACGACCTGAACTGCTTTGAAAACTAAAAGACTCAACCCCTGTACTTCCTTTTCTCACTTCCTTTAATTCATTTTCCTGTTTACACGACAGTAATTTTAAGTAGCCAAAAAAATAGGCAATTAACATGTGTGTCTTATTCTCTTTTGAACTGAGCTCAATCATGAGCAGCAGGCATTTATGCTCTTCACACCACTATTGTGGTTAAATGTTTAAAAACAAGACTTTTACTTTTCTTCCACATCCTTTAATTTCCTTGTCATCCACAGTCAACATGTTTACTTCTGGAAGTGTGGCTTTTTGAAAGTGCTTGAGTGAATTCCCATGAAAATGTCAGCTCTTTGTAGGGAAAAGAGCAAGCTAGTGTATAATTATCCCATTTCAGGCACAGTTACCATTGTATAGCAACAATATAGAAAGCAAACAGCAGCAAATGGCTGTTTTGTAGCTCTCTCTCTCAGTAGCAGAGACTAACATTTTCAACTTTGTGAACCCCATGTTTGTTTTTAATCTACAAAAGACATTTGCAGGTTGAGAAAGGCTGGATTGATTAGCTTCCCCTCTCACTTTTAAATCAGTTTACAGGAACTATATGACAATATAACCACTGAGAACATTGTCTTATAGCTACTATAAATATGGAACAGCTCAGTGAAAAGATTTGCCTAAGATCTTCCAGACAAGATAAAGATGTAACCCAGTGAAGCGTTACAAAGAAATACTAACTGAGGCTCTGTGGTCAAACTTTGCCTATATGTTGTTCCACTTACTGCAAACTGCTGCTGTTTACTGTAGAGGTTAGGGGCTTGCCCTTATCAACTGTTTCAGTTTTGAGTTGCAGAGAGGAAACAGTGTGGAAATTCCATCGTTACAGATTACACACAAAAATGTCAGCTAAACATCTACATTTAAATAGCCTACAACTATAGGTTTGCAGTGTTGTATTGTAGTTCAGTCATAATACTGTGTATACTTCAGAACACTGGGAAATTTGTTTTAGTTTGGACGACACAAAACTGTAAATATTTGGAAAGAGTTGACAATTCCGGTGTTAATTTTACAATTTAGGCAAAGAGATGTTCTCTAAGACGTCTGTGTTTTAGCAGTAACTTAAAACAACTGTCACTTGGGTAAAATGTAAACTAACAGTCATCATTTTAAATTAAATTAGATAAGATTATTTTAATCTTATTGGTTAGACTGATTGTGATACAGGACAAAGGATCTTAGGTCAACTGCTTGGGCTCAGGGAAAGGATACCTTTTTTCTTTTGTTTTACAATTATACGATTAAGTTTAATGATTTAATGGGAAATTGAAAACTATTAATATTAATAATCATTTAAGTATTTTTTTCTTGGCATAATTCGACTGGATCATGCCTATTGTGTGAATTTTCTGCTTTTGACATTTGAAGATGAGAACTTGAGTGGAATTAAATTTAATTAATCATTTGGAAAAATCACATTTTATATATGATTCAGCACTACATACTTACTGTTTTCTGATCTTTAATGGAAAAAAATCAACTATGTGTACATAGAACAAATCCTTAGCTGCAGCCATATTGAATACACTTTATAAGTAAAAGCCTGCGTCATTTATAAGTGAATAACTCTTTTGCTCCATATAAAAGTCAAACAGAAACTGGCTAAGGAATTGTCTTATTCAGTCGACAGATGAATCTGGTCATTATACAGCCAATGATTTAAGATTTCGAATTAATTTAAGGAACATGGTTTTAAACATTGCTTGCAAAACAATAGCCCCATTTAACTTTCACCAGTGATTTAAGAGAAGCATGTTTCACATGATGCAGTGGTGATTCATGTACAGTGCAACACAAGGAAATGACAAAAACTTCCTTAAGCATAGTGAGGACCTGATTAGCATATGTATGACCCTGCAGCCTCACAAGCAACACTGGAGGCTCAGAGGAGCTGAGGGACATAAGTACACTCATACACAGCCTCCACCTATTCAAATGCTAAATATCCTTTTGAATTTTTTTAGACAGGCTCTCTCCCCCAATCCTACTCAGCAAACAAATCGGGATCAATGCCTCAACATGCGACTTGGCTTTTAATGCATAATACACCTTTTCATATTCTTACTCAGAGTGTTTATTTATGGACCTCTAATAGGTCCCCTGTCAATATTTTTAAAAATCCATGTGCATGCATAAGGCAAGTGTTAGATGCAGTTTGAAGTTCCGATCTTTGAGGGTGTGTTGGACCACGAGCTGTACTTAAAACCACATAGATTCTGCTCCAGATACACTTGTCGCCCGCACTACTCCGGCATTTATGCTGCATTCGCCTCCTGATTGGTTCTTAATCACATGGCGAATCTCATCATGCTCATGTTACATGACCCCCTTTGCGGAAGAAAGAAAACATCCCCTACTGTCAGTGTAGAACACAAAATGGAAAGATCCAAGGATATTGGTTTACTTGGACTGGCAGGACTCTTAGGCAAAAATTGTCATGTGTTTTGGTGATTTTCTATTACAGTGTGATGTTGAGGAACAACTAACTTTCATTATCAGCCCAAACAAATTATTTTTTGTTGGCCTACTGGAACAGGCAGTGATGTTTTGTCTGCTTCTCTTCTCATTGGTCAACAGGGTTTACAGTTACAGGGTAAATCACCACCTGTTGACTTTTGACAAACAGTGTTTTTTGATTTTCATTTTTTAATACATTTTCTTGTGGACAGAAATATTTTTAAAGGGGAAGGGATGAACCTCTGTTTTCAACTATAACCTATGTGTGGACTAGGCCCAACATCACTAATAATACTACATTTCAGGCTCATAGTGTAGGACTCTTATCTTTTTTTAAAGGAATCAGTTCATCACAGAGTTGCCAAGTGGAAGAAATCACATTCCCAGAAATGAAAGCTCCATCCATTTTCTCAGAGATAATATTATGTATATCATAGTTTGAGCTCTTATGTTGCTTGGATGACAATGACTGAGTCCTTAGTTAAAAATGAACAATTTACTTTGAATATGTATTTTAAAAAAGTAAACGATATAAGATTGAAGACATGGTTCAAGGGTGATGTTAACTGTCCCATGGGGCACCTTTAGAAACATCAACTCAAAAGGCTTAAAATGTTCTCCCACTCTCTCACTCATCTTCTATCACTTTGCGCTATGTAAATTGCGCTATGTAAGCCACTAATGGGGTAAATATAATGCGCAGGTTGAATCAGTCCACTTTTGTAATCTGGAACATTTTGAGCCATTTCAAATGCTGTGTTAATTTACAATTTCATCACTGAAACACCAACACCACTGTTCTTGGCTGGCTTCTTCTGCATGGCAACAGCAGCATATGCATATTAGACTCTGTCATGCCAGAATATAGGCAGAATTACAATTTTTCATAAATTACACTGGAATAATATATGGTAATTACATTGATGATTGGATTTGCTCTGGAGGAACCTGAGTTTAATTTCCCCTGCAATAAATGTAATGTAATCATTTTCATACATTTTGGAAAAATGTCTGTTTCCTTTTCTCATCAGCACTGCTCACAGTTTAGATAAGACTGTGTGATCTTACCTTAGATTTTCTCTTGAAAGGAGATGGTTAACATTCTTTCCTGCCATGGCTGAGTAATTAAACATGCACATTCATGTCTAAACCACAGTTTTTTGTGCATGGTTGAAGGTTCTTTGAAGTTCAACCCCATGGCTGCTAACTCATATTTTGTGCGTCTGGTATTTTCCACCAGGCCATTATTCAAGGCCTAACAGTATTCTGTGACTGAGATGACCAGATATTGGTCCATACTATATACTAACAAGTTACACAACCCTCTAGTTAAGTATACAGTGCTAGTTTTACTGCTCTTCTGTGTATGAACTCAGTCTTCTTGCAGAACCACGTAGCAGTAGAAAGAAAAATAAAATGTTCTTCTTTATGAACCATCCATGTGTAATGCACAGTATAGTCATCAGGTAACTAAAGCACACAAAGCACCTCCTGGATTCTTTTTATTTGTATTTCTGACCGAGGAAAATGAGTAAACTATTAATAAAGAGTCTTTGGTTTTCAGACTTGCTCAGTGCAATAAAAGAAATTCTGTATTTGACAGTTGCCTAATCACCATGTTGTGCTGAAAGTAACCAGTGAAACAAGATGCTGGAATTTTGGCAGCTCATCTGTAAACACTGTTAACCACACATTTTCATAATTGACAGCATGTAAATTGTCTGAGCTGCAGCTGGAGATTATTGAATTATTGAAAAATATTTTATCTGCCGATCATTTCCTTGATATGATTTGTCGTCTGGAAAGTTAATGTCAACATTTTTTTAAAAAAGCACACAGTTTTCTTAAATTCAGTACTTAATTTTGCTTGAAACAGTAAGGAAAATTGACTTGTGTCATTTCATAAGACAAAATAAGTTGAATAAGTGGTTTGAAATACTCCCAAAAAAAGAGAGATCAATTACAGAAACATAGTTTCATTATTCTTAGATGTATTGTTTTAGCTCTAAAATGTAGTAGCAGTCTAGAGCATTATCTAAAGGGTAAAAGGTGAACAATATTGACCGTGTTATAGTCCTTTTGTTAAGAAAACCACACATACAGTAGTGTCTGCTGGGAGTAAAAGTTGCAAAGGCTGTGAGTTTAATCTGAAAGTGAGCAATCATGCCCTGTGAGCACCACATCGTCTGGGTGAAGTGTTGAAGCGGTTTTGAAGTGTTATAGGGATCCTGTCCACATTCTGCTGCAGGCTGTCAAGTCAAGTTGACATTGGTAGATCCTGTTGTGTAGTATGAGCCTGGTGGAATATGCTGTGAGAGCTGTGAGGGTGCGTGTGCGTGTATGTGTGCGCGTGAGCGCAGGTCGTCTGCTTAGCAGTGAGTGTTTCCTGGCATACGGCACGAGGGAAGGACAGGGTGACGCCAAAGCTGAGTGACGCTCTACTCCCACTCCTACTGGTCCACACTGTCATGGCATCGTTGCCATATTTGCTGTAAAACGTGTTGCATAATTACAAAGATTATGCTACAGATCAGGGTAGAGAATAATATGGAAGGCTGCGATATAAATGTATTTGCATTTTACCATTTAATTGATAAATATTATGCATTCTATTGCTGTTTTACTGCAGTCGAATGCGTAATAGTTTTACCACTGTTTTTATTCACAGTGTCAATGTTATTTTACTGAGTGATCATATGAAAACGTGCATGATTTTGCTTTAATATCGGCAGTATGTGTCCCAGTCATTTGTATCTGTAAAGCGCACACGTTTGTCCTTTGAAATTAACAATTCACTTTTGAAATTCAGAATAAAAGTGGCATTTTAAAAAATCACACACTTGTGATTTAAAAAGTAGAAATATTAGTCACATGAAAATCTGAAAAAATGTCATTTGAAAATCACAGTTTCGTCGACAGCAGCGTAACCATTTCTGTCTCACACACACACACACACACACCTGTCTGAATCTCACCTGCAAACCACAGAGGCATTAATGGTCAGTGTGTTCCGGTGAGGTGCAAGCCTTTGTTCCGGTGTGCTTCTGTGAAGAACCTCAGTAAGTGATCACAATATTCAATTGCCATTAACAAGCCAGGTCAACCTCGCTCCGCAGCAACACCTTTTTATATCGGTTTATATATACAAAGAGCATCATGTCTGCGGACTGTGGCTCTGTACACGCACAGCCGTGCAACGTCAGCTTGGCATTGCCATTTTTAGAATTGAGCTGCAGACATCTTTTAGGCTGCTTGTGGTTGGTGACCACCACTGTCAAGTTTATTTGTGCTCATGCCAGTGAGCTTCTGCCCCAGGTGAGGGATGTTAGCTGATAAAAAGCACTGATTACTCAGTCAAGGCATTGGCGGACACCAAAACACGTGTGTAGTCTTGGCCTTTGGACCCCATTGCACAGCAGCCATTGTGACATGATTTAGCAGGAAAAGCACAGCTGTTACTGATCACATTAATGATTGCTCTGTTCGGTTCATGTAAGTCAGGACAGTGTGACAGTGAAGCGGAGAACACAACATTCTTTCATATTTGTTTTTATTGCATGAGAATTATATTTATAATTAAAGAACAGTAAAGAGAAGTCTGATGTATTCATTATGAAGCTATAATTTGTAGTACGCTACTTTTGTTTAGATTTTCTAATCAGGTCGATGCCAGTCTGAATTTTATTCGGCATCTGATCGGAAAGGAAATCAGTGGTATCGCATATCACTACTTATTACGCCAACATTTATAATTTCCAGGAGTTAACATTTCTGTTTTACAATATTTGTTTGTCATTTTTCGTTTTGTACTTTTAGTTTATGGGCATTCAGTATGGGCTAGAGTTTTACAATATCTTAACAGTTTATTTGCCATTTACTCTTTCGATTTTTGTCATCTACAGTACTTGTATGATTTTCGTTGAGGTTGAGGAAAAACATGATAGGGTGGAGCAATATTTGACTGATAAGACGGCTTCATTTCAGAATATTCTTTTGGGTTTTTTAGAGACTTCATCACGGCAATCATTTCAAATTCATTGATGTCTTTGTCGATATACAGTAGTGTTTTCTTATTTGTGGATTTATATTGAATTAATCTTTGGAAAATGGTATCATGCCGTCCTCAATTTACATGTCAGAGAGGAAAGTTTTTGTTCTCTCTTCCTGTAATGCTGCACTGCTCCAGTCACGTCATTGAGTTCTGTGTCTGTTTTCACTTTGTTTTGGAATTTGATCGGCATGTACTGTACATGCTCCTTACAGTGGATACAAGTGCACAGGGATACACCTCCACCATTTTTCATGCTCTTTGAAGAAAGTGAACGTATTGTGGGCCTTAAATATGGTGATTATTAATTATTAATTCTAAAGTCTGACTCATCCTCCCTTCTCCATTCCAACTAATCATAACAGTATCACAGTCTGACCTGTGTTTGGATTTTGTAGTCTGAGTTGGCGTTCTTGGCTTAGCTTCCTTCCTGTGAACAGTTTGTACTTGAAAGTAACCGATAGATTAAATCACTTAATATCCTTAAGATGTTTCCTCCATGACAGGATTAACTTATCTTTATCCAATGTGAGCACTGTGTTGCTCCACTCAGCACTAACTACCCCTGAGAGCTGGATGTGTCAAATGCACTCACTGAACATCTTCCTACCTGTTTGGTTGTGGAATTAAGGAGAATTGTGCTCAGATGTCAGCCTCTCACCAGAGTAAAGACAGAACCATTTTTCCGTTCTTAAAATTACAGTTATGATTTTCTTTGAAAAAATAATACAAGATTAAACAGACATGTTTCTATGAAACAAATGTAACAAAAATGATTAATTTAACTACTTTCCATTCAACCACATTACCTGAAAAAGGTCTAAAATTGTCTTCTTACATCGCAGTTTCATTTTTAAGCTGACATGGTGGAAATGGAAATGTTTTTCACCATGTAATTGTCTGTAATGATATGTATTCATTGTATTCAAGAAATCTAAATCTACTGTGTGGTTTAAGTATTCTTATTTTACAGAATATATACAGTATATAGAACTGACTCAAACTAAGGTACAGCACCCACCTTCATGGAATTAAAAGCATGTGTGAACACACAAAAAGAGCAAAGGTTTTGTTATGCGCCACTTTTTAGAAAGATTATCATGATTACACTTATAAAAATAAAGATGAAGAAAGATCAATTGAAATTGTAGGTGTTATTCTTTGAAAGACATTTTTAGAATAGTTTCCATGCCTTGCTAAACATCACACTAGTTAAACAGCAGTATTTAATGGCTGACTTGTTTATAATGAAGGCATTAGTGGAAACAAACAACAACACAAGCGTCAGCCAATCAAATCACGTTGAGCAAATACTTCAGTACATGCACCAGCCAATCAAACCATATTTATACGTTTTAACTCAACCACCTCACATTATTGATGTTTTTGGTTGACAAACTGCACCCAAAGATGACAGACATGTTGAACGTCACATCACTGTCAGTTAAGCAACATTAACAACTCTTGCTATGTAGTAAGCCACGAAAGACGCTGCTCTGTTAACTTCCACCAGCTACCTCCAGCACAACGTGTTGGACCCGCCCAACCTTCGAAGTGTTAAAGCGATGTGTATTTGTAAGTGCAGCGTTATTTTGTCTTCAGCTCAAAATGCTGCTGTGCAGCTTCAAAGAACTCCAAAGCAGAACGTTGAACTTAGTTTTTGGACATGGATTAGGTGCTCCTTTCCAGTTTGTTTCACAAAGAAAGTCCATTAGATAGCAGCGTGCATGAACATGATCCCAAAAAGAAGAAGAAACTAATGAGACAGATACACTGTATTCTTGTGCCATAACCCCAACAGCTGACTGGAATTTGTCAGAGTATTTGTGAAACTTGTTCTGAGAACAGAGCTGCACGCATTGAGAAGTGATGTGCTACCCATCCAGAACCAGGCTTTTAATGATATTTTTGTTTTATTTGTTGTGTAGCTTTATGCCAGTATATAGAGGCTACTAAATTCAGAGATGGGGCCAGAGGAAAATTGGCAAAGGCAAAAGAAGGTAACCCTCCCACCTCACACACTCCTACCCCTCTTAACCCCAAACTCAGCTTTAACCCTTCAGCCTTTAAACCTGGCACAATTTTTTTTCCCCCTCTTTTTTTTTTTTTTTTTACTTTTTTTTTAAGTGTTGAGTTTTCATTTTCTGCACAGGTGCGGGGACTTTCCTTTTCCTGTTTAGTGCGCTGTGATTTTTCTCCCCCTGGGTTCTCTTGCCCCCCCCCCCACCCTCACATCTTTCAGCGGTAGCTGCTGAATGAGCTGCTGTTTGACAATCACTGCTTCTCTCTCTCTCTCACTCTCTCTCACACACACAAACACACACACAAATCCAGTGCTGCCTGTGCTGGCATTGCTTGGTCAATGTTTACTCTCCCCCTTCACTCTGAATGACTTTTCAGTACTGCCTTCCTTGGTGTGTGCATCACTTCTGCTTTACTCTGGGTTCAAATCAGCTCAGTTTGTCTTTACTTATGAATGATCAATTATTTTGCGTATTTCTTTGTATTGCCATTAAAGCTGTCAGGAAGCATAAAGACTCCAGAGATTTTTTGATTTTATTTTCTTTGATAGCTGTTTTGAAAGATGATTAGATGTGGGATGCAGATGACAGCTTTATATGTTGCAATACAATCTTCTTCTCAAGACAAATAGTCTTACTTGGTCCTGGCACTTTGATCCTGCTTCTAATCAAACTATTCTTATTTTTACATCTGGTAACTTGTGTTAGGTGTATGTCTTATTTTTGTGTGGCTCTCTTTCTCTCCACCTTTCTGTCTCTTTTTTGACTTTCAGGTGAGAATTTTGAGCAGAGTCCACTACGAAGAACCTTTAAATCCAAAGTTCTAGCACATTATCCAGACAATGTCGAGTGGAATCCATTTGACCAGGATGCAGTGGGCATGGTATGATATCTTTGCACTTTCAACATATCAGTGTTACTCTTTATTCACAGTATGGTTGGTTAGTGGGGAGGAAAACAGTAAAGTTTATAAGAATTTTTCTTTTTATTGTACATATAAAGCAGTTTTGTCTATGTAATGTACATATAAAGCATGTATACAGTCAAATGTTAATGTAAAGAAAAAGTATTTCACTGTTTGAATACAATACACATACAAACATATTTGTAAAGACTACCATTTTATAAATTATTTAAGGAATAGGATTTTTGTGAAATATGCCTTTATTTTTATGTTGTTATCTTTTTAACACCCCAAACTGCAATGTTTATGTATTAATCTAACCATTAGTTATGTTAGTTATATTAAAAGAACCCCAGCCCAAATTTCATTTCCCCATTTGAATTTTTAATATGACAGTCATAATGTCCTCATTTATGATGCCAAACAACTTCTCTTAAATTTTCTCTCTTAAATTTGAATTTGAATTAATTTTGACA
Organism: Brachirus orientalis; assembly: GCA_016785285.1. Classification (NCBI taxonomy): domain Eukaryota; kingdom Metazoa; phylum Chordata; class Actinopteri; order Pleuronectiformes; family Soleidae; genus Brachirus; species Brachirus orientalis. The sequence goes on from JAFBJR010000172.1 coordinate 5,116,541, forward strand.
ATTAGAAAAGAAAAACAATGTCAACTAAGGCAATGTAAAAACAAACAAAAAATCCCTCAATAATCAAGAAAATAAATAATCAACATTTGCAACATGTACAGATCTAAACTATATTGGAAACAAGAAAAAAAATGAAGATTAACAACTCCATTGTTCTGTGTCTATGGGTTTCTTTACATTATTTCTTTAAACTTAATTCTACAACAATAAACTGTGTTGTAATAAAATAATTTTTTTGTATCCTGCATTTTGTGTCCAGCTCTGCATGCCAAAGGGCCTGTCGTTTAGGACACAGGTCGATTCTCGAGAGCCACAGTTTCACTCCTTTATCATCACCAGAGAGGACGGCTCTCGCACCTATGGTTTTGCCCTCACCTTCTTTGAGGAGGTGACTAGTAAGCAGATCTGCAGTGCCATGCAGACTCTTTACCACATGCACAATGCAGAGCAGTACGACATCTTGCACACTCCCACCTCACCACAGGGACCCAAGGACCAGCGACACCTACAGTCCCAGCCTCGTCCCGTGCTCCACGCTGCGCCTGCCATCTCCCGCCTGCAGCGCTTCAATTCATATGACATCAGCCGTGACACGCTGTACGTGTCAAAGTGCATCTGCCTGATAACGCCCATGGCCTTCCCTCAGGCCAGCAGGAAAGTGTTGCAGCAGCTTCACCAGGCTGTCTCCTCCCCCCTGCCCCCACCTCTCCCACTGGAGAGCTACATCTACAACATCCTCTACGAAGTGCCGCTGCCGCCTTCTGGACGTTCCCTCAAGTTTTCAGGCGTCTATGGGCCTGTAGTTTGCCAGAGGCCGAGTACATCTGAGCTGCCACTTTTTGACTTTGCCATTAGTGAAATGTTTAGTCTGCTGGGCGTAGAGAACGTTCTTCAGCTGTTCACCTGCGCACTGTTGGAGATGCAGATACTGCTCTACTCACAGCGTAAGTACCTTGTCTGCTTCACTCAGTGTTTTCATTGAACCTTTAGCATCCTCTCCTATGAGGGTGCATTGATTACAAAAACTCATTCATGTTTCTCAACTTACAACACCTTTAAAAATGAATGATAAAAACAGTAAAAGGAAGGCTCACATTATAATCAGTCGATCAATTCCAATGTAGCCGGAATACGAGAAAAGCAAAAAAGAAAAAAAAAAAGTACATGTTGCCTTTGACAGCTGTTGTGTGGTGATTATGTGGTCATTTGATCCTAGCGGCAGTCTCAAGAAATGTATCACTGACATTAAATGAGATCAGAGTTGGTCAGGGGTCAAGCTGGTGCAGCTTTAAGGCTGTCTTCTGTGTTTGATCATTTCGGAGGACAGCAAAAGACATTTGCACGCAAGCTCGCTTGTGTTATAAAAATTTATTTTTCTATTATCATAGATATCTTAAGTTAAACATCTTGTCTTTTGTTTGGCTTTTGGCTGATAAAATGAAAATGTAGCAGAAAATGTTAGATGGAGGCCAAATGCTCTATATCTTTATCTAGTTCATATGATGTGCTGTCCTCCATGTCAGGATTCAGTCATATGTTGTTTTGTTGTCTGTAGACCGCAGCGTTGAGCAATTAAAAAAAACGCCTGAAGTGTTATCTCTTCTCGCTTTAACACTACCTAGGTTAGATAACTTGCCCTCGCTCTGCACTAGGGCTGCAGCTATTGATTATTTTAGTAGGTAATCTATAGATTATTTTGACGATTAAGCAAGTAATTGGATTAAAACAACTGGGACATTCTGCATTCTGTACTGTGTTTGCTTTGGCTTAGTTTATATTGGTCCAATACTTTTGACACTTTTTGTCATTTCTTATGCTGCATATCTTCCCCTTGCTCCTCGCTGCCTTCACCTGTCGGTGGAGTGAGATAAAGGCGGTGTTGATGAATGAGGAGTGGGGGGTTAAGTTAGTGTGTGAAGATAATGTTAATTTAATAAAGGATAGTTTCCACTAAACCAAATAAATTGTTTTATTTTTGCATGGATCAAAGAGATCAAGAGAACGGATCAAAGAGACATTTGGCCCCAAATCCCCTTAATTGTCTGTCCAGAATAAAAGAATAGTTCTGCTTCTTCTCCGACATCTGTAAATCTAAATAGATGACACAAACAGTAGAAAAACAGGCAAATGTTGACTTCATACTCTTTATACTTCAAACTTACACTTTAATAAGCAGTTATTATAAAAAAATTAAGTGATATATTTGAAGTGATTACCTAACCGTGCTCTGTCATTTCCATCTGAAACCTGTACATGCATTCACAGCATTCCTGTGTGTTTGTGCGCATTCGAGGAACAAGTGCTTACAGCGGAAACCTATTTTCAGACTTTACCCGGCAACAAGAAATACTATTTTCTGATTGGCTGATAGGTTGCTAATTCAAGACAGCTGTATGAATGGAATCTGCCTTTGTTTCATCCATTCATAGATTGCTAATTTATGTGCGGTGAGTTTTATTAACAGCGTGAGAGATGTCACGTGTGGCGTGTGAGCGTGTGAACTGACTGAAATGCACGTGAGAATTTGTGAGCTCTGGTGATGAAGTTGATAACCATCCTGCCACACCATGAGCGTAAGTGAGCGCATTGTGTAACTGAAATAACCATCCAGGCATGAAATATAATACTGTATTTAATGATTACTCGACACAGATAATTTGCCTCGAGTAATTTTAGTAATCTAATTACTCAAATTATTCAAGGAATCGTTTCATTCCTACTTTACCTTCATTATTGTTCTGTTGTCTGTGTTTATCGTTGTTTTGTTTGTTATGTTATTGGTTCTTCTTCCCCTCTCTCTCTTGTTGGCGTTAGTCTAACATGCTTTTTGTACCATTTGTTCGTTTGTTGATATGTTTTGTTGTCGCTGTCTCTCATCTCTCCTTAGTGCCTCTCTCTTTCATTTTTCCCCCTCCCCACACTCTTTCTGTCCCCCACACCTCTCCTCTGTCCCCAGTTTTCATCTCACCCCAACCGGTCGAGGCAGATGCTGCACACCTTTGAGTCTGGTTCTGTCAGAGACTATTTCCTGTTAAAAGAGAGTTTTTTCACTCCACTGTTGCCTAGTGCTTGCTCATTGCGTGAACTGTTGGGCTTCTTCTTTCCTTGCCTTACCAGGCAAGACACCTTATAACATTTGATTAGGCATGTTTGACCTGTTAAGCACTTTGTAACATTTGTTAAGAAAAGTGCTGCACAGATAAAGTTTATTATTATTATTACCAAGTAATAGTTTGGTAATAACTCTGAAAAAATGTGTGTTGGGACATAAGGGAGAATGAATTTTAACTTAATAATATGATTGAAAATATCAGTTAAAATATGGTAATATGGTAATTCCATTTCCTTATTACCACATGTTCTCCATCTTTATCAAAAATCTATTTCTTGGAGATTAAGTATAGAAATAAGATATATTACCTTAATACTTCCTCCCTAATACAAAACTATGCCCATAATATTAATATGGTATTACTTTACTGCAGTGTTTAATGTTCCCAAAAATTATAGCCTGTAGCTAGTGAGAGAAGGGCATTCTCAGTCATGGCATGAGGGGGATGTGAATGCTGGACTGTCAGTTTCAGACAGTTAGAGAAATAGTTGGATAGACATCCCATCCATGTGTGTGAAGGCCGAGGTTCTGTGAATTCATTCAACCACATGACAAGCAAGTCTGACAGTATATACCTGCACCTGAAGAATAACAACCTTGTTGCTTCCTTACATTATTCATCTGCTCATTACAGAAACCCTGTAGCCTTCGGTGACAAAAACAAATCTTTGCTTTTGACCAAATCTGACCAACATCACCCCTGAAAAAATGAGTTGCCTCTTGTGTCACTGCTACACTGCCTGTCCATTAACATCAACTTCAGTCTGGATGGTTGTCAAGGAACAAAAACTACAACCTGAGGTCATGACTTGCAGTGCATTTCAGTTGTGATGCAGTGTCTGTGTAAATGTCAGCCCCCTCAGCCATGATCCTACTGCTAGAGTGCTTTCATGTAAGTGTTACTATATAGGTTTATATTGTGGGTACTTCTGGGTAGCTGTGATTTGTTCATGGTGAGATTCATACTTTAATCAAAATACACAAGACCGTCAAATTGCTTAATTTCACTAGAGAGTTCATTATTTTTTTCCTATTAAAATGTATGTCTGTTATAGATTGTTGTTATAGATTGTTAGAAATTGTTATGGTCTTGTGAAATAGATCACATTCGTAAATCTCTTACAGTGTAAAAAAGTCTCATTGTGATTGTGCTGTTACGACCTTCTACTAAATTATATCTTATCTTATATCTCTACCATACGCTGTACTATACTTTGTGATACTCTTGAAAGACTGTTGAAATGACACAGTCATTATTCATTAGAAGTAAGTGTTCAGTAATCAGTACGTAGGGTCCTTTTTTGTGTGACTGTGTGTGCGGGGACATAAAAAATCTGGCTCTGGGGTGATGATTGGATCACTTACAACGGCAAATGGTTTACAAAATGCCAGGGGCTGAGGGGGAGCAGCTCTCATGGGGGAAAGCTGTGGTGTTGCTAGGTAACCCAGAGACAGGGAGGATAGCTGTGATGCAGGATGATTATTATTGGTTGAAAGTGACATCATGCCTTTTGCCTCCCCATGAGGCTCATCACTGCAGAACGTGTGAAGGATACTGTGTGGAGTTGAGTCCTGGCAATCTTCCCCTGAGAAGAAATGAGGGAACTGTTAGGAAAAGACACTCAAACACACCACGGAGAGGGAAGCTCTGCAAATAAGGAGCTGGTTGTGTGCTTTGTGTTTACAATAGAAATGTTTCTTTGATTTCTTTATGTATTTTTTTTGAAAAAATGGAAACAGACTTTGGACAGAATCTTCACAAAGCCTTCAAAAAGATTTTGAAATGCTGTCTTCCTTCCTTCACAAACAGGAAGCCCATCATGTGTCACTCATGTGTCAACCACAGTGACATGCTACAGTTAAGCCTGTATTTGCTATTATTTCATGGCCCTTTTCTCTCTTATGATTTCTGTCACATGACTGAACAGAGGAGATGGAGAGGGGATGTGAAGAATGAATCTGGATGTTAATATGCCTATGAAGTTTAAAATGCAATTTGTTTGATTTTCTGTAAATAAATTGAGCTTGTCTGTCAGCCTCACACCACCACACTGTATTTTTTATCTTAGTTATTTATCTTCTAATATATTATTTTCTTCAGGCTCTAACATCAGTTAAATAAATTATAGAGTTTAGTCAAAAGTTGGAACACTTCAGTAAATTATTTTGTCAACTATTGATGGTTTTCAATTAATTAATTGAAGATTAACATTCTCCAGTTCTACATTTTCTGCTATTCGTTCGTAAACATGTGATAAATGTATAATGCATTGTGATTATTCTCATATATATATATATATATATATATATATATACATACATACATACACACAAACTACTTCAAAGCAGCAGACTTTAGTTAAAGTAGTGTCTTGTTTTGTTGACCTAGTTTAAGAACAGATGAGTGATGTTAGTATTCTCTGGGAGAGGAAGTCTGCTGAGAGCCAAGGGGTGAGAGGGGAGGCCCAATGCCGGGGTGAGAGTCTCTTCTTGTGGAGCAGCACATGACCAAATGAAGGAATGGTATTTATTTTGGCACCATAACAGGAGAAGCAGAGCTGCTGCTGAGTGTACACGAGGTGTCAATAGGATAGAGTAGGAATGCAGATGAGGAGGACTGGACACATATTTGCGTGTACACCAGTTTACTGAAAATGAAGTGAACATGTTGTGAAGGAGTGTTACTGTGTGAAGTTATGGAGGAGGAATTTAATGGTGTCCACCAGAGCAGCTGACTGTAACTGTGTTCCTCCTCAAAGGTCAGATGTCACAAAGGGTCTCACAGTGGACGTACTTGTCACATGAGATGTTAGAACGTCAGGTTACATCCATACTGCTCATCTTTTCATGTAAAATGCCTCAATTCTACTGCAGATTCACCTGCTGTCCACACCACGCTGGAGTTAAAGAGTTTGCAGAAATTGCAGCTGTTTCTGTTTTAGTTTGAAAACTCTGGGACTGTGTTTTAGGCTACATCCATACTACTACATTTTATTTAAAAACTGCAAGAAATCAAAGATCTGCATTCAGACAAGTATTTTAGCTCAGTTTCAGCAGCAATGCCTCCATACTAAATATCTGAAAACATATATCATTTAACTATTCAGGTTGTTAACAGGAAGTTGACATCCTCCTCTCCAGTTGTTTGCTTAGTTTCAGAGTTTTTTTATTTTTAATTTTTTTTACATTTTAATGGAGCCTGCAGCATTTTGTTTATTTCGATTTTCAACCAAAAATGTAGTATGGATATAGTTTCCAAAGTGTAGTAAAAAAAAGGCAACTGGACTTAGTTGAATTTCTTGAAGACGTTTCGCCTCTCATCCAAGAGGCTTCTTCAGTTCTGTTTGAAACAGAGGCGAAACGTCTTCAAGAAATTCAACTAAGTCCAGTTGCCTTTTTTTTTACTACACTTTGGATACCATGACCTGGATGACTGAGAATCTTCACAGATATGGATATAGTTTAATTTTTTTGGAATTGATGAGGGAAATACCCTCATCCACTTCTTGATTAGTTCTTAGTGGCCACAACTAGATTAGCAGCTGTGAATGTCTAATGACTGAAGTCCATGTGCTTACATTTTCTAAGCAAACAACAATCTCCTTCATGTCTACACGAGCATGCATATGCTTAATGTACCTGAATGATCACAGGATCATTTTTATCTGAAAAGCTTTTCTCGACTGTTCAGGCAGTCAAATATTTCAAAAATGTGGAATTGTATCCCCACCACAATGTCCTCAAAATGCCAGTGGCAAACAAAGTCAGCTTTAATGCTATGAGTTAACCAAGTTCACAGTATTAGTTTGGGACAATTATACCACATGTTAAACAGCTCTTACCAGTTCATCCAGTTTATTATACACAAAACCCTGATCAATCAGTGTTCAATGAATGATGTATTCTAATTCAAGCATTTTTTCCAGCAAGTCATGGCTGCATGTGAAAGTCTCTGATATGGGACAGCCCATGTCACGATTTGTCACGATGTGTGTCTGGCCTGCAGATGCTCTTATGATCCATTCCCTACATTTGGACACATTGTGTGTGTGTGTGTGTCACTGTGATTATAGTTAATTCCTTTGATGATATAACTCCACTCCTATATTTTACAGAACAAATAGACAAAGATGAAGGTTGGGTGTCTTCTTTTGTTATTTGTTAGTCACCTTTGTTTCCTCTGGGTAAGAACCTGCGCTTCTCAAAACTGGGGCATCACTTTCTGTGGTTTCAACTTTCAGTCATACTGTTCTTCTTACCAGACAGTCATTGATACTGAAGGAGATGATTTGTCAGCTTAGAAAAAATCAAAAGATGCTCTGAAGTGTGCTTGTCTGCTGCTAAAAAAGTTAATACAAATACTTTAGATAAACTGGTGTGATTACATTCTGCTGTTGCAAACATTATCAGGATTGGCTTTAGTGTGAAGTGAGGTAGTTTGTGCGTTGTAGACTTTGACAACAAACAGAGGAGCTGAGGCATGAAAAAAAAATCTAATCCTGTTGCGATAGCAGTCATGTTGCTCAACTCATCAGCCACATGCTGTCACTGGCCCATATGTTTTTGGGGGAAAACAACATTTATCAGGCAAAGACAGTGATAGCTCAATTTTTTGGAGTAAACACATGCTGTTTTGCAACCAGTTTTTATGTGAAAGTGGTATACACATGCACGTTAAGTTGCTCAGATGTTGAGAGGGGAGAAACACAGCAGCAGAATTTTACACTTTAGGCTTTTGTGTGGCTTTACCCTTTAAAGTTTATTAATATTAACTCCTAATTTTGTCAATTAAATTTTGAAAATATCACTTTTTTTTTTTAAACTTGCATTTGCTATACATGTATTAGTGCCTGTAAAAGGATTACTTCAATTAAATTTTATTTGTGTAGCACCAAATCACAATATACATTATCTCAAAGCACTGTATATAGTAAGGCCAAACCTTTACAATATTATAGAGAGAAAAGAAACCCAACAGTTCACACAATGAGCAAGCACTGGGCATTAGTGGGGAGAAAAAAAACTCCCTTTTAACAGGAAGAAATCTCTGACAGAACCAGATTCAAAGATGGGCAGTCATCTGTCTTGACCGGTTGGGGTGAGAGGAAAATGGGGGACGGGAGAGGTGGGGGACAGAAAGGGGGGGGGGGGGGGGGGGGGGGGGGGGGGGGGAAAGAGGGAGGGGAGGTGAGGGAAAGAGCGACAGAAGAGACAGTCCAGGAGCAAATATACAACTGTTGTATCAGGTTTAGAATTAGTTATGTCATGTTTATAGAACTATGGTGTCAATTATACAAGCAGCAGCAGAGATTATTGATAAGAAATTATACTGATGAACTTTTACTCATAGCATGATAATAATGACAACAATACTACTGTTAGTGATAATAATAATAGCATCAAAAACTGGATCTGGATCCTGCATCCTGCATGATGGCGCAGAGAGAAAGAGGATAGGAAGGAAAGGCACAGACTTGTGAGAAAAAGAACAATGTTAATGACATGTAATTAAGTCATTAAGTCACATTCATACCCTGAGTGTGAGAGAGTGAGTGTGAGTGCACCACAGGAAATCCCCCAGCAGACTAGGTCTATAGCAACATGAGATGATTCAGGTTTCCCTGAGTCAGCTCTAACTATACGCTTTATCAAAAAGGAAGGTTTTAAGTCTAACTTTAAATACAGAGAGAGAGGGTGTCTGCCTCCTGAACTGACAGTGGGAGCTGGTTCCACAGGAGAGGAACCTGGTAACTGAAGGCTCTACTTCCCATTCTACCCTTATGGATTTTGGGAACCATAAGTAAGCCTGCATTTTTGGACCGGAGTGATCTATTGGGATGATAAAGTAAAACTAGTTCTTTAAGATATGATGGGGCCCGATCATTAAGTGCTTTGTTTATAATGAAGAGGATTTTAAATTGAATTCTAAACTGTACAGGGAACCAGTGTAGAGAAGCTAACACTGGGGTGATGTGGTCTCTCTTACTAGTTCCTGTCAGAACTGCAGTGCTGTTGCATTTTGGATTAACTGGAGGGTTCTAACAGACCTACTGGAACATCCAGATAGTAATGAGTTACAATAATCCAATCTTGATTTTACAAAAGCATGAATTTGTTTTTTGGCATCCTTTTAGGGTAAAATGTTTCTAAACGATCACTCTTACCCATTACAAACTTCAACATCATTAAATCACAGGATAAGAGCCCGGAAATCTGCTCTGCACTTCACTGCTCAAGCATAGCTTTCACAATTTTACAGCTGTTTACTTCACTAGCCTTCATTGTTTTTGTATATGTGAATCAGATTACCAGAGGCTGATGACGGTGGCAGAAAGCATCACGGCCTTAATGTTCCCCTTCCAGTGGCAGCATGTGTACGTTCCCATTCTGCCTGCCTCCCTCCTCCACTTTCTGGACGCTCCTGTGCCGTATCTCATGGGCCTCCATTCTAATGGACAGGATGACCGCACCAAGCTGGAGCTGCCACAAGAGGTACCAACACTTTGTAGTGACCTTCTGCTCTTTTTACATACACATCTTAGTTCATATGAGTTTTTTTCTTTGACAAAGAAATGATTATTGTGTGTATGTCATGTCAACAAGTGTCATACAATACAAGCTTTTGTCCGTGTGTGTACACACATTTTTTTGAAAGCTAGTATCATAAAGACAATGATCAAATAATGTCACTGATGTTACAAATGCATCACATTTTACATTACTTACATTACCAAAATATGTTCCAAAATGACCATGTCCGGAGGAGTAAAGAGATATGAATGTGTGCCTCGTTCACTTTGTAGAATCATTTTTAGTACTTGTTATTTCTGTAGGTCTAGTAATAGTGATAATGTCAGTGTTACAGTTGTTTTTTTCCACATATTGAATTAATATTTAATGATTTTGTCTTGCTCCAGGCTAATTTGTGTTTTGTGGACATTGATAATCACTTCATCGAACTGCCGGAGGAGTTGCCCCAGTTTCCCAACAAGCTAGAATTCATCCAAGAGATCTCAGAGGTGCTCATGTCCTTCAGTGTTTCTCCAGAGGGAAATGCCCCCTCCAGTGACAGCCAGGCCAAGAGGTGGGGCTTCCGATCTGTTGATATGGTCTCAGACAACCGCAACGGCAACCTGGCATCACCGCTGAACTCGTACCTGCTGAGAGAAAATGAAACTATAGCCAGACTGCAGGCTCTGGTTAAGAGGACAGGTGTAAGCCTGGACAAGGTGAGAGATGATGGAAATGCATATTTTTAAAATGGGCTGCATGAATCATCACAAATCAGATATCATGATCCAAGAGTTGCCTTTAGGCTTGACTATGAAAGTAGTGACTACAGATACTAAAAAATGCAGTACATCAGTTATGGAAACATAATAAAAACAACACCACAATTCAAATGAAAATATGGTCATTTTAGCTAGTTTAATATTGAAGCGTTTGAATTTGTCAGGTAATATCAAGACCGTTAACCTCTACAATTAAGAATGGCTGTGCCCAGAATTCGTAATCTTAAGAATTATGTCAGCCATTAAATGGAAGAGAGGGCCAAATGTATTTGACCGCTCAATAAAACAACATAGGTTAAAGAAATGCAGCAAAAGGTTTATTGTATGATTGTGGTATAATTGTTATTATTGCAGTAAAGGATAGCAATCACACAGTTGCCCTTCCTTGGCAGTACAGACAGAAAAATGAGAAACCTCCTTTTCAAATTTCTGTATAGCGGAAAATAAATTCTTAAGATTTCATATACTACACTGCAGATAGTGCTACATTTTACACTATAACAACCCTATGACAGCAATAACACTTTAATTGTCTTTAACTTAGTCTTAAATGTGCTTTATTCAAGAAGCTCAAGTCAAGTGTATTTACTTTTAAAACGCTGCTGGTTGATATTTCACAGCTATTCACAGAAATACAATATAAACAATGTCATTTGCTTTTTGCTTGAGTATCTTACAAACAGTGAGTTTAATAATCATACTCTATTGACTGATAGATTGGGTGTATGTTATTTGGGTGTATCTACTTATTGTACTGTCTAATTATTTTATGGGGTTATATTATATTAAAAGTACGTTTTCATTCAAGCGCACTTTTGGAGATGGACTCTGTGTCTCTCCAGCTGTGACATGCTAAAAAACAGCTTGTATTTCAGTACTCTTCTGGTCATAAATCAAAACACATCTCCCTGACGTCCTTGATTTTCCCATAACCCTGCTGCTTCATCAGCTGAGCTTTGGATAAGATAACCTGACAGACATAACACTCCTCTGCTTCCCGTCTTCATCTCTCTTCTTTTTTACACATTCATCCCTTTTGTCTGTTGCTTGTTTGTCCCGTTTGTGTTTTTGCTTTAATGGATGTTCGTGTACATCAGCTGGAAGTGACAGAGGATGCCAGCAGCAATAAGGACGCGCGGGTTCATTGTGATGAGGAGGAGCTAAAAATGCACCAGCTCAACATTCAAGTGCGAGAGGTCTTTGCCAACCGCTTCACCCAGATGTTCGCCGACTATGAGGTGTTTGTCATCCAGCCGAGCCAGGACAAAGAGTCCTGGTTCACCAATCGAGACCAGATGCAGAACTTTGACAAGGTAAATTTGTAATGGAGGTCTTGTTTATAGTATATTAAAAGTTAATTTCTCTATCATTTCTGACATTATATTTGATGCTTGTGTGTGTGTGTAGGCCTCCTTTCTGTCTGACCAGCCAGAGCCCTACTTGCCCTTTCTGTCTCGATTTCTGGAGACACAGATGTTTGCTTCATTCATCGACAGTAAGATCCTCTGTCATGATGATGAGGATAAGGAGCACACACTGAGGGTGTTTGACGCCCGTGTGGATAAGATACGCATGCTGAATGTCCGCACACCCACACTTCGCACCTCAATGTACCAAAAATGCACAAACATTGAAGAAGCAGGTAAGTACCTATAGGAGCTAAATGTGTTCAGGAAGTGTAATTCGCTTGGTGTACATGTGTGGTCACTGTGTTGTTACCTGGGAGGGGGGCTCAGGTATAATTAAGAGGAAGTTTCCTCTTGTTGTAGGGGTTTTTGGCCCGGAAGGGCAAATGGGTTTTGACCGCTGTGGTGCTGACATAACTGAATATACCGCTTTGGATTTGTTTTTTGTTGTTTTTTTTGTCCTTTCTTATCAATAATTCACACCATAATAAACCCACTGTTGCAACTCAAGGAACCGTCGTGGACAGTCACTTATTCGGTATTGGTTCAGGCAAAGCGCGTCAACCAGGATCACCGGAGTCAAATCCATCAGTCGCTCAAGTATTAGACTGAGCTCCTTTAACAGTACCTGTCTGCCTAACCCTAAAAACACTTGAAAGCTCAGTGGATTTCATAACAAAGGAAAATGCTGGAAAGTTTTGAACTTGAAGTTTTGAATGACTGGACTACTTGCAAATAAACACTGTGCTCAAATGTAACAGCTTACCCCAGATTCCTCTTTGCACTCACAAAGCCACAAGTTTATTTTGAAATTGAGTACCATCATTGTAGTGAGAGTCAAAAAAATGTGCTCTTTAATGTTTCGTTTCCATTTTGATTCACATTTCTAATTTTAAAGTTCTGTAAATGTAATCAGAGAAGTTGTTGAAATTCGTATAAAACCTCTTGAATTTTAGGTAATGTTGAGTGTCATTCTTGGGTGCGTTCACACCAGTGCTGTTTGTTCATTTCCTGGGATAGTTCGCTTAGTTTTGGGAAGGTATATAAGCTCATCTAAACTCTGGTGCAGACCAAACAAGCAAACTCGTCCGCCTAAAAATGTGGGTCTCTTACAGTGGGAAAGGCAAAGTGAGCCAAAGCGAGGGAGTGATTGAAATGATTTATGGACATATATGTGATCTGAAAACTTTAAAATCTTTGCTGGACATCTGTGTAACAATAGCAGCATGTCGTAGCCTTTTTTAATGCTGCTGCATTGGTCTCATGTACAAACCTGCTGGATAGCTCACTGCCTCGCCTGCTGTTCATACTGGGCAGCTTCTTGTGCTTGTTTCAGGCAAGCAGCTGTTGTAACTGTGTGATGTTTTCCAGGCGTTAGTTCTGCTTACAAAAGTGCAGTGTGAAAGTGAACATTCCCCGCCCAATCATAACAGCATAACTTTCAGCATGCTGGGGATCATGAATTCATTTCAGGGAATTATCTTTAAATCTGTGACTTACAGCTTCAGACTGTTATTCTGTAATTTTTCTGTATTTTTTTTTTTTGTTTACATAACAATATGTCATCGCCCAAGGTCTGTTGTATTTCTCTAAACACATCCGTGTGGGTGTGTTGTAATTAGGCATCAGAACAACTGACTGAAGCTGCATTCATGGATGTCTCTCAACTAGTTTCTTCTACTTTGGGCCTTTATTCGCTCACTTCCTGGGGACCTGTGGGTGTTTGGGAAAATAAGATTTTTTTTTTCTATAGTTTTTCCTTCTTCTCCTGTCAGTCTGTTATTGAAGGAGACATATAAAAGATTTCTTGACAGAATCACCTCAGAATCTCAGATGACAAATTGATGTTTCTAACTATGGAACATTAACCTATTCATCACAATAGCTCTATTGTATTTTTTTCTTAATACAGTATACGAATGTTTATGGTGTGGATTATAGGATTCTCTAACACATCCCTGACAATTATATTTAAGTGTTTCCTTCACTGATCCTCAATGATTAATGTTGCATCAGTTGCTTCATCCTATACTTTCACCTCTGACTTTTGTCCACAGAGAAAGCCATTGAGATGAGGGTGTCAAAGATCGACCACACTGCCCTCCACCCCCACCTGCTGGACATGAAGATCGGTCAGGGACGCTACGAGCAAGGCTTCTTCCCACGACTGCAGTCTGATGTGCTTTCCACTGGACCCACCAGCAACAAGTGACTATTTCACATTATTGTCACAGCAAAATATTTATTACTACTGCCTAGGATGTTAGGTTTTTGCAGCATAACCTAAAAAGTTAAGATCTGATTTTCATAAAATGCTCTCAGGATGCAGGTTATATCTCATGGAAGAAATTATTACATTCTGATGGTGATTCATTCTTGGATTCAGGTCTTTTAAAACAGTTGTTAACCTTGTGAGATGAAGGGAGGGACAGGGAAGTGTATTGACACTGAGAGAGACTGAGTAACCTTGGCAGAGGTCTGCACTCTCTGACTGCTTTATTCAGTTTTTATTTGAAATAAACCTTCCATGTCATTATTGATGCAATGAGAGTTGTTTTGTTTTGTGTCACAGATGGGCTAAGAGAAGTGCTCCTGCCCAGTGGAGGAGGAGGGATCGACAAAAGCAGCACGCTGAGCACCTTTATTTAGACAATGACCAGAGAGAGGTGAGAGCTTCAGCAATGTTTTCCTTCATCTTAGCTCATATTCAAACACATTTACTGCATGAGCTTTGGTGTTTTTACATTTTGCATGATGTATCCTGTTTTGGCTTTAGTGTGACTTTGTTCTTCTTACCACCTCTCTTCACACTCTTGGTTTCTTTGTGTTTTTCTGCCTCCTTGCACACGCCCACATACTCTCAGCATGTTGAGTGTTTGCTGCCAGAGCTGCAGCTCCTGCTGTTTCTTGACTACTACTGGTTCTCACAGTCCTTCAAGCCTTGTCTAAAGTCGGTGACAGTGGACGTGGTATGTGTTGGTATTGACAACAGACCACATGTGCTAGTGTCCACCCATGCTGTCTTCACTTCCCTTTGCTTCCTTCTCCACCAGCTGAGCTTTATCTGTTAATCCATGTTGTGGTTATGAGAAGTGATACCAAGGAACATAAAAGTGCATACGTGAAACTTTTTTTTTTTCTAAAATCAAAGTTTGGGAGAAATTGTTTAATATTGGGTTTCCTCAAAAAGTACCTGTGTGCCCCTCAAAAAACAATTTTACATTCATTTTCATGTGTTTCACTTCTCACGTGGGATATTAGTTTGAAACATTCAAGTCTGGTTATTATTACAGTTATAGTTCAGTATAGTATTCTGTTCTAGTAACCTTTTGTGACCTTACCAGTTTCTTGATTTTCCTGAGGATTTCTTTCATCTGTCTGATAACTGACTGCAACCTCTTTTTCCTTTTCTTAGAAGTACATCCAGGAAGCCAGAAACCTGGGTACTACCATCAGACAACCCAAACTGTCCAACCTGTCACCTTCTGTCATTGCTCAGACTAACTGGAAATTTGTGGAAGGATTGCTGAAGGAGTGCAGGAACAAGGTCTGACCTCATGTCTGTTCTGGATGGTTAAATTTAGCGAATTAGTTCCTGTGAAAATATTAGTATTGAGAATATTTTATGTAAAGACTTGGAACAAACAGTAAATTCTACATTTACATCTGTTGATTAACCTTCAGACCAAGCGAATGCTGGTAGAGAAGATGGGTCGGGAGGCCGTGGAGCTTGGTCATGGAGAAGTCAGCATCACTGGTGTTGAGGAGAACACTCTGATTGCGAGCCTCTGTGACCTGCTAGAGAGGATCTGGAGCCATGGGCTACAGGTCAAACAGGTCAGGAAAAAATAAACAAATCACTGAAGTGTCCACGCAGTGGATCAGTCTTCAAGGCGGGTCAACTGCAAAGTTTTTTAGAAAAATAATTACTGTAGAATATGTTTTCTCTTTCAGGGTAAATCTGCCTTGTGGTCTCACCTACTGCACTATCAAGAAAGCAAAGAGAAGAATAATGCAACTCCTGGTAGTTTGGGGCCACCAGGTAAAGGCTGTAAATTGTTCACTTTATGAACAAAAGTAACTCGCTAGTGAGTGTTTTACATTGTAATTAAACTGGCATCTTGTTTTTTTTTGTTTTTGTTTTTTTTTTTACTAGGTTTTATTCATGACACAGAGAGACGTAAATCTGATGGTGGAGGATCAGCCATGCCACCTCTTAAAGTCTCCCTGATCCAGGACATGAGGTGAGGTGGTGACTATGGATTGTTTAGTTCTTAATTAAAAAAAAAAGAAAAGTTATATTAAAAGAAATTACGTTTCTTAATTACACTAAATGTAGTCATGGTTCTCACCAAAAACAAAATCAGGGGAAAGTAATGTAATCTAAGTGTGCCCTCTTGTGGTAGACTGTCAAACAACAACTATTTATCTATCTGTAAGTGTTAGAAGTATACAGTATATGCCCTCAGTAGATGAAGCGGAGTTTAAAAAGACTTAATTAATTCTCACAATCTCAATTTTAATAGTGTATGAAACTGGCCTTTTTATATCTGGGGTTTATTCTTGGTCATGTGATTCATCAACTAACATAAAATAGAAAATCTTCCTTACACAGAATGTGATTAGATTTGTGTTGTTGTTTAGATAGATAATTGTTTAGTCTGGTGAAATAACTAATTCTTATATACTTACACTGTACACATACATCACATGAACATACCATAAAATTTCAATACATGCCCAGAGACATTCAGACACTCATGTAACCTTGCACACATGCAAGTTTGCCAGGTTTAAAGAGTGACTAGAGACGATCCATGCAGTTGTTCTGTAGTAGACTCTCAGAATGTCTGCTCTTTGTGGGATCTTGTGTTGCATGAATACAGCGCATAGTGGCGGCGAATCTGTGAGACTTCATGTTACTTACGGCCTAGTTACTAAATGCTCCACCAGTCTGACTGGGGGGGGGTCAACATAGGACAGAATCACACAGCTTTACGCTGCTGCTGCTGACAGTCAGACAGACCCTCCTCCACACTGTACATATCTAATGCCATGATTTTAAAGAGAAGCAATCTCTGTCCCTGACTTTAACTGTTTTAATAATAGATAATAATCTCTTTGCACATGGCATTAAAATGGATTTATATTGCAAGTTCTCCCATTTTTATTTTTTTTAGACATCTCATACTGTATGTCTGATACCATTTGTTTTCTAGGTTTGAATTAACTAGTTACAGTAGATGCACACGTGGTAGATGCTTTCCTCTGTTGCCATGGAAATGAGGAACAGAGGAAAGTAGGTTACATAGTGTAGAGGGTAGAGAGAGGAAGGGGGTTGGAAGGTGGAGGAGGTGCAAGGAGCTCTTAGCAGACGGGTTTATGGCGCAGGAGCAATGGCTGGGACTGACTTGCACACTCAAGGAGTCTGCAAGATACACTGAGGAAAAACATGTTAATTTAGAGTTCAACAAGCATTTTAGATGCTGAAGATATTTACTATGGCTGAAAAATATTAATGACCTCAGATAGAAAAAAACAACAACATAAAACACCTTTTTTGTTGTGAGTAATAGTATTAATTCTAGAGTGATGACATGATACATGTATTGTTGTGCTGTGCATAAAAAACAAATAATAATACTTTTTGTTTTTATAAGGCTCCAGATTACATATGCCTTAAAGCATGGCTAGTCTTCCTGGGACCCACTTTAAAAATGTTAATTAAATACCTTGTCAACCTTAAATAGGAACAAAAAAAAAAGTTATAAGAATAAAAATAAACATGAAAACATCATACAGTAATGGCTTTGCAAAAACTATACAGTTATAATAATGCAATGATGATACCATTATAATGATAATTAATATTATTATAATTTGTGGTATGTTTATTCTCCCAATAAAGTTGAAATAGATTTTTTTTTTCCTGAAGAACCTACTTCACTGAAAATCTGCTGTATTTGTAGCATTTGTGCAGTTGTGTAACCATGGTTGGCTGCAAATTGCCATTTAGCAAACCTATTTTTGTTGGCACACATTAAATCCAGTTTAAAGGTGAGAACAGAGAATGAGCAGAAGTGTAATTTTGCTTTATGATGGCAAAATATTAAAGTGAAGTAACTCACTTTCAAGTGAAGAAATTTACATTTTCAAAGCACATTTTTGATTTTGAGTCATTTCTGTATTATCCTAGAAGATTTTCATAATATTTATTTCATGACAGTGGGGACAAAATGAGCTCCAAACCTGTTCTGAAGTCTTGACATGCCATGCTATTTTTCAGACACATTCAGAACATGAGTGAGATCAAGACAGATGTGGGCAAGGCCAGAGCCTGGGTTCGCCTCTCTATGGAGAAGAAGCTGCTCTCCAGGCACCTGAAGCAGCTGCTTTCAGACCACGAGCTGACAAAGTGAGCAAAACAACACACTGCAAAAAGTCTTTCTCCTGCTCTCAGTGACACTTCACAGCTATACTGCTGCTAAAACTCCTACCCTTTCTTTGCATGTGAAGAAATGTCTTTTCTAGTATGAAATTAAGATGACGTGTGATCTACATATTTATAATATATTAGCTTTTTTGAAATTGCAACACATCATTGTGCAGCCCACTGTCAAATAAATAATTCACAGCCTTCTTCATAATTGATAACTGAGTGTTAAACTGGGTCAGAGGGTCTGTCTGCCTTTGTGACCTTAATGGTGTAAATTGTTCCACTTCATGTCAAAGCACCTTTGCCAGCCATTTGGCCCCAAATTTATACTTCTGTTCCATTTTACATTGAGGAAATAGATAATTTTTAAACACTGGACATAATTAAAAATGTGTGAATGTTAATTTTTACTCTTTTCAACAATATGTTTATTTCGTTTTAGAAAACTGTACAAGCGCTATGCCTTCCTCCGCTGTGATGATGAAAAGGAGCAGTTTCTTTACCACCTGCTGTCCTTCAATGCTGTGGACTACTTCTGTTTCACTAATGTCTTTACAACCATCAGTGAGTGCTACTTTGATGCCAAACAACTCATCATTTACCAAATTGTGTGTTTTTTTTATGTTGTCACATGACATTTCTCTCCTCCCTCTGCACCAGTGATCCCCTACCATGTGGTGGTTGTTCCTAGTAAGAAGCTGGGTGGCTCCATGTTCACCGCCAACCCATGGGTGTGTGTTTCCGGTGAGCTGGCGGAGACCGGAGTCCTGCAGGTTCCCCGAAATACTCAGGAGATTACTTTTGAGGTTGGTGTTAATTGAAGTCAGCAGCCCACTTTGTCATCGTGCTGTTTAAAGGGGCTTCCTCCTGTTGTGTTGCCACCATGGTGCTGTTCATCTCTGTGGGTGACAAGTCTCTGAGAATGCACAAACGCTGATGTTGTGTGTTTTTTTTCATTATTATTATTATTATTTGTTTTCCCCTCAAATTTTTTATCAGCAGTGGTGCAGTGGTACCGGTGTCCATAAGGATGCAGCACTAGTCCATTGTAGTTTAAGTTACTTAAAGTCTTTTGTATTTCAATGTACAGCTTTTAACATTTATCAGTAGAAATGTATATTAGAAAATGAAAAGCCATGATGCTAAGTATGACTCACACCAATATTTTTCATTTTTTGAATTTAAAGTTGTACACTATCTTTTTGGTTTTGGTGTTTGACAGCAACGTCTTTCTCTCTCTCTCAGTGCCAAAACCTGGGCAAACTCACCACAGTACAGATGGGTCATGATAATACAGGGCTCTATGCAAAGTGGCTTGTGGAATGTGTTATGGTCCGCAATGAAATCACAGGGCACACATACAAGTAAGCAAATACAATGAGAAAAACCGACCTGGCACAGGGTTTGGTTTTGTTCAGACTTTCCTAATCGGATGAAGTGCCGGTGTTTTCCTGACAGGTTTCCATGTGGCCGCTGGCTGGGGAAGGGTGTGGATGATGGCAGTCTGGAGAGAATCCTGGTGGGAGAACTGATGACTCCCAGCACAGAGAACGATGAAAGGATGTGCCGCACGCCCCCAATGCAGCAGTCACCGGGGATGATGAGGAGGTTTGTTACCATCTCACCAAACAGCAAACCAAGTAAGTTACTCCACTGCATTGACATGAGTCATCTATGCCAACTCATTAATGAACCTAAAGTTGTGTCTAGACCATTTTGTTATTTCTGAGCTGAGAGAAAGTATCTTTTCTCTCACTTAGCAGTGTTCCACAATTTCCCCCATTTAAGTCTTGTTCTTAAAGATCGAGTCATACTTTCCGCATCCACAAGGTACGCTGGTATCCATGTGACATAATTCTCGTCATCCAACCATGTCCACGACAATGGACATTGAGGTCATTTACATGCAGCCCAATTATTTGTGATGTAGGACAATACTTTGGAATGGAATTAAGGATAAGGTACACATATGTGCAATGGTATTATCCACCATTGTGGATCCTCATTTTAGTTTGTGTTTGCGGATGAGCGGAATGTGTGCATAACTCTCTGTGGACACGGAAGATGGAAAGTATGGACAGCACGAATGTGAAAACAAAATGGCCAGTGGAAAACAACTGGATGGTATTTTGATTTCTTTGTGTCTGCTTGAATTGTCCTACAGCATGTTTCTGTCTGTCTTTTTCCTCTCACCCAGAGTTGAACACTGGTCAGATCCAGGAGGGAGTGGGAGAGGCCATCAATGGAATTGTGAAGCACTTCCATAAGCCAGAGAAGGAGGTGAGAGACAGAGGCAGTCCACACAGGCCCTGACATGTAGCTCTATTATTCATTACATATAAAGAAAAGCAGCTTTCTGCTCTGGTGGTCCTCAAGCCCCTCAGTAATGATCAGCTCACTGCTTTGATCCATTGTTAAAGGATAATTAGGGCCCCCGAGCATGAGATTGGCACACGTGGCTTTGTGGTCATTTTTGAGGGGGGATAACTTGCATAAAACTCTGGAAAATTTGCATGGAGGTCAGGTGGCAAAAATGCGATAGTGGTATATAGAGCATTGGCCTTATGGCTCAAAAGTGCCTTATGAAAGGTGTCATTTTTCGAAGTTGCCTCAATTTTGATGAAACTTGCTGAGAGTGTTGTCCTCCCTGTGCCTCCCTGAATTTTTAACTAAACAGGACGTCGGCCATGTTGGATTTGGCATCCATCTTGGCGATTTTCACGCTTTGTAAATGAAGGAACTCGTCTGAGCACGTTTATCACACCAACATGAAAAATTTGGAAGTTTGAACTAGACACATCCGATATCAAAAGGTTTTGCAGATTCAAAAGGGCGTGGCTACGGCAACCATCAGAAATTTGGCGCATTTCGACTATTTGCCACGAAACAGGAAGTGGGCTGTAACTTTGCCATACATTGACCGATCGATTCAAAACTTTATACATGACACAAAGACCCTGAACATGTCTGTGAGCATTAACTTGGCATTAACTTGAAAATGAAGTTGTAATGAAAGAAATAATGAAGTGAGGTAAATAATGGGGTCCTATTTCTTACTATTTTTCTGAATTATATGTATATTTCCCAGTTTTAGAGGCACTAATTAATTGTACATGATAATTTATGTTTTTTTTTAATTAAAGTAGTTAAGAAATAATTGCAAATAAAACATGCCTGCTACTGAAGAGTTTTTAGGTACATTGTAGCACTAAATGTGATTGTAAAGTGTCATACATTGTATATTTTAAATACAAAGGTTTTTTTCTTTCAGGGAAATTCCCCTTAGCTTTTGCTCCAACTTTTTATAGCACTGACAGAACAATTGCTAAATATAAAGATAGTTCCCAAAATCCAGAATTCTGTTGTGTTTGTATAAGTGTCTGTATTATATTATGTCATCTCATACACCTATGAAAGCCTGTGCACATGCCTCTTGTATTATTATTTTTACCCTTGTGTTGAGAACTAATTATTTCTTTTGCAATGAAAAACATCTGTTAGCAATTAATTACTCAAAAGTTGTTTTTTTATGAGTTAAAATATGACTGTTTCAAAGGTGAATGTCGAGTGCACTCATAATTCTGAACCCGCAGACCTTTGCTGTTTTTTTTCCCAGCAAATTATAAGGCAGTTTATTGGCTATTTCAACTATGTTGTTCATTAAGAATGATTAAGAATTATTATTTTAATATATTCTCATTTGTAAGGAAAAGTTTCCTCAAACTTGATGCATTTTCTTGTTGTTTTTACTCACACAGAGAGGCAGTCTGACTCTTCTCCTCTGTGGGGAGTATGGCCTTGTCTGGGCTCTGGAGCAAGTTTTCCAGCACGGCTTTAAATCACCACGACTCTTTAAGAATGTCTTCATTTGGGACTTCTTGGGTAAAGACTCAATATAACTTCTACACAAGTTCTTTAAGTGAGACTCAAAATCGGTAGAACATGAAAAATCTAGTTTGCTTATTGATGAAGTGAAGCAGCTGTGGTTGGCTTAATTGTTAACAATTTAGGAGAAATTCCAAGTTTTGACATGTATTCACTGTTGTAAAAAGTGTCAATTGAAGTATGATCCACTTCTCGGCTGTCTGTAACGTTAGTGTGTTCCAAACACATTTTCATCAAATTACTGCCACTATAAATACATGGCTTTCTTTAAAGCTTTCAGGAGTGTAAGGGAAATGCCACAGAAGCAGTTTATTCATCATTAATTCAGACAGAGGGTTGTTTTTGTTCAGAATAGATCTGTAAAATATTCAGAAAAATGTTGCATTTTTATGAATATTTTACAGATTTTACAGAATATTTACAGGATAGATCTGTAAAATATTCATTAAAATGCTGCATTTTATTAGACCTATAAAATATTTTCCTCCTAAAGAAAAAAATCTTTTGGTTATTTAGTTTTAGCACCTGATAGCCACAAGATTCAGTTAAAATCTTCATAAACAACAGAATTTGGACATTGTGAATTTTTTTGTCATACAAATATTGGACAAAAATCTTTTAAGTCTCACATTTCTGTTTGAACCAAAATATTTTGGGTTAGTATTCTTGTTGACAGATTTTCATGTTAGTGCACAATGAACTGTAGACTGATTTGTGTGTTAATTATATTGTACTTCGACAGAAAAGGCACAAGTATACTTTGAAAGCGCAGAGCAGCGGGAGGTGACTCCAGATGAAAACTGGCAAACCAGAGTGCGCCACTTCTGCCGCTTCATGCGTGCCATCAACAACACGCCCAGAAACATTGGCAAGGATGGGAAGTTCCAGATGCTCGTCTGTCTGGGTGCAAGGTCGGCGAGCAGCACTTACTATTAACCTAAAACACTTAAACAATGCAGTCATTAGATGTGGTAAACAATGCTGATATTTGTTGAGGATTTTTTACTATTAACATGGACAAAACGCAGTTTGGACATGTAACTAGAGCAGTATGCGTCCAGTATGTGCCACCGCACACACTGTTGCTCTAAGTTAATCACCTGTCCAGTCTGAAGCCTGTAGCAAACTGGTAAACTGTTATTCAGTGATAAGATAGGAACGTTCCTTGCATTTATAGAGAGATGAGACACTGATATTTATTGCTTTAGATATTTTAGTAAAAAAAAACAAATCATAACATTCACTCTTGCAGTCTTTAGTCATAAGCTTCTCAGTTGACTGAGTCTCTTTTGTGCTTCTTTCAGAGACCATTTACTGCATCATTGGATTGCTCTGCTCGCAGATTGTCCGGTCACTACTCAGATGTACGAGGACAGCGCACTGATGAAGGACCGATCGTTGGTGAATTCTATGATCAGAGTACTACAGACTCTGCAGGAGTTCAACATTACTCTGGAGGCTTCGCTTGTCAAAGGTGTTGGTATCTAAATCAAATCAACCAACTCCTCACTGCACGCACCAGACCAGGGAGATCACTGGGGGCCATTAAATGGAGTAATGGACCCTTTTATATGCAGGAACAGACTTGAACAAAGGACATTTTCTGGCTTATATTAAAACTACTGTTAACATTTGCCATATATTAAGTGCAATGAGCCTTTCAAGATTTGTTGTTATTTTTATCCTCAATGATGTTGCCATTGGATGTTAAAACTATGTTTTCTATATTTTCACATTGACAATGACCTCCTTGTGCTATAATGTGTAATTGAAAGCTAAATATTTTCATTGTTATTGTGAACTGTTGACAATGGCTATATTTAAGGCAAAGCAAGGAGCAAAACTATTAATATATTTTCAGAGAAAAACAGTATTATTTTGTTAAGTCAGTCAAATTGCTTGCTCTGTTGTCAACTCAGATTCCAATGTCATATCACAGAGCTTAAAGCAAATGATCTAGAAGTATGCTTTATAAGTATGTGTTTGACAGGGAGGTTTGTAGCGTGGATGATGATTCACCTACATAGGCTGTTACATTTGAGCCTTTCCCTGAGAAATGTACAAGTATGCAAATCTTTTACATGAAATACCTTCAGAGAAAATGTTCCTTCTTGCATTTTAAGACTGTGTGAGTTAAACCTGTATCTAGTGATTGACCGTAATATTCAGCTGGATAAAGGAAAACACCCCAAGTCTTTGGTTTGTATTCCAGACACATATCCTCTAAGTGATGCTTGACTGACCCAGATTTCTGTGTTCATCACAATGACCGCCTTCATAGAAATACCTCCAACCACCAGTTCCCAGGCCTCTCCCAACATCTTCCTGCTCTCTGCGAAGCTCTCCTTCTTCTCATGTGGGGGGCCAACAAGGATTTATCCTACCTTCTACAGATCTTAACATGGTTTCTTGCTATGCAATATCCAGACGAGAAAGTTCAGCCCCTAACAAACTCCACATTCTAGTGTCTTGAGGAATTACCAGGCCCTCCTCTGTCATATACATCAAATTTTATTGTGCAGAATAAGAGATTTGATATGTGAAGGACTTTTCTGTGCCAACAATGTCTAGAATGACTGTGTTGTACTCGTCTGTGTACAACCCATACATGAGCATCTTGGGAGATATATATTTTTGTTTTCAATACGGTTGAACAGATATTGACATAGGTGTGTAATGTAGTGTTTACTAAGTGAGCAACGGTGTACAGTGTAAAAAAAAATAGTATGAATAAAGCATCTGTAATGTGTTGCAATTTTATATTTATTATGTTGCTAGAAAATTTTCTAATTAATGGTGACAATAATTATGTAATTGCAGCCTTTTTAACTATTCTAATTTTATTTTTCACGTCATCGTTTTTAACAAAAAATAATAATTTATTAATTTGTCCCTCTCGTTTTAAATGAGTGGTTGCTGTAAATCCACAGATTTAAATTGTACCTCTGTTGGACTGTGTTTTGGCAGCTGAGAAAATGTAAACAAACTCGTTCGCGCCATATCAGAAGGGTATTTTTCTTTAAAGCAGTGGTACCAGGTGGAGGCTGGGATTTTGAGTTTAAATGATGCCGATAACAACAGTGACGTTCACCTCCTTCACTACAGCTCCCAGAGTTCACTGCTCCTGAGAGGACGTGAGGGCAGCTGCGATTGGTTGACTCCTAGTTCAAATCTAACTGTTACACTCCCTATATGGTCATTGTGTGCTCAGCCCTTTCATTACTGCTTTTTATGCTAATCACAGTTTAATGGACAGCTGTATGCAGCAGTAGTAAGAGCATGCGCAGTAGCTACAAAGAATACGGCGAAGATTCAAAGTTTTTGTTCAGTAAGTGCGCTCTTTTTCTCTTCTATACTGAAACCAAATGTTTTAAATTGCGCTGTTTTGACATGTTTTAAGAGATTTGGGGTGGTGAATTGTCGTCGTTAGTTTGACTGGTGCTAGTCGTAGCGAGCCAAATGTACAAAGAGTAACTGACAATAGGATAACGTGGAAGTGGACGAGAGCGTGGCATGGTGCTGGTAGCAGGGTCCGCTAGCTAGCATGCTAACAGCTAACAACAATAAGCCGTATTTGGCGCTCCTGTGGGCTTAAGTTTGAATTTAAAGAGACAGATGGGTTCACCGCAACCATTTGCCTTTCACTGAAATAATGACAAAACACATTAACTACATGAAGTCGATAGTCGCGTGTTGGTTGTGCACGCGTTTCACACAGTTAAGCGTGTAGCACAGTAGCTTTTTGTTTTAGTTCAGAAAGCGCCGCTGCTGCTGCTTCCGCCCGCTCTGTCGAGTTTACTCCGCGGGCACTTTCACGGCTAAAACGGCGTCCAATAGCGTGTACTTCAGTATTATATGCTCTCATGGGTAAAGTGGTTTCCACTGTCTTGAACGGTGTTTCATATAAGTAGCATTAACGGCGGTGGACGGTAGTAAAACGTGACGCTGTGCCGCCGTGTGTGATAACGTATGTGTGATTCTTCACACGGTAATGGGACGGAAAGTTTGGACACCTCCAGCAGATGTTATTGAGTTGCTCTTCTTCCCGTTTCTGTTATCACACCGATGATGACATTACACTTTCTATTAATGTAATGACGATGTTGGTGTTTTCCCGGGACTATGCTTTAAACACGTACGCTTCTTGGATATTATCCCAAAGCCTCATTTCCTTGTTTAATATCTTTAGTTATTAGTGTGATGTGGACACATGACACTACCGACAAAATGACCGTTTTCATACAGTTTATCTTTTAAATTATTTGAAATTACTTGGAAATGCTTCTTTGCTTGTGTGTGTAGGGCCCGCCCCCTTCTCAATAATGGAAAGCACAACTGTCTGTAGACATCCGTCGTGTTTATAACGGAGACTGGGTGTACCAATAAACGAGTTTTGTTGCGTTTTACCTCAGGTTTTTTGCCACGCCGCGGACCAACAGACAGACTATGTTTGGCTTTCATAAGTCTAAAATCTACCGGAGTAACGACGGCTGTTGCATCTGCAAGACCAAGTCCTCCAGCTCCCGCTTCACAGACAGCAGCAGATATGAGGAGACATTCA
Source organism: Brachirus orientalis (assembly GCA_016785285.1). Taxonomy (NCBI): domain Eukaryota; kingdom Metazoa; phylum Chordata; class Actinopteri; order Pleuronectiformes; family Soleidae; genus Brachirus; species Brachirus orientalis. The sequence goes on from JAFBJR010000172.1 coordinate 5,143,233, forward strand.
GACTCTGCTTTGGGTAAACACACTCATTCATTCATTCATTCATTCACAAAACACCTATATATATATATATATATATATACTTAATTGTTCCCATATATTCGCCAGACACTGTTTTAACTGCTGACATTGTGCGACTGTTAAACAGATTAATTCCACAAAATAAGATCTGCTTTTACTGATTTCATCGTAGTGGTAATACAAACTGTGACATAATCTTATTATTATGTGTAATACTAGAATATTAATTTATATTAATATAATATTAATATATTAATATAATATTAATTTATTATGTGTAATAATAGAAATAAAAACAAAAATGTACAAAAATAAAGAAAAATATAATAGAAACACTGTGCAATAAAACAGGGTTACAATGACAGTATTTATGTTTTTTATATATATAATAATCCGTCCTTGTTAAACTGCTGAGCCTGGATTTGCACTTTTTTTATTGGACTGTACCTATTGTTTTTATTGCATTTTTATATTTTATTACCTTACATTTTTAACTATTAGATTTTTTTACTTTGCAGTTTTTGCACTTCCTGGGCTACATGCGCTTTTGGCACTTTGTATGTACATTAAATAATGGATTTCTTTTCTTTTTTCTTTTAACATCTGTTAATATGATTTCAAGAGAAACACTTTTGTCTGCACTGCTGTTATGTGTGTAGCAAAATGGCAGTAAACCCAATTTGATTTGATTGAGAAATTACTTTTGGACTCCGGGCTAAGGCTAGACCAATTAACATGCATGTACTCAAAACACAGTTTTGCAGGGACTGCAAAACATATTAAAATATGTATGTAAAATCAATATAAATATAATATAAAGCATAAAATCAACAGTCCCATTGAGAGAAACCAATAAATAAATAACTTGTAGAGAGAGGTCATCCTCAATGCTAATGTCTTTTGGGGGTTTTGTGACTTTGCTCATGTTGTGTGATCTGGTGTTTTTATGTGTCAAGGCTGTCAGAGGATCGTGTTGGAGACATTTGCAACGCTTGCGTGCTCCTGGTGAAGAGGTGGAAGAAACTGCCCATTGGCTCAAAGAAGAACTGGAACCATGTAAGTGGTATTTGAGTTAAGTAGGCAGAATTGGATTTTATAAACTGGTATAAACTGACTTTCTGTTTTTACCTGATCTGACTCAGGTTGTGGACGCCAGAGCAGGGCCAGGCTTCAAGATGACAAAACCCAAGAAGATCAAGAACAGTGATGGGAAGAAGAAAAGCAAGCTGAGGAAGCTGCACAAATTAAAAAGACAAAGTTAGTTGTTTTAAATATCAACTAATACCTCACATGCATTTAGGAATTTATCTTATGCTAGAAAATTATTTGATACCAGTAATACAGGGAATACTTTTAGATTAAAACATGCCGGTCACATGCAGATCCAAAGGGTTTCACATTTTCTGAAACTGCAGAGTATAAGGATTTGGGTTTGAGCTATCAGTTTTAAGAAAACAAAGATTCCCATTATTTTCATGTTTTGTTAAATGATTTATGCTATTGTTTTGTTTCCAAGCAGACTCTGATGCTCACAGCACAACCTCTAGCGTGTCTCCTGCTCAGTCTCCCATTTACAGCAACCAGTCAGATGACGGCTCGGACATTGAGTCCAAGCAAAGACGCCCAACTCCCTCAATATTTTCCTTCTTAGACCGCTCCTATTGGAAAAGGCAAGTTACAACATTGAAATAATACATTTAACACATTTATTAAACTGTTATGATCTGTCTAATGTGTTTTTTGTTTCCCTTTAGGCAAAAGGTATGCTGTGGGATTATCTACAAGGGTCGGTTTGGAGAGGTGATAATCGATCCCCGACTCTTCAAGCCCTGCTGCAGTTCCAAAAAACAGAAGACACTGGCTTCCACACAAGTGTCCACTCACCTTCCAGACACACTGCCTCCTCAGCTCCAAGAAGACATGAAAGAAACTTGGTGATTGCTTTTGTTGATTCCCCTGTAGGGTTAATCCATAGCATCACCTGGATTTGTCTCCAGTGGCAGACCTCCTTTCCCCTCACCCCCATTAGATCAGTTAGTTAGATATTTCTCTTTTGTAATGTTCTTTTTTATATGGGTATTTTTTTAACTTTTGTATAGAGAACTTTTTTCTTTTTTTATAAAAAGCAAAAAGGGAAAAAAAAATGACTTATGGGCATTAGTAATTTATAGATTGATGCAACACATTTTGTTGAGGTTCCGTTTCTGATTCTTTGGTTATTTTTTATAAAGTGTTTAAAATATTTTGTAACTTTTTCATACATATCAAGATTGTTCTTTTTTTTCTAACTTGTTAATTTGTAAGTGCATGTCAAAGACACCAGCTATTTCTAATACCAGCTTTTTCATGTGGCAATGTTTTGTTCTTGCTGTTTGCTCCATATGTGCAAATGTGAGTCTATAGGATGTCTAGTCCACAGAGGGCTGTTGGTGACACCAGGGATCATTAGCACAACTGTCCTCTGAATTGAGCTTTTAATGTGTGTGTGTAGATGAGAACAGATGACTTCTAACTTTTTCCCAGCCTGAACATGCCATAGCTTTGTAATTTGTTCAGCATTTTGTGCATATTGATTCAGATAGATAAGGTTAGACCGTGCATGCAGTACATTCCACTGGTTCCTCTGGAATGACAAAAGCGATGTATTTATTTCTTTTGTACAGCATACAATGAAATGACAATGCATGTTGTAAAGCAAATGATTTTAAAAATTGATTTTGTAAATACAGTTTACTGGCTCTCGATGCATCTCAACCTTCTTTTTAAATGGCAGGAATGGCAAACCACTACTTGTGTAAAAATGTTTTTGTGTGTCTGAAAGGTGCTGAAATTTACTTTTACACTTTTTCAGTAACATTTTAATTCCATTTTCACATCTCTTTATCTCAGGCCTGTTTCTCTAGTAATGCAAAGCTTTGGCCCTATACTTTGCCTGAAATATACATAAACTCGGAAACGTTTCAGTGTTAATTGTGGCATCCATTGGCTGCAATATTTCCTTTTTGTTCATTAATGGCATTCAGTGGTCAGAGATTGAACAGACATGAAATGCCTGGTCTATATACATGGTTTAATTTTTTTGACAGAAAAGATGCTATTATGTGTGATGATCAGTGTTGTGATTTATTCAGAAGCAATTGTCAAAGTCAAGCTATGCAGACGTTATGAATGTGAGAAGTTCTCGGGGGTGGGCTATCACTTTTGCTGTTTAAAGTGTGAGTGGTGGATCCTTGTTCAACCAAATTGATTTGTTAAAGCATGAATTCTCTCATCTCATCTACATTTTCCAAACCACAATTCATAATTGTCTCATGATCTTTCTTGTTTTAATACTCAGATTGCACAGTTATAGCCCCTAGTGTACTTACTTTTCCTCAATCTAATACTACAGTGATAATGGTTTTTGGATTTTTGTGGTTTGTTTTTTTTTGTTTATTTGCTTTATCAAATTATTACCAATCTCAAACTTCATGAATTGACAGGTGCTCTGTAAAGTTGCATAACATGTAAACTTTTCTGCGGCAGGGTAGTTAAATGCTGAACATGTTCTATTATTCTTATTAAAAGGAGAAATGCTGCTTCCTTTTAAGCTGGAAAATAAGCTTGTTTTTGTCCTAAGGGAGTTGCCATATTTGTTTTTACAGGTACATTTTGCGATGTGGGATGTGCCTTAATGAATTACCTGGCCCTCATGTAATTTATTTTTATTTATTACAAACTTTGTCTCTGAAACTTTGAGACAACCGGTGTAGAGCCTTTCAAGGAAGTCTGTTTTTAAATTTGAATGTGCACTTCTTTTGAACATGTAATGTAGATTTTTGTTATTGCTTTTTTTGTATACTGTATTGCAAAGTAGAACTGTACTGAAATAAAGACAACCAGCAAATAATACATTTGAATAATAGTCATCTTTACCAGCAGGTGGTGCACAAGAGCTTCACAGAGGAAGTAATGGTTGCGTTTTCATATTAAACTGGTAGAGATTCCCTTGGCTGTTTGAGTTTAATGGGTCTATGCTAAATTGGTTTAATAGCTTTAAATCAGATTAACATTTTACCAACCAGTGTAGCTGATGTACAAGTTTTATTTACTTCTTTTTATTGACATACAGTAATGATTAACAGTTAAATGATCCCCTCCCGGAGCCTGCACAGTATGTACTTTGTAAACTGTAAATCAAAAGTAATCAAAAGATAATATGATTGTCTATCTTTACACTTAATAAAAAGGTTTATGTGACCTAAGGGTGAAAAACACAGTCTAAAGGTGGACTGTTCGGAGGCAAAACCTGAATATTGAAAAGTGAGTGTGACAATAAATACCCACGTGTAGAAACTAATACACAACATATAGAGGCTATTATCACTTCAGGTAAAGAGGTTTTGAACTTTTACAATATAATAAAGATAAAGATAAATATCTCAATAAAGTAAGACTGACAAAACCTGAACTAACTATAACCAGTTAATGCCCAACCCTAACCTTACCCTAACAATAAAATTGCCCTGAACTTAACCAGTTCCTCAGAAATAAGATTCAGCCTCATTACGACTGGAATTTGATTAGAGTTTATCAGAATCAGAAAGATTTTATTGAACCCTGGGGGGAATATTGCTCTTGTTACAGCTACTCCAACCAAGAATAAAAATTATCACAGATTCACAGCCTATACTAAAGTACATATACAACAATGTTAACTAAGGTGCGATACTAAGAAAAATCTATTAAAAAAAAGGGGGGGAAAACAAACAAACATTTACCTCTGTGTCAAACCTGCAAGAACCGAATAAATAAGTTCCATTATACAGCGTAGTGTTAGAAAAGGTGTTTGAACTGAAATAAGTGACAAATAACAGTTTATTCCAGAAAAGGTGCACACACACACGTACCCTGGTTGTCATGACTTCAGAGGACATTGTATTGACTTACAATGTTTTCCTGGAGACCTTCTAGCCTTAACCATCATAACGAGTGCCATAACCCTGACCCTAACCTCAGCCTAACTTTAAAACATCTTAAAGTGGAACTTGTCTTCCTTATGGGGACACAAATCAAGCCCCCATAATGTGACTGTGTAAACAGATCTAGGTCCCCACAACATAAGGAATACCAGGTACACACACACACAGCATTTGTTTTCTCACCATTCGTTGACATAATGCAGTTCCTTTAAGTTTCAAAATCCTGATTTAAACTAAATAAAATTCATTTAAACCTAAACATAAAGTTATGAAGACCTGTACAAAATGACGAATGACAAGTACACACACACACACACACACACGTTCCTTTTCTTCTGTTCTTCTTACGACATTGCACTGATCTCCATTCATTTGAACAGCCTGAACAAGTCATTACATCTAACTTCAACCATAAACACTTAATGCCTTCATACGTTTTACCTCGGAAATTAGTTTGTGCCTCATTCGGACAGTGAGGACCATGAGGCTACTGTTTATACTTGAAGAGGTTCCAAAAGGCAACAAAAACGAACACACGCACACACATGCACGCGCGCACGCGCGCGCACGCACTAACTCACTCCTTTCTCTTTTCAAAAGCCCCTTGTGAGGCAGATTGACAGGCTAGAATGAAAATGAGGCGGACGCTCGGTCACGACTTCAGTGCGTACGCGTCCTTTTGAGCAGACCTCCACACTTGGATCATATCACCATGGGACCTATTTGGGCTGCGAGGGACTTTTGTTTGTTTTTGCTCTTGTTAAATAGTCGCCAAAGCGCAACGCAGCTTCCAGAGACTCGAGGTGGGACTGCAGTGAGTGTGTGTGTGTGTGTGCGTGTGTGTGCAGGAGTGTGATGAGTGTGTGTTGTGTTTTCTCCTCTTCGTGGACAGTACTGCTTTTACGCACGCTTTCAGGGGTGCGCACCATTGGTGTCCCCCTTTTTTTCCCCATACAGTTTCCTTTAGTTTCAGCAGATATTGCTGTGTGTAAAGTGTGTGGAAAACTTGCGTGGAAACTTTAATCTGCTCCACATACAAACACGTTGTCTTTGACTGACAAGCTTTGCTCCCTTTGCAACTTATTAACTTCTAAGTTAGTTTTCACAGGACTTTTTTTTTTTTTTTTTTTTTTTAAAGGTCTGTTATTGACTATTGCCTGTTGGGAATTTTGTTTTTGCTTGAGTTTTGTCTTAACTATGTTGTCACAAAATTATAAATTTCAAACTGGGGCTGAACAATTAACTGTTTTCAAATCGAAATCGCAATTTAAAGTACAAAGCAAATAAGAAAATCACAGAAGCAGCAAATGAATGTTTTTATTTTTGATTTTTTTAATATGTTGCTTTATATATATATATATATATATTGAAATGTTCACTCTTGCATTAAAATACTAGTTCATTTTAATAGTGCAGTGATGCGGCAATGTTCCAGTCTACAGCACTGAAGCTTTGGTTAATATAACTTTGTCACAAATCAAATTGCACTTGCAATTTTTTGCTATACGTTTTCCAAACCATGTTGCTCAGCCCATTGTCACACTCTCTGATGTGAAAGTGTTGACTGTGACTTGTGTGGATTCCAGCAGATCCATGTGCAGAGGGAAGTGATGGCTGTCACATTGATGCTATTTGTCAGACTACCCAAGGCTCCTACAAGTGCACGTGTAAAACAGGCTTTAGAGGAGATGGAAAACACTGTGAAGGTAACATGACTTGACTTGTTTTTATTCACTTATTAATTTAAACCACCAAAACTGTCTGAGCTGTCTCAGTGTTTGGGTGTCGAGGCACATATTATGTCAAATCTGTGCTCTACCTGTCACAACACAATGTCAAATCTACCATGGCAACATTTCTAGAACTAATACAGGGGCTTTTCAATTAGTGATGCACAGCCACAACATTACAACCATGGAGAATAATTAAAAGTTCAAAACAAGTTTCAAATGACATTAGGAATGAACCCCTTTTAAAACAAGGCAAAGTCTTGTTTAAAAATAATGATAATAATCTTTAATGTGATGTGGACATTTTTCTTTGGCTTCACGAGTTAATTTAAAAACAACACATCACACGAATCACACACAATACAGTACAATAGAGACGTTTTAAGAGCGAATGATGTTCAGGAAAGGCTATTGAATTTGGTGACATAACTTTTGACTTTAGTTTTTCTCTGACTGGTGTACATGCACAAATTTGTTACAACACACATCCTTTTATCCACTTTTTCTCAAAATGTGTTGCATTTTACCTTTCGATCGGCAGCCAAACATTCACCTGAGTATTTTTTGCTTTACAGACTCTGATGAGTGTGACCTGGAGCATAACGGTGGCTGTGTACAGGAGTGCAACAATATTCCTGGCAATTACCGTTGCACTTGTTACGATGGATTCAATTTGGCACATGACGGACATAACTGCCTGGGTAGGACCACTCGGCAAATAGACTTTTGTAACACAGGCTGTTCATCTCTGTGCGGGCGCTTGAGAAGTTTCTCACACTTAGTCACGTGTCCTTTCTCCATCCTTTGCGTCATACAAACAGTTTTGGTTTTGTTCATGCCGCGATTTAAAAGACTCATAAATATTTATGGGTAAAATTGTGATGGGGGCAGGGGGGGGGAGTCTTTCTTTCTTTGCAGTACTGTAAACATTGGACAGAGCAGATGAGTTTCATAAACAGCACTATTTAACACAATCAATCCACTGTTCTGCAGATGTGGATGAATGCAAGTTCAACAATGGAGGGTGCCAGCACACTTGTGTCAACACCATGGGCAGCTACGAGTGTCGCTGCAAGGAGGGCTTCTTCCTCAGCGACAACCAGCACACATGCATTCACCGCTCAGTGGGTGAGTGTGAACATGCACACCTGTTGTGTAAAGTGCAGCATCTGTTAGACGACTCTGATAGTCTGTGGCACGTTCGCAAATGTAAAGGAGGAAGGTACATTTTCTAACAGTTTCCGGGTTCACCTTATAAAAGAAGCCCCGAGACTGTGTTCTGTTAATGGGTTCTCGTATGTGCTAATTGTATGGAGCCCCGAAGAAAGGACACAGAATTATCCAGCAATATTCACATACAAATCCTAGCTTGACAGCACAATGAGCGGCGACAGGTTTAAGCTGGCTGCTGTCACTGAGCTTTTATCCACAGCAACAACACGCTGTGGGAAAATGGATCTCAGAGTCCCAGAGAACAAAATAAGTTAATAACTGCAGCACTTGTGTCTATGTGGTCTGTGCCTTTGTTTTGTCTCCTTGATTGAAGTCAACTTAAATACAAGCACTTTCCACTCCATCGAATCTTGACAGCCCTTTTTAAATCCCGTGGACCCATCCACTCAGCTGTGACTCATCTATATAAACGGTGCCTCGTAATCTAATGGGGAATTTTGCACAACTTTGCTTTCAGAGAACACATTTCACAAAAAATATATTTCCTCTCCTTCCAGAGTTGAATTTTTCTAAACTAGATGTGATAAAACTAACACATGCTGAGGTCTTTGAATGGTGCAAGGCCTGGCGAACAATCAGTGTCTTTGAGGACGCCACACAAATCTCTCCCTATGTGTGCCTTTGTGTGTAGCTGGTCAGTCGCTGTAGGAGAGTGTCATTGTGTATCTCTCTCTCTCTCTCTCATTCTATCCCAGAGGGCCTCAACTGTATGAATAAGGAGCATGGCTGTGCCCACATCTGCAAAGAGACGCCCAAAGGGGGCGTGGCCTGCGAGTGTCGCCCAGGGTTCGAGCTGGACAGGAACCAGAAAGGCTGCATCTGTATGTTTCTTGACAAAATGAAATTAACTTCTCACTGCACACCAACCTGAGCTTCAAATGTTGTACTGATGATTCTGCTGCTGACTGCATGTTGTCCGCTCGGCAGTAACTTGTAACCATGGCAACGGAGGCTGCCAGCACACCTGTGAGGACACAGAGAATGGTCCCATCTGCAGGTGTCACGTAAGGTACACACTGCAGCCTGACAAGAGGTCATGTGTAGGTAAGCACACTGTCTGTGGACCAGGTTTAACACAGTATAAAACTGTTGCTATTCATGATGTTATGACAATAATTGTAAAAACATGCTTTACAGCGCTAGTGCGTAGCTTTTGAATGAAAAACAAATTTATGTTGCATTGATTCCGTTGTCAGATGAGTTTGCACAGTGCTGATTAAGCCTATCAGCTCCACATAAATCTCTCTGTTTCTCAGTATAGCAATGTTTACATCTCGTGTCACCTGGTGACATTCCCATGCTGCACACAGGAAGTGATTTGACGGAGCCTCTTTTCAGATGGACGCAGCATACAAATATTACATCGTTTCTGTTCATGAAGAACAAACAGAAGCAGAATAATAACATCAACAACAAGCATCACCCAAAGTTATGCAGCTTTAATAGCTTTTTAGATTCTTAAACCTAAACGGGCAGAGCTTCCTGTCAGTTATTTACCCTCATTTGTTACTTATCAATAAGCTTTAAGAAAACGTTCACAAAAATGTTCACAAAAAATGTCAGAAGTTGATGTTTGGACCATACATTAAAATAGACAGAACGCTAAGCTTCATCTTTTGGGTTCTTGTTTCTGATAATGTTCCCAACTTACACTGTTTCTTCAGCAGTGTGGAGGCTGAAAACACAATAACTGGAACTATCTCTCTCTCCGTCAGTCCACCTTGTTACACAGTGTACATTTTTCCACACAATAGTTATGAAGGATAAGGATCCACTATCAGTGTGTGTGTGTGTGTGTGAGGTCTGTTCATATCGGACCAATACTGTCTCCAGAGTCACTTCACTGATCTGCTGCTGTTATCGGACACACACCAAGTCACCACAAGCTCAATATCTCCAGTGTAAACGTGCATCTGGTTATTGAAGGGTGACAAAGACCCAGAGATGAAGTCACAGTGCTTATGTTACTAACTCAAACATTTGTTTATCTTTCTGTCTGTTTTTGAGCAGCAGCAAAGTACAGGACAGTGTGTGATAACATTTTCTGGGGCTGTAAGTTATGCCCCATAGATTTTGGTGGCGATATGGAGCCGTACTCAGGATTTCCTTTTGCTAGATAGAGGACTTTTCAATATTTTCTTAATAACACTGCTAATATATTAGAATAAAAAACAGATAAATACTTAATTTATGTCGATGATACTGTATAATCTGGCCAAAATCCAGGGTGTATTGGCACCGTGGGAAACTGTGGCATGACCATGGCAGAGGAGTGCTTTCTCTGGTATACTGTTAAATATACTGTTATAATTTTGTGCTCCACTTCTTCTCTGTTAATGTTCTATTAATCACAGAACGCGATGAAGCCACTACAGAATCCTCAGACCACAACGTCACATCCTTCGCTGAGGTGGACAAACGGGTCAAACGAAGACTGCTCATGGGTAATAACTGCACATTCCACATTTTCAGGTCAAATGACTTGAATCTTTATGGTTTTTTTTTGGTTTTTTTTAATTTCACAGTGTGTTGAGCTGCCAGGAACCCCTCAGTGTTGTTAGACAGTAGAGAGGAGTTACTGTATGTCTAATAAACCAACACATTCTTCAGTCTTTTGAGCAAACTGTGAAATGACTATGCACTCGTCTTTTCGCCCCCGAACTTCCACCATGAAAAACATGCATTTGTGACAGTGTGGTACATTTCACGTTTTCCCTCCATTTGGGAAGAGCAGCTTGTGAATCTTTTTTTGTATAGTAAGTATTTATCGGTGGTGTGATTCTGGATTACTCAGGATGTGAGAAGGTTGTTTTTTTTTTATCTTTGGCTAACACACTAGCACTGAGACTTGTGTCCTTTGTTAGAAATAATACAATAATAATTCAAGATGTTAAAGGCCCAGTGTGTACACTGTATGTGATTTTTTTTTCATTTGGCAGAAATTAAAAATAAAATAACTATACTTTAAGAGTGTACAGTCACCTGGTTGTAGAAATGAACTGTATAAACTGTTTACTAACTAAACACCTTTTTTTAGTTTTGATGCTAAATGAAACTGAATTTTAAAGGCCTAGTGTCTTGGGCTTATTGGCAGAAATCAAATATACTACCCAGAAATATGTTTGTGTAAGTGTATAATCAGTTTTTAATATAAATTGTTCGCTTTCTGGAACCTTAGAATAAGGCTTTTATGTACTTTAGGCATGGGGCTTTGCTTTACCCAAGGCTGCCATCTTGTGCTGTCATATTTCTACAGCAGCCTGAGTGGACAAATCAGCTAAAATATGTGTTTTGGGTTATGAAGCCGAAGCTTAATACCCCCAAAAAAGAAGAACAACATCCGATCCGGCATTCAAAGGCTGCTATAGTCCAATGGTAAGGTCTTTGGACACGGCACGTGTTGCTAATGCACGGAACAAAAGTGTGAATAATTCAAATTATGATGCACACAAATAAATTATGAGGACGAGGGGGAAAAAACGGCACCACGGCCTGTCTGCGACCAGAGCAGGCTTCACACACACATGCAGCTGCTGCTTCTGCGGCAACAGCAGCTCAGGGTGAACGTTGGTGAAAATTTGAAGCTTGATTTACACACATCGTCGCACTAAAGGGGGGCGGTGACGTTGTTTATTAAAAAGAACAGGGTTTTGGAAAACAAACACTATCAAACAATTTGCCACCATGTTAAATATTTGACTTGTACGTCAACAACACTCGTTCTCATTGTTAGCTGTGAATTCGTCGGGAAAACCAGTTGCGATTTCTCACAGAGAAATTATAGAGCCGATGTGAATTTTGTGTTGATTGGGCACACGTTGTATAAATACTTCAAATGTGCGAAAAACACTGCTTCTTACACACTGGACCCTTTAAAACTATTAAATACTATACAAAGTATGAATGTTGACTCAAAAGTATTTTCATCTTTAAAAGAAACTGTACATTTGCATGACTCACTGGTAATTTGAAAGCTTATTGTTGTTTTACTTAGGATCTCATATCTGACATTTAGGAAAAAGACTGCCTTTATCACAACAAAGAATTCAGACACATTCATGTTATGTGTGTGTGTGTGTGTGTGTGTGTGTGTGTGTGTGTGTGTGTGTGTGTTGTAATTTCAGAAACCTGTGCAGTGAACAATGGGGGGTGCGACTGCACCTGTAAAGACACATCCACGGGCGTGCGCTGCAGCTGCCCCATCGGCTTTACGCTGCAGCCGGATGGAAAAACATGCAAAGGTCAGAGTGGCCTCCACAGTGAGCGAGCACAAATGTGAGGGAGCACAAATGTGCTGCCCCTTCAGATATGAGCATTTGTATAAGAGGTGATGTTAAAGATCTGTCCCAATGTTGCTACTGTTTCCCGCAGATATCGATGAGTGTGAACACAACAACGGCGGATGCGAACACTTTTGCAGGAACACCATCGGCAGCTTTGAGTGCAACTGCAGAAAAGGCTTCAAGCTGCTCACAGACGAACGTTCATGTCAAGGTAGAAAATCACTTGAGCCTCCTCTGTCTTACAGTGAAAATGTCAATAAACTTCTGTTGCTCCCATCCATCCATCTTTGCATCTTTTAAACTTAAAAGAGAGACTTGTTTTTTGGAAGAATAAACAAAAGTAAACTGTGTAACTGAACTACCGACTCAAACCAAACCTTAAAAAACATAAAATCAACAAACTCAAACTTATCTCTGAGTTTTGTTGATTTGTGTGTGTGTGTGTTACACTGAAAGAGCCTCATGGCTACATCTTTCTTTACCTTTGGATCAGAGTTTATGCCTTTAATAGAGTGTAATACATTTTAAGGCACTTAAATGAAACACTGCCTTCTTGTTACCTGTAATTACTATGAAAATACAGTTTGTGTTTTACCCATGTAGCACCGTGCACACATCACATTTCGCATTTCGCTTTATGTGTGTCTGTGGGTGGGAAATCCCTACTGATGAAGATTGCAACTGGCTGCCCTGCTATTATGTCATCTTTCTGATTTTGATTACAGATATAGATGAGTGTTTTTTTGAGCGGACATGTGATCACACGTGTGTGAACTTCCCCGGTGGTTTTCAGTGTCTGTGCAACAAAGGCTACACCATGTATGGACTGGCCCACTGTGGAGGTGAGACTAGGAGAGGTGGAGGGAGTTATACACAACAACTTGAGCGTAACGCACGTGTCTCTTAAAAGCATACAAATGTGAGCACCTGCCCATTGATGTGTTCGAAGGAAGGGAATGTTTTATTTTGATACAGATTTTCCCTTTTTCTCTCAGATATAAATGAATGCAGTGTGAACAATGGTGGTTGTGAGCAGGGCTGTGAGAACACCATGGGTGGATATGAGTGCTTTTGCCATCCTGGCTATAAACTGCACTGGAACAAGAAGGACTGCATTGGTAAGCTGGTGCATCTGTCAATTCCTGGAACGTATGTCATGAAATTCTGTATAACATCCCACATTTTGCTTTAAAACTTGGGGGGACAAAAACAGGAGATACTTTGAACTCTGCTCTCTATTTTCTCTTTAATTCTACCACTTGGTTTTTCTTGTATTTGAGTAAAACATCCTTGAAAACTAGTGGTGTCAGGATGTTGATGCCTCAAATTCAGGTGCCTCTACCCCATTGTGAAGATCAAAATTGTTTCTTTTTTACCCTTGAGTCGTGTTGTGGTTTGTATCTAGAGGCTGAGGGGTTATCACCTGCAAAACCCCCCTCTAAACCCACCTTGAACTGCAGTAAGCAGGAGGGAGGGGACCGCTGCTTCTTGACATGCCAGTCCCAGGTTCATATCAGCAGTGGTAAGTTAGTTGAGCCAGATCTTCTTATTTTATGACTAATTTTAAGTACAGCCTGTTCTAATGTAATATCCAGATTGATGAGTAATGCACAGAAAAAAAGGATTATAAGAGGATTCACATCCAGGAGTTTTAATGTTGAAAAAGGAAACACCTGAGTATGTTGTAAGCTGTAACATATTAAGGTTTTAAATTTTTGATTTAGCAGCAAGTTAACCCTCAGTGGCTAGTCTTTGAGGCCTTCTTTGCACATTTCCTGCCATGGAGAGCTACAGATAGTGATGTTCTTCCCAAAAAAGATTAAATCTTAATCTACATTAGTTTTTTTGGAAACATAATTGGTCAGAAAGGTTAGCTCTCCCAGGTCTAGGTTTGTAAACTGTTGTCGGCATCAGAGTGTAGAGTGACTTTTCATGTTCCTACATGCTTCACATTTGCCCTCTGACTCAGCTTTTGTGGCCCAAACCTTTAGGGACAGAGGATTCCTACACAGTGACCTGCGGAATGCCTCTGCCCTGCTTGGCTGATGCAGAAAAGAACAGTGGCTTGTATTGCTTAGGCAAGTACCAAACATCATAGATTTACATCTATCTTTCTGCTCTTCCACACAAAGCTGTAACCCAGGCTTAGGGGTTGGGCTGTCTTTGTTATCAGTTGATATATAAGTTGTTTTTTCTGTTTTCCCTCCCCGGCAGGTCCGGAAACGGCCAATGTTCCTCGCATTAAGACCACAGCCACGTTCAGGTCTGGCGCTGCAAAGTGCAACTTAAAACGAAGCCAGGAGAAACTCAAGGAGACCTTAAACTCTGCACACTTAGGTACAGACGTTTCTAACCAACAACTTGAACAATGCCTCTGAACACAACATAGATCAGAGATAGACGCTGCCTCCTCATTGTACTGGTTAAAAAAACATTTTGGGGTTTACAGAGAACTGCCAGCATCTAAAGCCACAATCATTCAAAGATAAAGCTGACCTGAAGGCTGTAAACCACAAACCACAGGCAAATGTGAAAGAATTTAGTGGGGAAAGTGATGTGGGTTTGAGTATCTTGAACATCTCAGCACAGTACTGTGAATGACACTGACAGCAGAGGATGTAATTAGCCATTGCACGCCTTTCAGTTAGGTCTGACCCAGCCATCAATCAAGAGTAGTTCCGATGGTAGGATTATTTTGCTTCTCCAAGTGGTTTTGGCAAAGTTTTCGTTTTACATGAATCATAGTGACTGAGAGGACGTGTAATTGTTTCGAATAAAGGAAGTTATCACAGTGACATCTCCTCCTTTGTTTTTCAGCTTTCTAAGCTACATGCATGACCATACCATGAGTAAAAACCATGCATTTTCCATAATGTGGTCAGTGATTTGATCATTGTGAATTTGTGTGTGTATGCTGTCTGTGGCGTGGCTGCATGTGTGTGTTGGGGGATGGTTGTTTCCTGTGTCCACAGATAGTGGGTTCCTCTTCACTGAAAATGTCCAGTTCAGCTATGTGAGCCTGCGCTGCACCTCATCTGGACCGCGAATGCGCAGCCGCCATGGCAGGAGAGCTGGAGAAGAGGACGGCTCCCTGATTACAGCTGAATTTGAGCTGGATGTGAACCTAGAGGAGGTAACAGGTTGGTTGGTCTCTCTGCACTTCTGCCTGTCTGTCACTTTTACCTCTTGTTCTTTGCATCTGTCTTTTGCCACTGTCTGTTACTAATCGAACCAAACTGTTAAAGTATCTCCTGTTTTGATGTGGCTCTGGTGGTGGAGGGCTCAGTGTTTGGGGCGCAGGGTCAAAGTGTTTTCTTCACTTGTATTTCATCCCTGACTTGGACTTTTGTTTTTATGTGAATGCTGGGATAAGCATGTGGACATCCAGGCATGAATTTAAATTTTATTGCAGGCATGTGAGATTAAATGTTATAGCGTAAACAGTGGCTGTATCAAGTGCTTCTCTCAGCAGAGAGCTGTGACCTGAACTGTGTGCGCCGACGCTCAGAAAAGAGGCTCAGGAAAACCATCAGGACCCTGAGGAAGTCCATCAACCGAGAGCAGTTCCATCTCCACTTTGCTGGGTCTGACTACGAGCTATCCAATAATCCAGACCCACCAGCAGAACTGGCAGGTCACTGTACAGGAGGACAGGTGCTGATGGGCAGGAAGTGCGGTGAGTTTATTGCCTCTACCAAAGAAAGTTAGAACCCCGTTTCCTCAGTGCAGTACAGCTTGGTTCAGTTTGGTATGTTACCCTTCTGTTGGTGTGCCAAGTACAATGGTCTCGTACCTAAAGGGTGAAGCTAGACAAACTGCAGTCCGTTGAGTGGTTGACACAGAATCACTTTCCTTTGGCAATGGAAATCAAATTAAACCGAAGACATACATAAAAACTGACATAGTCTTCCTGTTTCCTCCTGAAGCCTACCAGAAAAGAATGAGTCTTCAAAAGGCTTCAAAATAGGCATCAGATTGGTGTCATGACCAGTTTCCACTAGGGAATTTTTGAATGTATCTTATATACAGAGAGAGGAATCACTGTCATTTGTGTTTCTTTTTGTACAAATGTCTGTAGTTTTTACAATGTCACATTCCTCATTGAATTTATTCAGTTTACTACACTCTGTCATGCAGGTGTGATGTCACACTCTTTTTGGAGCTGACAGCTATCACCATCTGGCCAACATATCCCACAGGGGAAGCACATGCCAGGCCAGGGATTACCATTTCAAACTGTATCACTTAGTGGAAACACAGTTTATGATGTTATTGGCCATAATGACTTTGAGCAGTATAACTCTAAATGGAAAGGACATACTTTGATTACATTTTCTTGGTTGTACAGTAGGTAATAGCCCAAGGAAGAAATGATAATTAAAAAAAACCTTTCAAAAATAGGAGAGTGTGGGAATCTGAGGTGCCTTGGTGGAAGTTTGTGCTCTCTGAGTGCTTTCTCTTTTTTTTCTGTGAATTTCAACATTCAACTAAGAGGATGTTGGTTTTAGTAATTTCCGTCTCTCAAAAGCATAGTTCCTACCACTTGAGTTACACCTAATAAGGCAAGAATGGCTGTGCACACAGTGGACTCATAGTCAGGACTTTAATTGAAATAGCCCATGCCAGTGAGATATATTTAGACAAGCTGTTTTAATGATTGGATTTGGAGCAGGTGTTGGCCAGATGAGTGCCACATTTGGTTTTGCAGACATGTCGTAATGAGGGAGCTGGAGGGGAGAGTGAGCTCGCGTGGAAGAACAGAAGGACTGTTGTTGGTCCACGGAGCTGTGAGATCTTCCAGCATCTCCTGTGGATTAGCATGCAGGTCTCCTGGAAGCTGTTGCTGCCTCAGTATTGGGTTTTATGTACAACTCGTGATGGGGAAAATGTTCATTAAATACGACCACACATTGTCAGCGTCAGAGGCTGAAGGCTGGCATGTGTTTTTTCTGGCTGTCAGGACGGTGCACCCCTACTTTCGGGCCTCACTGTAAGTTTTCTGCCTGTTGTTATATCAGCGAGAGGAAACTGGTGCATTTCATCTGCAGAGATGTCTAAATATTTATTCATTCGGTACATGCTTTGTTTGATATGTGCTCGTCTACCCCCAGTGCTCGACATGTAGGCCTATATCTTTAATAGACTTAAACAGACGTAAACTTTGTTTCCCCTCCTTTTGAACCACTTACTAACTGGCTGATGGAAGTGTTATTGTTTGTTTCCCTTTAATTGGAACTTGCCTGGAGCTACAACTGTCTTCTAGTTTCCTGAGATAATGTTTTGTTGAGAGAAAATCATCAGCCTTGCACATCATCAGCTTCATATTATTATATTATACATATTCTCCCTGCAGTGCCATATTTTAGTTTTTGCTTTGATATTAACATCAAAGTTTGTGCTGCTGTAAAACCACGTGCCAACACGATTTTAACCAAAACTGCCCCTGTGCATTACATATTTCACTAACACAGGTCTTAAGTGTCTTGATTCCTTAACTCCCCCGCTATGCTTTCAGGTCAACATTAAGCAGTCTATTGGCCATGGCAGGGGTGTAGACATGTAATTTGGGAGAGAAGGCGGGGGCTGAAAGGCATTCTTCTTAAGCTCCAGCTCTTTAGAGGAGCTATATTTTCCCCCTCCTCCCCCACCTCTTACTCTGGCTTAGCTCTCAGCACAGTTTAGTTCTTTTCAATATGCCCATTCCATTGAAAACCCCACATGGGGCTTGATCTCACTGCCTCACAGGGACGACAACACAGACTTTGGTGTAGTTGCAGAAAATATGCTTCCACTTTTAGGAATTTGGGTCTGTTATTTTGTGATTTATTGTAGATGCTCATAAGTGTTTGTTCCCTGAGCTTCTGTTGGAACACATTGTATATCATGATGTATATAATACACCTTTTCATACCAATCATTCACATGTTTTGTTGTTCATCTGTACTTTGGGAACCCATGTTACTCAACACTTTTAGAGTGTGACTGCACCAGAACATACTGCATGTTATTCCTATACAAAGTAAAACAGGATCCAGCCACAGCAGAAGCAGAGACGCTAAGTACGGTGCATGTTCACGCGTTCACGTCTCTTCGACCATCATATTCAACTTGTTTACATGTTTGTTTTAAGATTGAAAGTGTTTAGGAAATGCTGTTGATTCAAGCTGGCAGTTTGAGTGCTGTCGCCCACCCCCCACCCCCCCAACCACCCCCAGCTGGGGCCACTTTGCATGACCCCCAGCCTCTAAACTGCTAAAGAGAATTGACTTCAACCACACCATGGGAATCAATTAGCATCAGCTGTTTGGGCCTCTGCTTGATGGTCGCAAGCAGCGATTGGGCCAAGCAGAATGGGGGGATTCAAAAGCCTGACCCCTTTTATTGGGTTCAGCTTCTAACCACTGTGATACCGTAGTGTTTTCCTATGTCATCAAGTAGGCAAAGAGAGGGGAATTGAAA
This sequence comes from Brachirus orientalis, assembly GCA_016785285.1. NCBI lineage: Eukaryota > Metazoa > Chordata > Actinopteri > Pleuronectiformes > Soleidae > Brachirus > Brachirus orientalis. The sequence goes on from JAFBJR010000172.1 coordinate 5,161,917, forward strand.
AGAGGTGAAAGGTCTTTTAAACCTCCTTGGGGCCATCAATTCGAGGACTCTATAGAAGCGCTCTTTGCATTTGAAAGGCTTCAAGGTTTTTTCTCTTTCACTCTCACTCTCTCTCTCTTCTCTCACTGCTTCCCTCTGTCAAATAAAAGCTGTTAGGGGACAATGCAATGATGGCTCCTCATGGTCTTTTAGAATAAACAATAGGCTCCAAAAAATGAACTGCTCTTGAGAGAATTACATTTTGTTGCTTCAGAGGAAAATCTTAACAATTTGCTGAGCTACCTTTAATGGATCTACTTAAAGCTTTTGTGTGTTGAAATGGTGGATTCTCCACTCACAGACACCTTTAAGGCTGCAAGTGAAGCAGTTTTTATGCTCTAAGGCCTAGAAATCGGTTGATTTATTCTCGTGTAAGATCAGCTACAGTGCTCAAGTCAAGTTCTTAAGACCATCAGACAGACGCAGTCATTCCTAAATTAATTACAGGCATTACTTTGAATGGGAGGAACCAAAGCAAAACAGTGATTTAGTCCCTTTAATCAAGGTTTTACACTTTGGTGAGATAAAAGGGAAATGGTCTCTTTGATTTGTTTGCTTTTAAAAGAGGTGAGGGTGATTATGGTGGTATTATAAAGTTCCTCCCTGTTGTACACCCATGTCTGTTAGGATTTGCTAGATGTATGCACAAAGGAAGCTGTGAAGAGATCTGCTGCTCTGTTGTCTTTGTGATTTTCTAAGACTGCAGGTTGATTTGGTTTGGGACACTTGACTCTGTGCATTTGTTTACAAGATGTACTACAGGAATTACAGAATTTGTTTGGGTCTCCAAACAAACTCGCTGAATTCTTTTCCAACCTTTTACATGATATGTTAGGAAACATACAGCATATCTCTTGGAAATGTTTGGTTTACCTGTTTAAATTAATATTTAATGACAGTAAACGGAAATGACAGCAAAAGCGGTCAAAAACTAAATATTATGCACACATCTACATCTTTTCTCATGATTTGCATTGTGAATTGGCAGCCCATGGCAAAGAGGAAAGGAAGTAGAATTGTTACTCAGAGGGTGGCTAGTTCAAATCCCATGACGGGTCAAGGGCTGGGGTGCCCCTGAGCAAGGTATCCAAACCACAGTTTCTCCCTGGATGCAGATAAGTGTTGCCCACTGTTCCTGCACCTGGCTTGAGTGTGTTCACTGCTGGTGTAATAAGGATAGGTTAAATGCAGAGATCAAATTTGCTATCACTAATTGTGTGTGTGCAAAAATAACTAATTCTTTCTATTTCTAATTGGGTTGTGATAGTTTATCATCTTTACACAATAGATGCCCACATAAGTTTGGAAACATTGATCTAAAAGATACCATTCAGAAATATTTCACATTTGTTTCACTTTATGAAATAAAGAAAAGTCTAATTGCAGTTAAAAAAACAAGTTATACAAGAACGTCCTGACAAACTCAGTGGAGGATAAAGCGGTAGAAAGTGACTGAGTGAGAACGCCCTGACCAATACAGGCAGCAGCAGAATTAACAGGGTTGCAGACATGCACTCATCTGCCACTTGTAAATATTGTAAATATTTACAAGACACAGGGATTTGGAGGCTGAATAAAGCATCAGTAATCATTGGAGTCTTACTCTATGACATCTTTTGAGTGCCCTTTAACCTGAACTGTTGCCTTTCTCAAGCACGTTGTTTAGTTTTCTGCACCACTGTGTGCTGTGCTAAATTGCACCACTGATACTTGTAATGTGCTCTAGCACGTGACGCAAGCCCTCAGAACTGCCACTGGTAGATCATTTGATCATAAACACTTAATATCTTTACTCTGTAATGGGTGTTGAATGATGAACTTGCTGCCCGTCTTTATGGTTATCCATTTCAAGTATGTACCTGGTTTCTGTTTGATTACAGTTAACAGGGAGCTAATGAAGTCAAGCCTACTTTTCTTCATTGGTCTTGTCATGCAATTCAGTTGCTTTATTTATAGTGTACACTCACACTGTGGTTAGGGCTGTTTAATTATGTGTAGCCAGGGGCATACTCCTTTATTTGTTGATTGATGACTACATTTTACAACGTCTGTCACCCCTCAAAAGGTTTTTGTAGTTGAGCACAACGTGAAACTGATTTGTCTTCTAAATGGATGTGAATTACAAGTTCACACACCTTGGTCTGTTTTTAGCACAATATGTGTTTGTTTTCATTTAACAGGAATCATCTTTGAGTTTGTCGTCCTTAAATTATTAAATGAGTTTCCGGCTGATGACGGTTCTCTTTGTGACCGTATAACAGATGTCTTTGTTTACTACAGTACAAAGACAGAACTGTCACCACTGAGATATAACCTACAACCACAAGACGATGACTCCTTGGGAAAAACATTGCACACCTGTTTTCATCAACGTATAACTGTGTGTGTGTATGTGAGAGGAATATTTAAACTGACCTTTCTATTGTGATGTCATTCTTGTCATGTTGCCTTTTAGTAAGGTGCAACGTCGGCACATACTACAACGCAGATCAGGGGCGGTGTGTGTTGTGTCCAGCAGGGATGTACCAGGACGAGGAGGGACAGATGTCCTGTGAAGTCTGTCCTGGACCTGAAGGAAGAGAAGTTTCCAAGACCATTGGTGCTCGAAACATGTCAGAGTGTGGAGGTAAATTACTGCATTCAACAGACTACAAATGTTATTTGCATCATATTTGTTGTATCAGTAAACTGGTCTGTCTTTATATATAGGCTAATAACATTTATTAATAAAACATATACTACCATCATCAAGCAGTTTATACAGTGATTTAAAGTGTAGGATACACCATAGAGAGGTCCCATATTATTAATCCATTGCCAGACTCAAAATGTACATTGCAAACAAATTGATGAGTGAAACATCATAAAATATTTTTTGATGTTCCAGAAGAAAATTGTAGAATTTTCTCTTGTTTGTAATGACAAGTTGAGAATACTTCAAACTGTATTGTGTAAGTATAATAAACCAAAAACGGGTTGTGACCCGGTGACATTTGTTGTTTGATTTGTTTTATGTAAGGACAGACGAAGGCAACAGCCACACTGTGCCAGTAAAATGAGATGGCTGCGAGCAGGTAGAAGTGTGACTGAAAACACAAAGAAGTGCCCACGAAAGGTTTCAGAAATGAATTCTACCGCTCAAAAAAACCTGGTTGTTTAGAAGTTTGACGGGTTTATTGATTCTTGGCTCTGCCCACCCCTGCACTGTATACGCACAAATGGCTTTTCAGTCAAGTCTGATGGTATTGCCTGATGAATCCCCTTTGCAGAGTGCTGTGGCTTCTTGAAGAGCTGTGTGTGTTACATGGGTGCGCACTAAGGGAGTGGTCCAGCAGGGAATTAACAGTCTGTTTTCAGGCGAAGGATGCAGCGTACAAATAATGTTGCATCATTTGTGCTCACAAAGACCAAACAGAGCCAAAAAAAAAATAAATAAATAAAAAAAAAATCAACAACAAAAAACACTTTAAGCTACATACTGCAGCTTTAGTACTTAGTCAAAAAAAGAAAAACATGACATATCATCTTCAACAAATAAACAAAAACCAGAGGAAAATATGAATATGAGCCACCCAGGAAGCAATGGTGCTGTGATACACATCTTTCCCTGGCAGATGTTCTTTCTAAAGCCAAAGAAGCTCAGATTTTAGAGATGATATTTCAAAATGTGAAGTGAGCTGAAACAAAGCTAAAGGAGCCACCATGTTTTGGTTTCCTCCTTTGCTGTTATCGCAGTCAGTGTGGGACTAAATCCCTGATCCCATTGCCTCTGACAGACTAAACAAGAGGAGCTATCAGCAAACTCCCACTGGCACCTAGTTTGTATTAGTCACACAGAAGATAGAGTATAAGAGGAGGTACACTCTGCTTCAGCTTTGTCACAGGCTCTTATCCTTCATTATTGAAAGGGGGAGTATTTCTCGTTATTCCCCATGTACCACATTTTTAAAACTACACAAATCCACGTGGAGCAGTTCCGAATGTTGCTCAATACATGTGTTTTTCCCCATTCACACTCTGACTCAACCAAATGTTTGTATGTTCAGGTCAGTGTTCCTCAGGTCAATACTCTCATGATGGCTTCATCCCCTGCCAGCCCTGTCCACTGGGAACGTACCAGCCTGAGGTGGGGCGCACCTCCTGCTTCCCATGTGGAGGGAACCTGGTGACCAAGCGCAGTGGTGCTGTCACCTTTCGGGAGTGTGAGACCAAAGGTGAGGAAGACTTCTCTGTCTGGGGCTTCATTCAGACCTGGTATTAACATCTGTCCTCAGTGATCTGTGGTCAGATCACATGGCCTAAGCCCTAGGACAGATGGCGTCCATGCAGTTCTGCTGATCAGGTGATCTGATCTTTAGATGCAGTCATGTGCTTTACGTGATCTGGACATGATCATCTCACTCAGGATGGATCTTAATACCAGGACTTAATGAGATCTATAGTATTAGTATTAACATCTGATCATAAGTGGACACACACTGAGGACACGTGTGGAAAAAAATTATTATACACCATAGCCTTTACCATACATTGATTTGTAATTTATTGGATTTATCTGCAAATAACTGCACCACATAGCGATTTTCTTTTGCCAACAGATGTCTGTCCATCAGTCACTTTGGCTAAAAACATCACATTTGACTTTTGAAAACTGCAGTCCTGCACAATTTTGTTTGTGTACAGAGGCAGATCAAGTGGAGTCACATGCTATGCAAGGTGTGAAAACAATCAGGATGCATGTTTAAGCTATGTAGGTATGGACAGGGCCAAACTAATAACTCATGTTTTAAAGTAAATAATTTATTTTATTTAAGAGATTAAATATTTTTTGAAGCCCTGGAAAACTTATTGCAGAAAATGAAACATCTGGCAGTGTTTGTTTTTCCTTTGTCTCCCTTGGCATCATATCAGTACAGTTGCTGAATTAATGAGTCTGCCTCAGGTGTGGACTTAAACTCTGCTGCCCTCTGCAGATGTTTTGCTGTCGGTACATTGCAGTGGTTTAAACAGAGTCGCATGTGATCATTCAAACAAATCAAACTCATTTAAAAACACTGATGTTAGAGATGCAAGCATGAGCAGTGAGTATTATAACAACTAACAGCCCCCTTTATCCCTGCAGTCCATTGCTCTCCAGGACATTATTACAACACCAGCACACACCGCTGCATCCGCTGTCCAATGGGCACATACCAAGGGGAGTTTGGTCAGAACTACTGTGTGGCCTGTCCTGGAAACACCACCACCGACTTTGATGGCTCAACTAACATCATGCAGTGCAAAAGTATGTATATCTGTACACGGTGATGCCTTTGAAGCAAACTTGCTTCGGAAATACTGCAGCATTTTGGGCTTTAATTTAAAATGTTTTGGGGCTAATATATGCATCAAGTTACTTTTGAATACAGAGGGAGGGGGGAGCTCAGAATCATTTTGGAGCCTTTTCACAGCTTTTTATTGCAGACACGACACACTAATGTTGGCCCCGGAGTTTCTCTCTCTCTCTCTCAATTTGAAGTCTTTTTAGTCAAATAATAACTTTTTTGGAAGTAAATCATCCATAGAGGACCTTTAGGTAGACACTAAACTATTTTCTGCCTCTACAAGTGGCTTGTCTGGCCCTGTCTGTTGCTGCATTCAAGTGGAACTTACTAACTCACAACAATGCACAAGATAGCCTGAACTCAGAGCTTTTGGGAGACTTGAGAGTGATGGTAGAGTTCTCAAATTTACTTGTCTTGTACACATATAAACAACTCTATTGGAAAGCAGAATATATAAAGCCACAGTGTGTAGACATTGGTGATTTTTTTTTTATTGCTGATGATGTTATTATTCTGCCCTCTTTGATAAACAAACAATGTAACATTATTTGTATGCTGTATATCCTTAATGTTAAAACTATCAATACTATCAATGCTACCTTACTGAGGGAGTGTTTGTGTGTATCCATTGGCATCGCAGGGGTGGGTGGGGGCAAGAAGTGCCTGTTCAATCAAACTGGGTTTTTAAAGTCACTTTTGAAATCACTTGTATTTTCAGTCGTACTCCAACCTGTTTGCTGCTGCCTTACTTTACTTTTGCCTCGGTCTGTCTTTACCTAAAACGAATAATTTCCCTTTGAGCAGCACAGGAATGTTGCCTAGCTACAGAAGATCTAAACACAGCTATACCAAGAAACACAGAGAGATGTGTGGAGCTGATATGCTTAATCATACAGTTGTTTATGTTATGTCAACTCTACAGTACTCAAATAGAGGAGTGTGATGGCACCTTTAAAAACTATACATGACACATATGTGTCCCGTTACAGACCGACAATGTGGAGGAGAGCTGGGAGATTTTACTGGCTTTATCGAGTCCCCCAACTACCCAGGCAACTATCCAGCTAATATTGAATGCACTTGGACCATCAACCCACCGCCGAAACGCAGGATTCTTATTGTCGTCCCAGAAATCTACCTGCCTATTGAGGATGAGTGTGGAGACTACTTAGTAATGAGAAAAAGCTGTGAGTTTGAACTTTGTGTCATCCTTTTGGGGGGGCCAACATTACAGTGTTAAAGTTAGAAGCTAATTATGGACACTGTCATTCATAGCTCTGTCCAACTCTGTGACAACCTACGAGACTTGTCAGACATATGAACGTCCCATCGCTTTCACCTCACGCTCAAAGAGGCTCTGGATACAGTTCAGATCCAATGAGGGGAACAGTGGGAAAGGCTTCCAGGTCCCATATGTGACATATGACGGTAAAATTATTTTTGTAAGCGCCTGCTTGTCATGAAAATTCAATTTAATTCTCAAAACTATTCACTGTTTATGTATTTCATATGTTTCAGAGGATTACCAAGAATTAATAGAAGACATAGTGAGGGACGGGAGATTATATGCTTCAGAGAATCACCAGGAAATTCTTAAGGTATCGTTTTTTTTTATACATATACTCTACAAAATGTTTAAAAAAGTTCACTTGTGTGTCTTACATTAGGAGAAATGATTTTGCAGTCTATTATGAAGAGACCAGTAGAAATATGAATGAATAAATGTATAGATCTGTATCGATCACATTTGCTCACTGTTCTGTGTATAATCCTACATTTAGATCATGCAGATTTGGATCCAGTGAGGATGTAGCGTCCTCTTTTGGAGATATGTAGAAATGCAGGGTGCTGCTGTTACTGTGTTGGCTGTGCCCATCTCTTACAACTGCATGTTATCTTTGCTTCTCTTCCATTTCTCAGGACAAGAAGCTCATGAAGGCATTGTTCGATGTGCTGGCTCACCCTCAGAACTTTTTCAACTATACAGCTCAAGAATCAAGAGAAATGTTTCCGAAATCCTTCATCCGCTTCCTGCGTTCCAAAGTCCTGAGATTCCTTCGCCCCTAAAAAAACGGTTTCTGGATTTTCCGCGCTAACATTCAACTGCAACTGGTCACAGCATTTGTTTTTTCTTCTTCTCAGCTTATCCCTTTAAAAGGTATTCTGTAGTTACCTGTTTTCACAAGGGTCGATACTAGAGTGGAGCAGACACGTGATAAACTTGATCCTGAGAGGGAAGAAGACAAGACAACCAAGTGCACTCTTAACTGGAGCTTTAAGAGGAGGTAATGATCAGTGAAGGGGCACAACAAGGACATGAGCAACTACATTTTGACCCTACAGCACTGGTGCAGTTGCTGGTGGCATATACAATATGTTTTATATCCCATGGAGTGTGAATGAGCAGCACTGTTCTGAACAACAGCTCTTGAACAGTGGCTTTTATGTATTCATGAGAAATCCGCTGCTTCAGCAAAAAGACAGCAGTGTAGCATCCGTGCATTTTGTTTAACGAACTAGCAACCAAAGACAACCGCTCACTCTGCAGATCGTCAGAGAGCTGGGAGTAACGTGTTTTCTAGAAAGTGAATTATATAAAAAAGAAAGAGCGTAAAAAAGAAACAAAAAGACATGTAAAATAGAAATGACCTGTTCACCTGTCTTAGATGATACACGTATGTATATTTTTTTAAGGTTTTTGTACATCTAATGTGCTGTAAATAAAGATAGGAAACTTATTTTATGTTATTGTTCCTCTGTCTCAATTTCTTTGCATGTCAGTTCACTTATTACACACATGGCTGTTCTATTATTATCACATTTTTCTTATTGCTTTTACAGATGGTGTTTTTACTAAAGTGGGTATGTTTGTCAGCAAACGTTTGCAAAAAAGTAATAAAATGATTTTCATCAAATATGGTGGAGGTATTGGGCATACTGTTGAAATATGTTAGCTTAATCTGTTCTATTGTAATCTGTTATGTTGTATGGACGTGAAACTGTTTAAACTGTCACGTTTAAGGTGAAGACATGTTGTGTAGTTAGGATGATGTTAGGATTAAGCCAGTAGTAGTTATGGTTAAGGTTAGAATCTACAGGAAATGTACATCACTGTCATGTCATCTGAAGTCGTGAAAACCAAACTGTGATGTGAGCTGCTCATTTCAGATACACACATACATGTGTTATGCATACATTTCAATTAAATAATCTATAATAATAACACATTTGTTTTCATTGGTTTACTTGCAACATAGTGCACCAAGCATTCTGAAATATTCTGAAAAGTTTGAGATTTGTAATTTGTTTTTATTGCAGTATTTCTATGTCTTCATCTGATCACTTGCTTATGCTGCTTTTATGCATGAGAAATATCAAAAAATATATCTTTTTTTTCTTCCAGGTAACACAACACAAGGACATATATGAAGACTACGTGTTACACAGCATACCCAAATAGGTATCCAGTGGGTTACTTGAAATAAATATCCATTTACTTCATTACTACATTTACAAATTTGTACAAAATGTGCTACACATATCACAAGTAAATGGTGACATTAGACAGAGGTGTTTAAAATACATAATAATAATTTATACATTAACATTTAATGTTTAATTTATATACTGTAACTGATCAGGCTAACTCAGCAACTGTGTATAGTAGGGTATCTAAATTATTTTACATCATTTTTACAAACAGTATTTTGGAGTTCTGGACCGTTGGTGGTGAGAAAATTTAAGTTGACTAGGAACTGTGATGTTAACTGTTCTCTGTATTGTACTACATGTTTTTTTTTTAATTGTTATTATTTCCAACTTAATTCAATAATTTTTTTTAAAGTGCTTGGAATGTTTTGCTATCAATCAAACAAAACACAATCCCTATCAAAACTGTGGGCCAAACAGGGTGGATGCGTGAATGGGTGGAGAGGTGAATACTAATTTTATATAATCCTGATTTTTCATGAATATTGTGGAAATTGGCATAAAGCTACACCAATGTCTACTGATGTCTGACATTTTTATGTATAATTTAGTAATAATTTCTGGCAAGCTGTACACTGAGAGACGTATTGCTGCCCTCCACAGTTCGAAGTTGCTAATCATTACATTCGGTAATGAGTACACTTGCTGCTGCCTTTGATGTGCACTCCATTCATTTGCAGCTGGAGAACTGGTTTAATTTCGAATTGTTGCACTCGGCTGGTTCAACAGTAATAATAATAATAATAATAATAATAATAATAATAATAATAATAATAATAATAATAATGTTTGGGACCCTTTGTCTCAACTAATTATTGTGTCTATTATCCCTACACAAAGCAGTAATAAACCAAAATTACACAGTTGACCTCTTGGGGTCCGCGGACCATAATTATCCAACTTTTTACAATCATGTCGGTTGAACCAAATGGTGCGTTCTTTTTAGTTACAGACACCTACCAGCAAACCGGAGTGTGACTCTACGAATATGATTCTTGTGGTGTTTTTTTTTTTTTGTCACCGCGCACTGTGTGGTCGTGTGCAAACAACCGAGCGCCGTCACCGGAAACTGGAAGTCATCTGCTAGGAAATCAAGAGCAATGGTTTATATCCTAGTTAGCTGGATTGCTAACGTTGTTGTTTGTTAGGGTTTACACTTTACACTCCGAGAATTGTTTGTCACTTCGGTTTTTTGGAAAGTGTAAAATTGCGACAGACTGAAAATGAAGACTGTGTGTCTCTTCGAGGCTTTCTCTGTGGCTTGTTTTGTGCTTTTATGCCAAGTGACAGCAAAGGTAAGGCTAATGCTAGCTAGCTGGTGTAGCAAACAGAGGGGAATTGTTTACAACTGTAATCTCTTTTTCAATAATCTCAATCCAATATAATTTATTTTACAGTTTTCGAAAGCTAACCTTAATAACAGCAACGTTCAAGTAACGCTTAAAATCTTGAGTTTATTTGGGACCATCATTATCAGCTAAAGCGTTTTAAATGTTGGTAACCGTGAGCATATTCCGACTTTTAGGAAATGTAATACAATTAAACTAAAACAGTAAAGTTTTAACTTATTCCATGGAAGCAGTATTTAGCAGGGTGCTTTTGTTAATACGACCATCAAAGTTATTTTAGTGTTTAAGTGTTTAATGAGTGTATAGTGTAAAGATCAGTCATCACATTTTATTGGTGTAGTCGTGTGACATGGATTTGTCATATGCAAGACAGGGGAGATGGCAACTGTGTTATATGGTTGACTTGTTTGAAAAAGAAAGGTTATGTTTTATGGTAGAACTTAAAAGATTGCAAAAACATGTTGCTGTGTAGAGTTGGTAGAATTTGAGTTTGACATGTTTAATGTCCCAAGACAGTGGTTTTCATAAAATTCATATTCTGGTATAGCAAAATTAGATTAAGATGGAACCAGCGATAATGTGATTATTATTTCATTTATTGGTTTGTTATTTGTTTCATTTTCTAGGCATTCAAAATCAAAATTCCTCAGCTCTACCCTATCACATACCCTGGTATATACAGTAGAACAGTATTTCTGATTTTTCTCCAAGTACCACCAGAGGAAGCTCATGTACCACAGTTTGGGGGTCTAAGATAGTGTCAAGGTCTCACTTGTAAGAAATTTGAAGATCACTGTGACTTCCTAGATGAAAAGGTTTTATAAACTGATACTGTTGCAGGTACCTTTGTACCCCTTTTACTTTTATTATAGTAACATAAATATTGTTTAAGTAATGAAAAAAAAAATCCAGACTTTACAGTTTTCGGCCTAATCAGTTTTGGACTGGTTCTTTGATGCTGACTGGGGTTTTTATTTTCTTTTTCACAATGTTAATGGTCATGTACACTGTACATGCCATTGCAGTGACAATGCTGGAATCAACAGCTCAACTAAGAGGAAACCCCAACAGAGTTCAAACCTCTACGAAGGCCACTCATTTTCCCACATTGTTATCTGCAGTACAGGGTATAAAAATTAATTTTTCAGTTTTATTTGAAGGCTCCCAAATGTGCTGTATCCCTTTTTTTGAAAGCATTTACTCATTTTGGCTTAGCATTTTATTTAATTTTTTGACAGCAGGGAAAGCTGAAAAACACCAAATTTCTTGCTTGGTCTGATTGTATTTATTTTATTATTAACAGGGACAGCAAAATGTAGCAGTTAACCTAAAACACACTTTATTGCTCAGGTTACTTTCTACTGTCCCTTTTACTTTAGATCGGTGTATCCCAATCCTAGTACTCAGGGCACACTCTCCTGCATGTTTTAGATGTTACCCTGCTCCAACACACTCGATTCAAATGGTCAGCTCATTATCAAGCTGTGCAAAAGCCTGATAAAGACCCATTCATTTCAATCAGGTGTGTTGCGGCAGGGTAGCATCTAAAACATGCAGGACAGTGTGCCCTGAGAACAAGGATTGGGAAACACTGGTTTAGATAAATGTCAGACTGAATAAGGACACGATTGAAGGGCAACTTTGATCTGTGTAAAAGAACTTCGAACTGGGATTACAGACTTGGGAACTTTAAACTTTAGAGGGCAGCATTGCACCTCTTAGTGTACAGCTTTGATTGTGGAACTATGACTGTTGGGCAGATGTCTCAAGAAATGTGTCATGTAATTTTGGTAAAGCATATTGTCCCAGCCATACAAAAAAGCTATACCATAGGCTATGTTGTTGTTGTTGTTTTATATGGCTGTAGGGGTTAGATTATATTAAAATTCATTTAATTTGCATAACTTTGGACTATGTAGGTGTGTGACCATGTGTGTGTGTGTGTGTACATCTATCTATCTATCTATCTATCTATCTATAAATACTCACACTTGTCCATCTGTATACTGTAATATAAAATTCTTATACTCTCTTACAGAATTCTGAAGACATCCGCTGTAAATGCATCTGCCCACCTTACAGAAATATCAACGGGCACATCTACAACAAAAATGCTTCTCTCAAAGACTGGTATAATAATAATAATAATGTTTCTCTACACTTTGTTTAAATGATCTGCTCATTTTGTTGCTTACTACTAGCTTGTTGATAACATTTTTCTTGTTATTCAGCAACTGTCTTCATGTAGTGGAACCTATGCCTGTGGCTGGAAATGATGTGGAGGCATACTGTTTGCGCTGTGAATGTAAATATGAAGAGAGGAGCTCAGGAACCATCAGGGTGAGTTGATACTGCAGTGTGGGTGATTGCAGATTTTTGTGTGTTTTAAGTCTAAATAAAACTATATAATTTAAGCTATATAATTTAAGGTGAGTTTAAAAAAGAGAACTCCTACACATTGCTCATATATTTATATGATTAGTTCATGATGATAAGGGTTTTTATTTTATTCCTGCTGATGAAGTAGCTGACAGATGACATTGAATTTGCTCTTTTGTGATTGGATCAGACATTTATCAGCTGATTTTGTAACAGACATCTCTGTATATCCTTAGTTCACCATCATAATATACCTCTCCATTCTGGGACTGCTGTTGCTCTACATGGTCTATCTGACTGTTTTGGAGCCTATGTTGAAGAGGCGTCTGTTTGGACACTCGCAGCTTATCCAAAGCGAGGATGATGTTGGGGTATGTGTTTGTGATATCATTTATTTTCTTTTGCATTGATTTTTGCTCTGCCCCACCCTTTTACACAAGTTACTCTGCTTAGTTGCCACAAGAATTTTAATATGCATTTAAATAACCTCACTTTGCACAAAATGTCTGGTGGGATTCATTCATTGTTGTTAAAATTTAACAAGGTAATGTGTTCCAGCAATGATTGTCAAACTGCTATTTGGGCAGATTGTTGAATAAGTGCTATGTTGTAAATATCTCGGCTCCTTTTGATAAATAAATCAGCTTATTAAATTACACTTCATTAAGGCAGCGTTTTGGTAATATTAAGTCAACTCTGTTTCAGTCTAATAAGGAGTATTGCAGCAAATAATCCCATCTAAACACGTTTCAACAAGTACTATGTGGTAAGATAGTATTGACTCCAAACACAGGGAGTGATGTGTACTTACAAAAAGGTTTCTTACTTCAGAATCCAGTAATTACAGTTGCGGCAAAAGATTTGAACATTTTACTGTTACATTTTTACATCAATATTATTCTAGAACACCACACAATAATACAGAATTTCTTTTTAAGGAAAAAGTGACCCAAAGTCACCTGGTAAATGCAGTTGGTGTTGTTTATTTTACCTGGTTATTGAATGAAAATAGGCCAGACAAAGCTCTGAGACAGGGAAAGTATGATTGTGGCAGTAGAATAGAAGGTTGAGATATCTACTAATAGGTTTGTATCATTTTAACAGAAGTATAATTCGACTGAAGAAACATAGGCTGTTAGTATCCATTTGCATTGTTTGAAGGTGATAAATTACTTGGTAAGGTATATAATGCACCTACTGTGGTGTGATATCGTACGTACTAAGACATAAAACAATAATTATACATTAGTGTTTAACTGTAGTGCTGGTATTTGTTCATATGAAGTTCAGGTAAAAAAAATTATCACTAATCTCCTAAAAGATAACTTAGGTTTTTAGAGTAACCACAAAACTGCAGCACTTGTAGACACAGCTTGTTTTATAGACTTCATTCCTGATTATTTAATACATAGCACCATTAAAGAGTAGCTATGCCATTTGGTCTTCTCCAGCATGACACTGTTGTCAGCTAAGTTTAGACAGTTTAGAAAGTTTAAAGGTTACTTTATTGTCATTTACATCAATATGCTTACACACACATACAGGGGAAGGAAGTGGCCTTTCTCAGGGTGTGCCAGTAAACATGGTAGCATTTTAAATGACTCAATACAGACACTTACAAAAGTTAAAAAAAAACACCATGGTAAACACTTGTCCTGTGCTTAAAAGTGTAATAAAATAATTAAGTTGAATCATATAAAAAGAGCTCACACATAGAGTACATGTGTGAGATCTGTAAAATATTAAATTAAGGAAAACATTGACTAGGTTTGCCTGTGGGAAGAGTGTGAAGTGCAGCTGTCTCGCAGAGCGCCCTGTTTTCTCTGGCAGAGGTCTGGCAAGAGGAAGTGTTACATGAGAGCTTTCTCATAAAAAATATTTTGCTGTATAAAAATATGATTATGGAGACATCAGCAGTGGTCTGGCAAGGCTGTTTTTTGTAACTTGGTGCTCATCTGATACACAACCAGAATCTGGATAATCTGGAAATTTTTACTAAAATTTAGTGCACCATCTTGATTCTGTACTCTTAAGACCCAAACAGGAAGAGATAAACTATTTAAGAAAAACCAATAAAACCGGTTGTACCACAGCTACATTAATCACAAAGGAAGTGGTGGGCTTGAAGTGTTTAGTCGAACTTAAACTGACAATTTTCACACAAGAACAGAGAAATCTACTTCACTGCTTTCTGTGGTAGTGGTCAGTCCTTATTCATTCTGTTCGCAAGTGAATTTTCTGAATATAACACACTTTAACATGACAACATGCAACTAGGAAAGTTCAGAGATGAGAGAGCAAAGACAGAGACTTGAATGAAATGTGCTTTCCAATATGACGGCAGCAAAAGCTCAGAAAGGCCTGGAGCAAGATGTCAGGGTTTGATAAGGAAGAAGAATGAATGAAATCAAAATGTGTTTTGCTGCAACATATGTGAGCACTTTAAACTGTGTTAAAGAAATGCAATGCTAAATCAATGAAAATCCCCTATGAAACTTTTACATTGATGTAGTCTTTCTCCATGCGATATCAGACCTTTTTTTTTTTAAGCTCAACACATTTGTTCCTCTCTGCCTTTTTCAGGACCAGCAGCCTTTCGCCAACGCTCACAATGTGCTGTCTCGTTCACACTCTCGACCCAACATGCTGAACAAAGTGGAGCATGCCCAGCAGCGCTGGAGGAGGCAGGTCCAGGAACAACGGAAATCTGTGTTTGACCGCCATGTTGTTCTCAGTTAAACTGTCCTGTGATCAAGACAATGATAAGGGGGGAAACACTGTGACACAGCCCTCAATTTATATCCCCCCTTTTTTCTCTCTCATTTGTGGTTTGTATCTCATCAAATGTGATGTTTCTAGGGTGAACATAGTGAAGAAATCCCAGGCAGATGTAAATTCAGAACGGGGAAATATTTAGTCTACAGGCAGCACAAGCGATTACATTCATTACAGTTTTTTTGCACAACATTAAATGAAGAATCTTAAATAGCATTCCAGAAGCAGAAATTACTCCTTGCCTGTGGTCTAATTTGCAGATGTGCCAAGTCACCAAAGAATTGCAGTGAAGTATTAGATGGCCAAGACTAATAAATGGGAGGGGTGAGAAAAGCAAAACTTTCAAGTTGATATTTTAGAACATTCAACAACACTCCTTCTGGCCACTGCAAGATGATGTCCCATCACTTGAAAGCAGACTTGGTATTTTATGAACCAACCTGGCTTCAGAGTAAAGCATCCAGATGTTGGTGGGTTCTCTTTACTGTATCATGGCTGCTAAATAACTGGCCTCCTGGCTGCAGCAGTGAAATGTAAGCAGGTAGCTGGTGGGTTTTTTTCCACCCCAATACTAATACAATGTGGAACTACTTCTCTCAACACAGGGGAAAGAAGCCACTGTAAGATAGAAAACCCTTTGGCTTTCTCTGAAAATGCATGTTTTATAACAAATCTTTTATAACTGTTTTCAGTCATTTATTCCAATTTCACATCTAATAAACTGGTGTGAAGTCCATCATTTGAG
The DNA here is from genome assembly GCA_016785285.1 of Brachirus orientalis. Classification (NCBI taxonomy): domain Eukaryota; kingdom Metazoa; phylum Chordata; class Actinopteri; order Pleuronectiformes; family Soleidae; genus Brachirus; species Brachirus orientalis. The sequence goes on from JAFBJR010000172.1 coordinate 5,178,017, forward strand.
GCATTACATTCAATCGGATGTTTGACAACAGTTTCACTTGCACTTGTTGCAGGGACTAATGCAATGTCATGTTAAATTTAGCTGTGCTACTCATCCTTATCGAAGATCCTATTAAAATCAGCGCCCTCTTCATGTGTATAATCTTTAATTTGGTTACTTCCATGTGCCAGGTCAGACACCCATATCATAATCTAAATCCATGTTGTAACATACAGCACTGGTTGTGGTGTGTGGTATTTCTCTGAGCTCAAAGAAGATTATATTATGAGTAGCTTGGCTGTGAGAATGAGCAGAGTGGATGAAGAATCCTCGTGAAAGTGTTCTTACAATAGATAGATAGATACTTTCACTCATCCACAAGGGAAATTTACAACTATTAACTATTGTATGTGGTACATTTAACTTTTAAATAAATTTATGTAATATTTGTGATTCACATGTTTGCATTTCTTTGTGTTTTACGTTAGCTCTAGTCCAAACCAGGAACTTAGCCTTGAGCTCACTGGTTTGTAGAACTTCAACTACATTTGACACAGCATGCTGATTAATAGTAAGTTTCTCTCTGTTGTAATGATAAAAAATCATTACAAAAGTAAATTGAACAAATAACAAAAAAATTACCATAATTTAAGTCACTTTATCTCTCTTATATCTCTATATCTCTTAATCAAATTTTACCATATCATTTTCTGACATTTATGTGAGGAAGATGATGATGATGATGATGATGATGAGAGAGCAAATTATCCTATTGGGATTAAATCTGCCTCCTGTGGAAAGTCCATAGCTGACTTTGATTGATCTATTTACACCACTGTATTTTAATGTTAGTGATAATGGTGTTACTTTGAGAGTTCAATATTCTCTCAGGTGGTACTTTGGTATAAAAAGACTGAGAACCACTGATCTACTACCACTAAAAAAAAATCCAGAGAAAAATTAATCTATATGCACTCCACTCTATTCCAATTATTTTACAAATTACCATTAACCATAGGTCCACTTCCTTTCAAACCCATCTTTCAAATTGAGTTATCTAATTCTGCTCTTATTCACGGTTTTAATAGTATTATTGTTGTCCATGTAAACAGTGCAAACTTGTAAACAGTGAAGGCTCTAAACGCTGTGGATGCTGATTAGTTTGTGGGTTAAAAGCAGCATGAACATCTCCTGTTACTGGGTCATGACATGTTACTAATTTCCAGCTCAGTCAGTCAGAAACTCTCCAGTTACATTTATGAACTCAGAAACATCTGGAAACCACTGGGAATCAGCCAGTTGATGTTGTCATTAAAACCCTGTACAACCAAACGGTGGCCGCGTTAATTAGCAGGCTCTCTGTAAGTACAAAAGATATGGATCAGCCCAAAACATATCACCTAAGTGGTTTTAAATATACAGCTGCGTCATGATTTCCTGTGCAGTCCTCTTTTCCCTGCTTTCTCTCCCTCTCTCTCTCTCTCTCCTCCCCCCCCCATTCAGATTGACTACTGAGTGAATCCCCCCCCCCCGCATGCAGTTATACAGAGGAGTTTTTTTCCGCAGGAAAAAAGTCAGTTTTTAGTTTGCACAGACAGAAAGACACAGGCTGTGTGGAAGAATGGATCACTGAGCAAACACTGCAGCAGTAAAGACAAGCAGGTAGGCCTTTGTTTCAGCACTTTGAATGTTAAATAAATTCCTATCAAAGGATTAAAACCAAACTTTTAAGGCAACTTGAAGTGTTTGCAGCATCTTTACTTAGTTGTGTTCATAAAAGTCGGGGAAACCTCCCTTTGTGTTCATTGCCTTTGGTGTTGTTGAGTGATACATCAGTTATTTACAGACTCTGACTTTTATTGTTAAACAGATTAAATCCATTGTTTGGTGATTTGGTGGGAAAAGTGGTTCCTCTCTGCTTCAGTGCTGCATTTGTAGTGATGAGCCTACAGGGGGCGCCCCAGCCTATGATTTTGACCTGGTCCATGTCCAACATTAGAAATGAAGCAGCCCTTCAGATGTTGTTTATGATCTCACCTGCTCATCTGCACATTTTCCTTCATGTCGCAACAAGTCGCACTTCAGTTACTATTTGATATGTTTATGTGACACTTTGCCAAACTGCCGCACACACTCAATGACACTGGTTTCCATGCCTTCAGAGGACATTGCATCGATTTACTAATTTCCTGGAGACTTAATCTAACCTTAAACATAATTACTGCTGGCCTCAACCTTAACATAACCAACACCTCAGCCTAAACATGTCTTCACCTTAAATATAGCCATTAATTAGTCATAACCTTAATCATAACCAGTTAAAGCCTAACCCTAACTTTAACCTAACCACAATTAATATTTTAATCCTAGACTTAACCAGTTCCTAAGAAACAAAGTTCTGCCTCATTAGGACCAGGTTTTGGTCTCCATGAGTACTTCAGTTTGTTTATACCAGGAAAGGTCCTAAAGAGATGACACACATACACACACACTCAGCTGCATCACTTGAGCACAAACACACACACACACATGCACATGAACTCCAGTGTGAAACATTACACCCTTACACTTCATTCACCTTCAAGGTTTCTGAGTCAGACTGGTGTTGAGGCTGTTCTGTGGTGAAAAGATAAAATGTTACCAGATAAAGAAATCAAATGGCCCTGTACGTTGTGAAACTGTAGCTGCAGAGCTATTCAAAGCAATTTTTTTTTTTAGAAACAGTGACATGGTGTGACCGTGTCTGAGTAAACAATGAACCTTTGAAAAAAAAAACGTACAGTTTAAAATGATCGGGTCACATGCATCACTGTCCTTATTAAGTGCTTGTTAATCATGTTAATATTATGTAGGATCGCACATACACATTACTCAAAAATGACACATAGCGTTTTTTTTTCGAAACTTATCTGTCATTTAATGAAGGGATGAAATCAATAATGTTATCACACCACATAGCCATTAAAATTAACAGCAGCAAAAACAAAACAGAAACAGTCAAAATTAGCTGCTGAAAGAACCCGGGCCTGTGGACTAAACTAAAGTAAATGAAACTAAAAAACATGTATAGTCAAACACTTTAGATTCCTGTTTTATTTATGAACAGATATGAAAAGAATAATGACTATATTACAATAATTAAGTTGTAATCTGAAATAAACGCGTGCAGCTTGTTTTTTTGCCAGTGTCTTCATCATCAGACAAGCTGTGTTTTCCCTGTCAGGGCTGCAGTGTTGACTAAACATGTCACCTGACTCATCTTAATCCAGGAGTTTTATTAGGTTTCTCAGGTCTGCCCCTCCAATCTGATGTGGTGTTTATTACCCCGTTGCACACTTTTAATATGTAGCCAGTAAACGTGCAGTCTCTTTTATTTGTTTTCTTTTCTAAAATGTGTTCAAATATTTGCAGCATTTCCCTCGAGCCCGTCAAACATTTGGAATGTGCAGAAGGTGAAGGAGATGAATCTTTGGCATGTAGGTGGCAAAAGCTGCATAGAGCTGTTGAATAATCCCAGTGAACCGCAGAGGATTTGGACACTCACAGTGGATCCTCGACAAACACAGAGGTTTAGTGATTCTTTTGTGATAATAAACTCACCTATTCCCACGTTTTGTGTATGGAAGAGCATAAACGTCATAAGAATAAATAAATAAAAGAATGAATGAATGAATAAAAGGATAAATAAATAAAAGAATGATAAATAAATGAGAAAAGAAATTAATTAATGAAAGTTGACTGTTAAAAAGCATTGATTGAAAGATTTCTTCAATGTGTGTATTTGTTCTTTTATTTATTTCTGTATTCATTAATTCATTCATGCATTCTTTTATTTATTATTATGATGCCATTTATGAACGTCCATATCTGTGGCTGCAACAGGTGAAGAGAATATCCAAGATTTCCGGCATCACCTCGCTGCAATCAGTCAAAGTCTTCCGAGGCAGACGTGGCTGTTAGATTTTCATGGACGTACTGTTTGTGACTTCATATGCAGTGGTTGGAGCAGAAGAATGCTGCGATTTGACCTTTTCTTTGATGTCCCTCCTGTGACATGCAAGAGGAGGATGTGGCTTTTAATGAGGAATCCAGACAGCGCTGTGATCAGGGGAACAATGAGTACCACTTGTTAAAGTTAAAGCTTGGGTCATGTTCTGGTGAAACAGTCCAGAAAGAAAGAGGCCAGTGTCTCCATCTTTTGTGCTCAGAGAATGAGAATTTGCAGTGTATTCAGGAAGGACGGTCTTTACGAGACCTTGACAGGGTTCGAGTGGGTTTCTGAGAAAAGCTGCACAGTGGCAGAGCTGGAGGTTTCCTGCTGACTTGATGTTGCAAAACTGTGATAACGGATGTCTGGGTTTTGTGACTTCCTCTGTTCCCAAGTCTGTGGGACGATAAGACACCCCGAGAGACTGAGAGGAGTGGGTTTTATGGAGGGATAGTCGTTTAACATTTAGTGTAAAGTTGTTATGACAAATACCCTTCAACGCCAGAGGGATTGTTTTAATACCATGAGGACTTTTATTGGCTCATTTGATGTACTGTGTGGAAGCCGTTATTTTAGAATAAAATCTGTTATATAGAAAACTTTGATGCTGATATTTCAAGGATTGCTTGGCAACAACAGCAGCCACTTACTTGTTGTATACAGTGCAAATATTTTACATTTTTGTTTGTGTATTTTGAAGTGTCTCTGATAAGAGGTGGACCAAGGTGGGGTCTTGTATAACTGATGCTGATCAGAGCAGCTGATGGATTGTATATGATTATGTTTTTTTTGGGCTGTTATGTTTGGTTTTCTGATAAACTATAACAACAAAGGCACAAATTGCGAGTAAATATTTTTGAACAACACTTCAACCAGCATTTTTTGTCTGCAATACAGTGCACTTATATATTTTAAATAAAAAAATATACGGTTACACCCCTGTAACAGAGAAAAATAAAATAAAATAAAGTTTTAGTGCACTTAGCAGTTTAAATAAAAATAATAGGTAATGATCTGGTGCTACTTATTAAAAAAGGTGATAAAATAAATCTTTATTATTATATTATATATTTTTTTGATCAACTGATACACTGGGCAGTAACTAGAAATCAAGAAAACAGATTACTTACTTATTCTTTTATGTGTTAGCTTTATAGTCTTTTATTGTGAAATGATGATGATATGTGATTTAGAGACATGGGACATATTGGACATAAACGTGACTGACAATGAACAAATGAAAATGTCAACCTTTGGGTGATCATACTGACCTTTTGACCCATACTGACCTAATGTGACCTATTACATATGGGTGAACATTAACATTTTGTGGTCACAGCTAGTTTAGTTCAGTTCCAAAGTAATGACTGTTAAGAAAAAATAAAAAGCCAAAACATGACATCAACTCTGAACACCAGGCGATCTGCAGCAGTAGAATTAAGCTATTTTCATTCACTTAATCACTGCGAGTTACTTGACATCACACTGTCGACCCGATACGACATGACTATGATGGAGTGTCTCCTTCCTGTTTTGTGCTTTGCTGCACCTGGAATCACAAGTGATGTCATGAGTTCACCTGTACATGACTGTCTGCAGCCAGACCAGATGGTAAACCACTGGAGGTCAGTAAAAACAAAATGCTCAGGGACATATACTGGAGTTGTTTTACTGCAGTCACGCGTAATATCACCTTCCTACTTTACTACATGTCTGCAGTCATGTGACAGCCAAAGATATAGTTACTCTGCAGATAATAAAAGACTTTACCGCACAACATATCAGCTTATTGTTACGGAATATTACAGACAAAAAAATGATTACCCTAAATTCTCAGCCAGGCCAGCTACAGTTTGGTGCTGATTATTTGAAATATACAGCAAATGAATTTAATACTGTATCACAGCAATTCTGATGCATAGTAAGCACTATTACCTTTTTCTTATGATTCTTCTTTTGACTTCTCCCTTTAGTAGTCGCCCTAAAGTACTAGTATGAGTGTACTTTTACTGACTTATGCCTGCATGCATCAGTGGTAGTGATGTACATCCACTTAGGTTTTGTTCTTAATCACAGCTATCAACTTTATGCTGTATGTCATACTTCTACACTGCTGCGCTACAGATGGAAATACAGCGGTATAAATTTGTGTGACAGACACAGCTGTGCTTTCATCACTTAAACACATGTAAACTAGTTTCTGATTTTCTTTTTCAACGATTAAACTAAACCTGTAAGGTAACTGCAGCTGTTAGACCATCTGTTGTTTACATCGACCCCTATGACCAATGCAGAAAATTCACTCACGCTCACTCATCTTCTATCACTTTATCCTCCACCTGAGGGTCATGGGGGGCACTGGTGCCTAATCCCAGCTGACATAGGACAAAAGGCAGGGTGCACCTTGGACAGGTCGTCAGTCCACCGCAGGGCCACATACAGTAGAGACAAACAACCGGCCACTCTTACATTCACACGTATGGGCAAGTTACAGTGTCCAATTGGCCTAATCCCCAAATGTGCATGCTTTTGGACTGTGGGAGGAAGCCTGGAGAACCTGGTGAAAACCCAAGAACATGTAGAAAGGCCCCGTTTCAGATTAAGTCGTGAACCTGGGTTTTCTGGCTGCAAAGGCAGGAGTGCTAACCACTACCCCAACCGTGTGGCCCTTCTTTGGAAATGTGTTTGACAAAATAAAGGTTTGAAAATAAGAAATGATTCACCAAACTGACTTAATATAAGAATGACCTTCAAAGTGACTGGATGCCGCAGTGAAAATGATGAACGGCAATGGCAAGAGAGGTGAAAAATGACGTTGTTTATTCCAAAACTCACAGCAGTGAAACAAACACGGGAGTAATGACTCTCAGTTCTGACCAGCAACACAGACAGATGTAAAATGGTTCCTTTTTATACTGTGTCTCTAATCATCAGCTCCAGTAGTACCATTAGCAGGTGACCCAATGACATCATTCCTATAAATAGTAACTACTATAAAGAGTGGTTTATTTTCAACAAATTTTTAACATGTTTTTAAATATTGATTTTCTTATTATTTATTTTGTTAAATATTAAAATTACACAATCACCATTAAAATAGAAATATCCATCATCCGCACTTTTCACTCTCCTATCTCCCCACTTGGTCTGTTGCAAACCCATAAAGAAGTACCTTTGGGACTCTTTTCCTTAAACAGCATGATGCAAAGAAGGAAGAAGGTGAGTGTCTTACCAATCTTGTAACATTTGCTAACTGTAGCACTCATAACACCTATTAATGCCATATGCAGTTACACTCAGAACCTGATGAATTCCAAACATCAGTTTGTCATGAATTTGCACACACATTTTGGTTTAACATTCTAATTCTACTTTGTTTTCCAGGCGGAGCTGAGTGGCCACCACAGCACCTGCCTCGAGACAAACAATTATGATCGCACAGAGGTTTTCAATCAATTAAAACATTTCTAATAAATACTAAGTATTAAAATGTTTTATAGCAATTGTTCAAATGTGCAAATGATCTGTGCAAACCTGCAATAAAGTGCCAATTAATATTAAAGTGTCTTGTGCAATTATGTGCAAAGTTAAGCAAATTGTTGAAAATACAATTAACAAAGCCCCAGATAGTGCAAAGTAATGAAGTACTCTTCGTTACACTTAAATTAGCATTCATTGGCCAACACTTTTGGTCTCTCTTCCCAAACTGCATTTTGTGTCTTCACAGCACTTACAGTATATCACGTAGAAACTAAATAATAAGATTAATGAAACAGTTTGTCAAAAATATACACTTTTTCATAGCAGCTCTTTCACGCGTGGAAACAGAAGAAAGAATACGGTATTAGAAAGCAGTAATGCAACATTACAAATGTTAACTGCAGCAAAACAACAAAGAAAGCAAGAAAATTTGGATGAAAAAAAAATGAAATTTTACTCCACTTGTCCGATTTGGTAAAAAAAAGGACTAATAATTGCTTGACTGATTAATCTGTCGGTTGATAATTTGTTCCCTAGTAAAAAATAAAATACATATAGTTAAATGACATTGCTGCAGTTTGGTCACGCATTCATCTCTGACAGATGAAGAAAGACATCTTTGTGTGTGAGTGAGTGTAATGTATTCCTGTTGACCATGGGAGGATTTCAGCATAACAATGTGCTGGAAACATGGTTTCTTCTCTTGAGCAGCAGCAGCAGCAGCAGCAGCAGCAGCAGCTGAATATTCATCTGCTCCCCTCACACTCCTCAGTCCACGGGACAATAAACAAGAGGGAGAGTGAGAGGCTGAATGCCGAGCTGAGGAGGGCAGAGGGGCAAATCTCGAGCAGAGCGGGGGGGGGGGGGGGCAAACTACCCATCTCCATGGCAACAAGTCCTGCCTCCCACTCTGTGAAAGAAGAGGCAGGCTGGAGTTTTTTTGGTCGGTTTTCCTTGGAAAGACATGAGTCGGAGTTTATTGAGCAGGGCAGGTATCCGGCAAAACCAGCCAAAGTTTTTCAAAGCGTAGACGAAACAGGATTTGTTCGTCTCAAAGGGATTATAATCTCAATATGTCAGCGGCGGCAGCCATGGATGTGAGCAGAAACACGGAGGTAAAAAGCCGCCTGATTTTTTGAACCGTTATTCAAAAGCTGAAGCAGGAAGGTCAAACTTTTTTTTTGTTTTTTTTTTTCAAGTTAGCAGAGGATAAAAGCAGCCAGTTCGGGAGTCCGACTTCCAAACCTCCATTTAATCTGTGTTAATGTTGACGTTTATAGAAGATGGAAGGTGCGTTTAAATGTAGCGCTAATCTCCATATGTCCATATTTGGTCATCGACATAAACGATGAAGTGCAGTAAAGCAGTCTGTAACATCAGACTCTCTCTCTCTCTGTGTGTGCTTGTTTTTGTTAACTCTTTGGGTCCTTTTCTATTGCAAACTCAGACGTTTTCAGGACCAGTAGTCCACATGGAGACTAAATCTCGGTCCTCTTTTCTGAGGAAAGTTGGGATTAAGATGTGACTTGTGGTAAGGTTAACATGAGGCTTGAACATTAACTGGTCATGATTAAAATTAGTGGTGAAGCTTTGTTTGGGGCTGTTCAAACAAATGAAATGTGTGTCTGTGTGTTTGCGTTGACCTTCTGGATGAGGAACACTATCCTGGTGGAGAATGGCTTTAAATCTGTGGATTGTTATTAGTTACTTTTGCCTAAACTGACAAAACTGGAAAAGTTTATTCACCTCATGAGGGTGTGGGGTTGTCTTGGGACATATTTGTTTGGTAATTCGATGTGTGCTGTACATTATATGGTTTATAATGTAAGCAGCTGCATGCATAGGTGAACTGTGGAGGAAGTGTGAAGATTTCCTTTACGTAAATAAAAATGCCATAAAAACACAAATATTTTTAGATCGACTTTTAGACTATATAAGTCTGTTCTAGGGCTGGTCATTTCACCGATTTCAAATTGAGCAAATTGCAAAGGTTGCAACTTGTTCATTCTGTTTTTTTGATTGATTTACGTTATGTCTAATCTAAAAAAAAGCAATACATACAGTACAGTTAGAAACAATTAATATCTTTGGGTTTATATCTCTACATTAGAGAGTAGAAGTTTTATTCTGATTGTTTGGCATGGAAATGCTCAGTCCTGTTTCAAATCAACACTATATAACTGAAGTTGTAAATATTAAGGTAACCTATGTATATATATATATACAGTACTGTACAAAAGTCTCAGGCCACCACCAGCTTTGTTGTTTTTATATCAGTTTTGTGATCATTGACGTTCAGAAAGATGTGACTAAAAGTCCGTCTTATACTATATGATCAACCTGTCAGTGAGTTGAACTTGTGCAACATGTGTATGTAATGCTCAAACATGTCTTGAGTAAACCAGGTATAGTAGACCTTTTTCACAGCAGCTATTTGTTGGCATGACATAGTAGGAGAAACACAGGTTTTACCAATAACATTAGGGTTCCATCCCAGGTTTTAAAGGGCCATGGTTGTGTTGTTCAAGTGTAAATGTAGGTCACACTAAATATTTGATATTATAGAAGCATTTTTGTTGTTTGTTTTTTCTGAAAAAAAGAAGTTATTTTCAAACTGCATATGTGTTTCTGCATATTACATAATTGTACAGGATGGTCATTATAGCATTGCTAAAACAATAAATCTAATGGTGGCCTAAGACTTATGCACAGTACTGTGTGTGTGTGTGTATATATATATATATATATATTATGTTGCAACAGATGTAGATACACATTTTCTTCATTGAGCAAAATATATAAATACAAAAAAATTGGCCTAATTAGCCTACTGTTGTAGTCGTTACCCATATCCTGATGTGTTTGCTTATATCCGACAATACATTGTGCTGATGCCGTTATTGTGCTGATAATATCGTACATCCCTAAACCTTTGTGTTTAGATTCACATTATAGTGCAGATCTACATTTCACGTGTGTTGCTGAAGAAAGAAAATTTAAATGCATCCACTGATTAAAATAATAGGAAATCCACATATTTACAGCAACTAAAGATGTAAGTCTGTCATAACTGTTTATGTAAGTTCCCCCCAGATTACATCTGAAATCCTTATGGTCCTATTTAACTCAGTAAAATGAAAACCCACCACTGTGACCGGTTTTCTTCGGCCCTCACCCTCCTTTTTTCCCCTTAAATGTTGTATTGTGCAGACCAAACAATGAGCCTCCACTCTCACTGATGGCTCTAAAAACATGAATCAACTGAGGAAGTACTTTTCTGTTTTCTATTCACTTTAACTGAAATAAGTCTAGTCTACCAACCACTTTAAAGCTGACTGGTTTCCTTAACTTTCCACCAAAGTTTTTTGTGTCTTTACTGGTATCATCCATCTATCTATCCATGATTTATTGAAAATGTCACTTACACATGGAACCTCAGAGATAAAGAATTTGACACTGTAGGTCCTAGAACACTTTTAAAGGAATAGTTTTATTTATCATACTGTATTTCTGTAGGGAATATCAGCTGGACATCATTTATAATTGATTCACAGTAATACTCCTCTACCTTTATGCATGGTGTCAAAATGACTAAGACATTTTCCAGTTTCTGTAATAGAAAGCTTTTTTCTGCTGGCCCGGTTTTAGTTTGTAAAGATCAGGGTTGTGTTTTAGTTTGAACGGGCAGAAATGGAGGCTATTGGAAACACCCATGGACGCTTTCTGATTGAATACCTGGAAAGCGTGTGGAAAGCATTGCAATCCTCTTGCTTTCAGTCACACCAAAGTAAAGTAGACAATGTGCTTCCTGTTTACACTGACACACGCCCAGCCAGTGTATGTGAGTGGTCATGTTATGGACATTTTCAGGTGTAGCTGGATAATGGATGGTTATTTCTGGAGGTCATTCCTTTAGTCAGTTATGGAGGTTTTTCAGACACGTAACATGTGGTTTTAGGAGATTTTCCAGATTGGGATTTAATCCATGTTGCTCAGAGGACAAGTGCTGAGAAAATTTGGCACCAAAAAAACTTTTCATGGAAACTTTTGAGCTGATACATCCACATGTCCTGGAAACATGATGTTACTCCGATTAATATTAATTTTTGTCCATGTGAGTGCCTTCTTGTGGTGTGTTTGCCAGCTTTAGAGAAATATAAAATCTCTCACCTGATTCCACACATGTTCCTCTGTGTATGATTAACGCTCTTCAGTGAGCAGATATAAAACAGAATATACAGACTGGTTATAACCATCTTTAATTTGACTTTATTGGAGCAAGGGTCAGGATATGTGGCCATGGAATGCAGTTATCATGGCTTTGTGCTGGTGGCATCTCCTTGGTGGCATTTCTTTGGTTTATATTTGAAATAATGATCATGATAAACTGGCAGCTATGGTGCCATTTAACCCTTGTGTGTATTTAATTTAACCCCCAATGCACTGCACATTTAGCTGGGATTTGTGATGTCTTTATTTGCTTAAAAATTTTACTTGTAATGATATGTTCTGACACAAGCAGCACCCGCTTTAATGTCTGACTGTGACCACTATCCACTGTGGGTTTTTAACCTTTCAGCCTTTATAGGATCATTTTAGAATAAATGGCTTATGCCTTGTCCTAAAGCATTCATAACTTAGACAGCCTGCTTTGTCTTGGAACATGTTTTTAAGTAATCAGCTTCTGAGAACTCGAGGTTAAAAGTGGCAGTGCTAATGAAAACAGTGAAAGCCGGCTTATTATCTAAAGTGAATTTACATTTGTTTTTCTTTGACATTTTAATTTGTGCATTTAAAAATCAGATCGATGAAATAGGTAGATTCTAACATAAATCTTCCTCCTATTGCTTTAACCCAACTACACTAAATCTATTTAACGGTTAGGGAAGGATCATCAGTTGACTAAACGATTGGTTAGATTTTATGTTACTGCATTGGTGACCTCATAAGCTTGAAGCATTTTGTTTTGAGGTTGCTCATACTTGGACACAGTATCACTGTAATACCTTGGGAACCGGCAATTTCAGTCTTTTATGCGAGAAATAGAGAGAGTTTGCCGACATTCCTTATCATACAGAGGTGTGTTGGCTGAGTCGAGGGAAAGATTCTTAATAGAGTTTTTGAGCCACACAAGGAATTTAATTACATTTGGCACAAATGTTCACATGGACTGGAACTGATAAAACACATTTTTGGCAATAACTCAAGAATTCATTTGCTATAAGACTTTTTATTAAACTTCTCCAAAATCTTATCTGTACATATTATGTCAGTCTGGACAGACATGGATGTAAACTGCACCTTGACTGTTTGGTGGATGCACATGACTGCAAGGCAGCTATTTGCATACATCATGAGGTGGGCCAGTATATTTGTTGTTAAAGAGAGGTTGAGCAAAATAGTAATGGACATTGATTTTTAAATCAGCAAAGATGTTACAGGGCATTTTCCAACTTCTGTGATTTCTTATACTCTTAAGGATTTGTACTGACCAGTTGCTTGTGAAATGTTTTGGCAGTCATTTGAACTTCAACTTTTAGACGGGGAAAAACATGATTATATCTACATATTTTGTCCTTGGAGAAGACTTCTGTGTCAGAGGTCACCTTGCTGACACAAATTCTAGCCCCCCTGCTGCAACTCAGATGGATATGAGCTTGTTTTCCCCGTGTCTGCTGCTGCAGCTGTGCATGCTCATGTCTAGGTTACACAGAGGGATTTTTCCTCTTTTTCCTCAAAGAGAAAATATGGTGTGAATACTAGGGGAAAAAAGTTGAAATGGCTAAAACGGTACCTAGACGTAGATCCACCTGGTCAATTGAGAAATGTATTTACTTGGTGAATGAAGTGAATCATGTGGTGCTCATCATTCAGGTCTGGCTATGAGCAACCGCCAGTAGCATCAACCTTGGTGGTTTTCTTTCACATGTAGTCACACAGAGAGGTTCGAGAGTTGTGAATTACCATGTTGGGCGGCTGACTGTACGGCATATGTATTGAGTATATTCAGAGTATATCACTCTTTCTACTTCAGATAGGAATTTTGGCTGTTCCAACCTTGGCAGAGGTTGTACATACATCTTAAAAGCCCAGTTCACATGTAAATGTTTTGCGGAGAGCGGGATTCCCCTCTACCAGAATAACTTTGCAATTTCTCTGCTGAGATGATCAAACTCCATAAACTCAAGTATCTCTATGCCTGTTGGGGACGAAACGTCTTTCTGCAGATATTAAAACAATGGCATGGATCAGTGTGTGGGCTCAGGTACTAATTTCTCCTTGACAGTTGTGGAAAGAGTTGAGAATTTGCAGAGATTTTTCACTCATTCCTTTCCCTAATGTGTCTTGGCTCTCTGTAAACTTTGCAGTGGTTTTTAAAAACCTTGAAGTCAGGTTGCTGATCAGCAGAAATAAAGAACAAGAAAAATTGGAACAGCAAGAGACTGAGGAATAAAGTTTTAACCTCTGTTCAGTAAAACTGTTGTGTTTCAGGATAAACACAGTAACAGGTTAATGAATGTCCATACATTACGTTATAAAATCCTGCTGTGCTCTCACAGACTGAACATGCAGTGCCAGGTGCTGACAGAGTGCATATTTCTGAGTAGATGAATGAGAAAGAGGCTCTCGGCATTAGGTCCAGGTGTTTCTGCCCCTGTCCTGTGTTTTCCTTCACCCTCTGAAAACATTCTTTAATATTTAAAATTCAGCCACAGTCTGACGGATGGATAGTATTAAGTACATTCCTGTGTGTGGTTGAGTGAACACTCTATCAGATGATCTGTCAATTGTGACAAGGCCAAGGACGTGTGGAATCTATTTAGAAAAGATATTTTAACTAATTGATTCTCCCCCATTTTAGACACACACATTTTAGACACACACATTTTAGACACACACACAGGTTTCCATGACTTCAGAGGACATTGCATTGACTTGAATTCATTTCCTAGAGTCTTACTCTAACATTAACCATAATTACTAGTGCCCAAATCCTAACCTTGACCCTACCCTCAGACTAGCTTTATGTTTTCACCTTAAAATGTAGTAATTTACATTATGGGGACTTGATTTTTGACCGCATAAGGAAGACAAATGTGACTGTGTAAACAGATTTAGGTTTCCACAACATAGGAATACCAGGTGCACACACATACGCACATAGTGAGTGATAAGACTTACTTTTGAACCATGTCTCTCTCAAGGATATATTGAACACTTGTGAGCACAAAGGGCCCTTTTATTCCAGCCCACATACTGTGGTCTAATGGAGACACTGTTATGGTCCCATTCCATGAATATGCTCATGTTTCTGAGGAAAATATCAGTCATTGATTCATCTGTCATGTAATCACTTCATTATGGAAATGAACATTACAAAACCAGGAAAAACCCTGAAATGGCTAAGCTGGGTCATAAAGATGATGGCATTCAATGCTGAATGTCAGTTTGGCTTTCAAGTAAGAGAAAACTGTAAGCCTTTTCATCTGTCTGAGTTTAAAGTAACTTCTAGAAATGTTACTGTCATGTCAAGATACACCATTGATCATGACATGCATCACAATGCTCTGTGATTTTGTTTACAAAGATACAAGGGCTGCTGCTGCACTGAAGTTCACTGCAGTCATGTGTTGCCAGTGTTACCAGTATCTGATATGGTTGCTAAGAGATGTCAGAGATGCTCTTTAAGAAAGGTGTCATATTACAGACTGATGTTGTCATATTACAGACTGATGTTGTGAAATTCTCCAATGTCTTGTCTTGCAAGAATAGGATGCTACAACTACAACAATATAAGGCATTGCAAATAATAAGACGTAATTCAAATATGGGCCTTCACTTGTCTTATTTCTGCCCAAAGAAATCTTCTAAACATCAGATTATCTTGGTTTACCTGCCAATACCTGTCTCCACCAACTTTAATTTTGGCCAGAAACAGAGCTAAAAGTTCTTTGACTTTTCCATTTCATGACTATTTTGTACATGTTTTCTCAATTTAAAAGCACATGAGTCTTAGGTCCCATGATGCTTCAATGTGTGGCCTTTTTTCCCTCTCTCCCTATTCGTCATCTTTATGGTGCTATAGCAAAAACATAACTGATCACAGAATTAGCTAATTTTAAAATGATAATGTTCTAGTTTGGGTTCTGTCATGTTGGCTGGGCTAAAGGTCACTTACACTGGACATGCCTGAGAAAAGTGCGGTCAGCAGTTTAACGGGAGGTTATGTTAACATCATGGTGGTTAATGTTGCAGAGGTATGAATGGTTTGACACCTTTGTGCAGTGAGAAAAAAGTCACTGTGGTGACAGCCTTTTTTCATGCCCTGCATCACTTTGTAAAACACAAGTTTTGGGTGATGAAGAAATGTCTTCATCAGCACTAAGCTGGTGATCGTTAGCTCTCCTCTGGTTCACACATGTCAGGGAAAAAAATGTTCTTTGAATTTGGTTGAATGCTCTTTCAAAGTTACTTTACAGTTTTCCTAACAGCGATTGTTTACAGCCTTTGATTTTGTGTGAGGAGATACTATCAGATCTCAGGAAGTCAGTTGGATAACGCCTTGGTGTTTACACTGTGAAGTCCGTTTGGGCTTCTTTGACCTATTTCTGTGGTTCAAACTTTCTCAGTCCAAAAAATGACAACAATAACATAATTCAACAATAACTCAGAAATTCAACAATAACTTCAACAATAATTCAGAAATTAACATTTTTCTTGCCTTAATATAACTAAGGTGTGTAGTAAAGTTTTAAATATTTTCTGCAATTATTACAGTATTACTCAATCTAATTCATCTGCATATTTCTTGATGTGGTGTCACATTCGTAGACATTTTTTTATTATTATGTAAGCTTGATAAATTCCACAGGTACACTCCTTAGCTATAGGTGTAAAAGTTGGAAATATCTACATCTTTTATTTTCTTCTGCTGCTTTAAAAGACAGATTGACAACAGCAGATAAGAGTTGTAACCAGGATATGGCAGCATCAGTCTTTGTATTAGATATGAATAATGATGCATGTCTGGTCCTCTTAACACAGTCCACAGTTACAGGAAATAGCTGACAGCAGGAATGCTCCCTCTCTCTCCTCATCTGTCTCTATAGGACTCAGCTCCACTACTGGTTGGTTGGCTTCTTCATACAACAACTTCCTGTAAACAAGTCATGCTGCCAAGCACCCTCCCATCCTCCACCTCTGATCTCCAGAGATCTCCATTTGACCTCCTTATGCACCAGAACAATTGCTTTAAGCATTCATGAAAGGGTCAAAACATTTTAAAAAGTCATTTCCAAAGGCAATGGCCTTCATTTTCCATGGTGGTTTTAACTATCTGATAGTCTAATTTGAGATTAGATTGAGATTAATTTGGAAGTGTTTCAGTTTAATGAAAGACATACTTTTTTTTTATCAATTATGTTTTACTGTTTGCACTTTCTTTCCCTTGAACTGATTCTTAAACCGATTGACTGCCCAGCCTCACTTTATTGGACTGATATAGGGATCCGTAGATACTCAAGGTTGTGATATTGGTATCACTAAAGGACATGAAATGGTGATATTGAGCCAATCCTAGTTTGAACTGGTGATGTAATGAGAATTTCAGTTACCATTGTTTGAGTGTATAGGAGTCTGTCTGCATCCCAATGCAGTAGGTTTGTTGAAGTCCAGTTATCCATTGTGGTTATACATTAAATCATGCAAGACAGG
This sequence comes from Brachirus orientalis, assembly GCA_016785285.1. Lineage (NCBI taxonomy): Eukaryota > Metazoa > Chordata > Actinopteri > Pleuronectiformes > Soleidae > Brachirus > Brachirus orientalis. The sequence continues at coordinate 5,195,178 of JAFBJR010000172.1, forward strand.
CACTTGGTAGCCTCCAAATAATTGCACAAACCTCCGTGCCTCTGCACACGTCAAACTACTCAGTGACATATTCTCTTGGTTTACTTGTTAAAGAACCAATGACTGGGTAGCAGCTACATGATTAATGGTTTTCTGTCCACATTTCCTTTCTGGCTCTGATGTGAATGTAGACTGAGAACTTGCTGAAATACTGCATTTTCTGTTCCAGTGGAGTAGTTTGAAGCAATAATAGACATGTCTTAAGTGACAGAAAAACTATAGTTGAGTAGCTTTGGCACAATATGTCCAACCTCCTGGTGTAAGTTATGCCGATGACTTGCAGTTTGTAGTCTGTGATGTTTACTGGGGAGATTTGACATTGCAGATGTGGTGAAGTGGGTATTACCAGCTTGTCTTTTCAAATGTGCCAGGTGTAATAGTTGTTCTCTGTGCTTTCATGTTAATCTGTGATTATAAAACACAAGTTATTAGTGTCAGAATGTATAACAAGTTCCTGGTAAAATCCTATTATTATTACAGGAACTACTGTTTACCTGTTGGCACAAAAAGGCAGTGTCACACCTTCATAGAACCAAAGTTTGGTGTATTTATGTTTGGTAACAAGAGGTGACCTGTTCAGACTAATGGCACTCCCACTTTTGTCCCGGCTGTGGTCTTAGAGGAATGTAGGTCATCTGGTTTTAGATACTGGATTTATCATTACAATCAATATTAGCTTCAAATTAACAGACTTGATTTCATGCATAATGCTTAATGATAAGCTAAAAAGTGTTTGCAATGGCAGCCCATGTTTTTGTGTTTGCTGAAATGCATTGTTTGCTGCAACATCTGACATCCTTGTGTTTGTCCATCAGGTGTGTTGGTGGTTTGCAGATCAACATGACAGCCAACAAGAGTTCCAAGGCTGTGCCTCATGCAGGAGGGGGTAAAACTTCCCGTGACGCCCCCGAAAGGTCAGTGACTCGTGGGACAGTTTTGGGTTGGTTAATCTGCACTTCATGTTCCATGGTTTCGGAATGTCCATCTGACTAAACTGTACCTGCAGTAATATTTATTTTCCACCACGTATTCCCTAAGGGACCAGTCTGTAGTAGCTTTCTTTTTTTTTACTCATGATAAAGAACAGGGATTGTCAGTCATGATTAGACTTCTAAAGCTCTTGCAAGTACAATCCCGTATCCTGGACAAGGGCCCCATCCTACTCTCAACTGTGAGTAAAGAGCCGAAGCTTGTGTTAGCATGTTGAGAGCTGATAGTGTCCTGCTGGGGGACAAAAAATAACTTTAGGAATGATATGTGATATCTACAGGATTCATTTCTCAGAATCTATCATCTTGTGAATTTATAACAAGCTCATATTTAATTTAAATACAGTCTCATTAGCAACAGGAAAAAAAGCCACTGTGTTAATGTCGTTCACATCAGTTTCTGGCTGTCTGATGCAAACTTGAACCAAGCTGATAGTGAAGAATATTTTTTTAATAACACAGAACTTTACTACTTTTGATGTAAATGAGCTGTAAGTGGTAACTCACAAACACAAATGTTAATCATAATGTTAATGGTCTAGATTCATGGTTCTCAAACTGTGGTGCATGTACCACCAGTGGTACGTGAGCTTGCTCTGTTGGTACTTGGAGGAAAATCAGCAATATGTTCTACTGTATATACCAGGGTATGTTAGAAGTCTGTAGCTGACTTTGCTTGGCCTATTTACACCACTGTATTTAATGTTGGTGATGATGGTGTTACTTTTGAGAGCTAAATATTTTCTCAGGTGGTGCTTGGTATACAGAGTTAGAGAACCACTGATAAATGTAATTTATTTATTAATAAAATAGTTTCTTTGGTAAACCTGGCTAATGTAAATGTAAGAAAAACAGTAATCAGTGTAGCATAAAGCTTTGTCATGCTCCTGGTCCTGGTACTCTAACATGACAATTATATTTTTTAAGAGTCCCTTTTGACAAATACATTTGTAATACCTGAAAATGTTGAAGCTCTTGAAGAATGTTTTTGTAGGTCCAGGTTGTAACTCATGAAGAAGTGTTAGTTGTGTAGGACAATTCTACACATTGTGTTTTCAGGAACTATAAATCAGGGAACCATTTCTATGAGAAATTACAACCACTAAAAACAAACAACAAAGAAACCGTACAAGCTACAAACAAACAAAAACATAATGTATGTCAGAGATCATAGTCACTAGTAAATCAAAGCTCATACTGCTTCAAAGACATACAGTATTTACTGGGCCCATATTAATACATGATAAGTTAAATTAGTGCTGAACTGAGTTTCAGATTAATTTAGAAATGATCAATAGGTGAAGTTTACAGAAAGTAGTAGAAGTGCTGGCCTTGTGATCACTCTGTTTTCTCTGTCCTGGTCAGTAAGAGGAAGTGGCTTGTGGTCAGCATGCCCTGGAAGCCTGAGTGAAAGCCAGAGGCTAGTTCGTGACTGGCACTGAGTCTTTGTACAGTATTGTATGTGTGGCCAGCTCATCTGAAGCTGACTAAATTGGGTTTATTTATACAAGCATGATCTAGACCACTACAAACCCCTGAAAGTCCTCAGATTCTAAATAGACTTAAGTTCTGCACATATTTTCTTTTTTGTGTGTCAATTTAAGAGGTCTTTGTATTGAGGTTTTCACTTTACAGAATAAGGAGTAATTCTAAGTAAAATAGGTTATAATATTCTGAAATCCATCTTCTTTCGTGGCTGATTTTACTCTTCCAGTGGATCAAGTCTGCTGTTTTGTAAGGAGATCAAATTAAAGTACAGTCTAAGGGGATTAATGGTCAACAACCCAAATTGAGTGGTCAACAAAGAAGCAAATTTCACAAAACTAACTTGTAGGTAACCAGGCAAACGCACGCTTGTCACAATTCCAGAAATGTTGGTTTTTCATTACTTTGTGATGAAACTGGTTGTCACTAAAACATTCCACTGATGTTTAACATCAGAGTCACTGCTTCCCAAAACCGAAGTCTAGTTTTGAGTTTTGTCAGAGGATCAGTATGGCTTTAATTTGTCAGACATATTGTACATAAGTCTTCAATGAAATATGTCATATTTTATACCACTAATCAATATCAGTGTGCTCAATAAGAATTTTCCTCTTGAAGCCATGTGGTCTGTTTGACTTATGCTTTTAGGTTTTTAGGTTTACAGTGGGGGAAACCTAAAAACTACTTTTTTTCAGTATTTGATGCTACTCAGGCCTTGTCCACATGGACACAGAACAATTCCTATATGATATCTTTCTTTGATCTAAAATGTTTTTCAAATGCGGCGTTCTTTCTAGAAATGTCTTTGTACCCATGTAACCCCCCCCAAAACAACTCTTAAAGCTGCAGTACACCAAAACAGAGTAGAAGATGTCGAGCATTTACATAAAGCTTGTACACTGTATACAAACTTTACAATAATAAGTCTACATTACAATATACATAGTCAAAGAAACAGAATGAACCAGAGGGACTAAGGAAAGAGTTAAGGAAAGCAAATAGACTAAATATACTCTAAATATACTCTATAAATATACTATATAAACACATAATGATGACACTGTAAATAGCAACAACGAATGCAAGAGCAAGCAAGAGTGTGACTATGAAATTATTTTCACAAAGTTGTGTATTGGTTGAGCTTTGTTTTTCACTCTGAGAGCACATTTTTCAAAAACAGCGTTTTATAGCTCTCAGAATGCCAGTTCTGTGTAGATGAAAAGGTGAAAATATAAAAACCTTTGCAGGTATTGAGTACTTGCCCAAGAACCTAAACAGTTTACTTTCTAAATATTATTCCAGATATCTGTTATTTCTTTTTCTTTCCTGTCTCTATTTTATCTTTATACAAAGTATTTACTTTCACAGCAACTGCTATTGTGATAATTATATAATACTATGATAATGTTAATTTATCAGTCAAGGGGGCAAATAAACTTCACTTTTTTATGCTTTAACAAAGTGTTGTCAATGAAACCGAAATACACTGATTGATGGTAGGATTTTCATTTGTAATGGAGTATTTTTACATTGTTGAATCAATAGTATATATTGATATACTCTATTTATGTAAGTAAATGCTTTTAAAAAGTTCTTTACTGCTTAAATATGAGAGCCTGACAGATTCTTTAGCTAGTTCGGGGGCTCACCTTTCAACTTGTTGTCTTTTTTATTAGTTTCTGGTTTTAATTGTTGTGGCCAAATGCCCATAGTGTACATTAATAAGCATGTAAACGCATCCTTATACCTACATAAATAGCAAATTACCATATTTTATAGAGCCTTTATTAATGCTGATATTCTGCCTATGTATGTTAAGCATGAGACCTGGAAGTATCACTAAAATGTATTTTATTTCTTCTGCAAAGATGATTATTCAGAACTAAAGTTGTGTTTTTCCTGTAACTGATGGCAAAAGCATTGCTATATAATAACTGATAAATTAATGTAATGGGTACCTCAGATTTCAGACTGCTATAGGCTAACATAAGTCACCACGTTAAACTTCTCCTATTTCTGTGTGGGATATAAGGCAGGATGCATCCATCATACTTGCAGCTTGCAGGTTGCTCTAGTTGTTGTAAAGGTTTCCCCACCCCGGAGCAGGAGGAATGAAACCAGGGAAGGGCAGATAGGTGTGTGAAGTGAGATCTGTCCTGACCTGCATTGTTGGATCACAGTCTACAGCCCTCAGCTTCCTCCTCCTTCCATAACGCATGTTATTCTAACCATTGCTGTGACATCAGATCTCCCAACGCTTCAGTTTCGCAATAGTCAGACTCCAAGTTGTGCCAAGGTTCCTGAGAGACAGTGAGTAGTAATGTGTCAGGGAACAAGAGGGAAACTTCGTTTCTCATGAAGTTTTAAAGGAGGTGAGCATTGTATGTGTGCATGAATGTGTGTAATGTATGATGGTACAGTCAGCAGTTAGAGTGGGACGACGCTTACACCTAGTATCACTTAGCTGCAGGGATCAGAAAAGGTTCTGAGGACCAGACAGGAGCAGTGAGACTTTCAGGTAAGAGCAGTATAATAAATTGTGCTTTCTGTGTGAGGTCCACGGTGATTCTCCCCATGTGGAAAAATCCTCAGTGGCATTTTAATGTAGTCTGTATTTCCTTTGGCCTTTGTTTTAATCTCATGCTGCCAAAGACAAAATACTTTCCTGTGGTTATTCTAAATAAGTGGCTCAGGTTCTCATTCTGCCTTTTGAAGTTAGGAATGAATTCTAAACTTTCAGCTAATTCCTTTAAGTTTTCTCACATCTGTTTCACATAAATTTTTCTGTTACTTTCTTTACTGTAGAGTTGTGTGGATTTGTTGGCTGCTCTTATGATTCGCCTCTTTTATTAATAGCCCTAAAATATTGTTTATTATTCTGAAAATTACAATGTTGATTCTGACTGTTCTTTGTCATGTTTCAGGTGCCGGTCTACATCACCGTGCCCTGTTCTCTCGGGCAGCCAGGGGCAGAGCCAGCAACCACTCCTCAGTGACAGTGATAACTCTGGGAAGCAGGTTAGGTACGTGCGCACTGACGGCAGGTTCCTTGTACGTGCTGGCTGGAACAGCAAGACAGGCAGCCTGTGCAGTGGTGCATCACTCACAGGTGACTCTGACTCCCAAGGCCGTCTGATCAAGTCAAAGAGCATCAGCTGTCTGGACAACAGGCTCTCCATCTACAAGCCCCCAGGTCAAATCAAACCCTGTCAGGAAAGTCAGGGTGCCCAGGAAGAAAAGGACAAACAAGGGGATCACTCTGTGGGAAGTGGACTTAATGGAAGGCCACTGACCTGGAGCACACTTTCACTGGGACCTTCCTCTATCCAAAGCCACAAACGCACCCTCTCTCTCACGTGTTCAGTAGCAGGTGTTCCCCCCACCACCATCCGTAAAAAGATCTCAGAATGGGAGTGCAGAAGGGTTTCTCTGCCTAGGATGAGCTTGTGTCTGGATAAAAGAGGAGGAGAGCGTGTAGGAGGCAGCGAGGGCTGCCCAAGTTTGCTCTCTTCTCCCTGTAGTGAGAAAACCTTTGACTTTAAGGGAGCTCGCAGGATGAGCACAGCCTTCTCTGAATGCTCCTACACAGAGACAGAGGCAGAAGGAATTTCAGACAAAGACAACCTAGGTCGCTTCCAGAAAAGGATTGGTAAGACAGAGACTTCAGGGACATTTGCACGTTCAATATCTGCTCGGAAGGAGACATCAGCAGTTCTCAATAGGATACAAAAGATAGAGCAGGCCCTGAAAGAGAATCCCAGTCCTCCCCCTCCACGTTATTTGAGTAATTGCTATGCTCCAGAAAAGACAAGACAGAGGTCTTTTGTGATAGGTGATGGCTTGGACAGCACATGCACCAGTAAGCGCAGCAGTATTTGCTCAGTGGCCACTGAGCCAGATGCTGTGTTGGTGTCCGATAAGCTCTCTAAACTCAGACAAAGGTTTAGTGTGAGCTCAGCCAGGTCCGAGAGCCCAGAACCACCCAACAGTCAACAGGCCACTGTTGCCACACCAGTCAACCCCTTACCTAAACCCAAACGCACTTTTGAGTATGACGCCAAACGGGACCAGGAGGCTGCATCGCCTGCTAATGGACTACCTCCAAACAGAGGCTCTGAGTCTCCACCTCCTCTTCCATCCACTCCTGCACCCAGTACGACACGAACAACAAAGACCCCGGGGAGCACATCCATGAAAAACCAGGACAGGTGAGAATATCTCCATCCTTATGTCTGTCCTTTGAATGAGATAAATTGACCTCTTTTGAAGGTCAATTCCAGCTGGTAGCCATTTGTGTTTCTGAATAACAAAGAAAACATTGATTTTCAATGTTGTTGTTCAATTATCCAAACAAACAGCCGAGTCATTGCTGTTTTGTCCAATGTTTTCTGTTCAGCTTTTGTTACAGTAGTATCCTCTTACAATACAAAATATGGAAGAATATAACCTATGAAATGCAAGCATACATGTAAGTATACATGTAAACAGAAGAATGAAATACTGTATATGATAAACGTATTGAAAGGATATTGAAAAGAACAGCTGTACAAGAAGGAATAAAGTAGAACAAACACAATAAAATATAAGAATAATGTGTAAAAATGTAAGGACTTGCATCACAGCCATACAGATAAAAAGGACTAAAATACTAGAATGCAACTAAATAAACCAATCAATAAACAGTGATGAATGTGTGTATACTTAGATATACTGGTCCTTTTCACAGAGTTTACTGTATATTGATACAGTAAACTCTTTGAACTATCATTATGAAGCTGACTGGCTGAAGCTGACTGGACATTAGGCATAAAACAGATCCTAAAAATAACCAATTTCTTGTCTATACATATCCTTTCTCTGAAAAACAAGAGAAATTCAACACTTATTATTATTCCCTTTTGTTGTACTGCATACCTGTCAGCTTAAACTTGGTCATTGCAGTCCACTGTTTTATTTCCTACTTTAAAGCTTTCCGATTCTAATGTCCACAGTTTTTTAAATGAGGGTGGGACCTCTCCAGATTGTCCCTATGTGAAATGGGGATGGCATCCCCAAACATTCTTCCCTTGGACTCTGTGTTTAACATTCCTGTGGCTCTAGCCATTTCAGAACATGCTTAAAAGCCCAGAGTTGATGGTGCAACATGAGCATAGTCAGAAACACTGAGAATTCTGCATGTTTACTTGTGACTACGCTGAGATTTTCTTGTGAGTGCAGCGCATTCTGATCAGGACATTTCTTTTTCCTGTATCTGAACTATCTCTTCCATCTGTTCAGCCTTTCTGTCTCCAGATGGCAAGTGGAGAATGTTAGAAGTAGAACTGGCCGTCTGGACTATTTTTAAAAGCATCTGGGCTTTTTCTGATGACTATTACCTCTCTACCTTCTTTGAGGTAGATGCTGACTCTTTCAGACTCTTTCTTCTTGACATTTTGAGTATGCAACGATGAAATATTCTTTTCCATCTTGGTCTGTTTTGTCTGTCTTTATTTCTTTTCAGAGAGTCATATGAGTCGGAGGATGCTGCATCTTCTTATCCATCCTCACCTACAGAAAATGGCACTCTGACCACAGGCACACAGAATCAACCCAGTTCCAAAAGCACTTTAGAGGAGAATGCCTATGAGGATATAGTAGGTAAGAAATAATAATAAGAGTGCAGATATTTGCTCACTTGGTGGTTGACAAATCATAGCTTGGTAATTTTCACTATAATTTGACTCTTTATAGACAAATCAGTCAGTGACAAATTAATTTACAGTAGGTGGTCCAAAAAAAAACTCTTCAGTTCATCTCATTCTAAGGAAATAATTTTTTTTTTTATCTTTAGTTATAGGGTGAGACAGTGGCAGCATTTTGAAGAGTACAAGTCAGTGTCTACTTCAAAGAAGGTCAAGAGACATTGGTTAACAAAACAAGTTCAGATCAACAGCCCACACTGCCTCATCTACTTCTCACACTCTCTTAAAACTAATCTCAGGTGAAACTCTGCAGTGACTCCGCAAGTCTATTAAATTAAACTAAATTTGACCTTCAAAGTGAACATGGATTTGATGTTTTTGTTGATATAATCATGGTGGAAGATTTTTTAATTTCACTTTTGCTGAGAGGACAACAGGAGCATGAGAAATAGCGATCATTGTTCCACTGAATCAATCAGGAGAGCAACAGGATAAATATGTTTGGAGATGTCAGCACATGGGAATGGTGATAAATAACATTGTCCAACAACAAGAAACAGCAGGAGAGGGAAAAGAGGAGAGACACCTTTTTCTGTCCATTTTTGTCACTTGACACATTTAAAGGTGTTGCATGACTGAGCACATCCTTGGGTGTAGAAAAAGTCTCAGTGTGGAGGTGCACACTAAACCAGTGGTTCCCAAGCTAGGGGGATGTGGTCCATTGTTTGACAGCTTTGTGTTCTTGCCACGTGTGTGGTTGATGAAGAGACACTACAGTGTGTTGTGTGTCTCAAAATATTGTCTCGCATAATTGTTAAAACAAGCTAAAAGATATTCCTCTTTTGTGTGAGTTTATTTGATTTTCAGGACTATTTCTGATATAAACACTGACAGAAGCCTGGTCCAAAAGAAGGATACCCCCTTATTAATTATAAAACAAGTTACACTGGCAAATCCTGCACTTAATTACATATTTATTTATTTCATTAGCCATAACCATTAACCTCATGCAGATGTTTCATCGGCGTACTCAACAAGTTTTTACAAAGTCACTTTATTAAAAATAATGCTGCTGTCTCACAGAATTTACTACTCAAATGTCTTTTGCGCATTATTACACACTTTTTATTAGGAATTGATGCTATGGATCCCATAGTAAAAATATATATAATTAAATAAAATTTCAAAACAGGGTCCTTACCTGGTCAGGGAGTAGAAGTTCAGCAGCTTGAGCACCACCTTGGTTCTGAGTCTCTGGTTAAAGTTACCATTAACATGTGAAGTTATATGTCTAAGATTCAACATTCAAGATCAAGATTCTTTATTGGCATTTCACATCGTATTAGTAAAAATACACTGGTTGAAGCGATGTTCCTCACTAGCTTCTGACAAAATTCTGCAAAAATTAAGGTTAGGGATGGGGGGGGGGGGCATAAGTGTCTGTATATAATTCAGAGTACTCACTGGATGAAAGTGAACTCTGGAAAAAACTATATTGTGCAGCTGAACTAAAACTGATAAAGCAGATTTTCTATTGCTAAATTTTGATTGTTAAGCAAGCACCCTCTTCCCTTATGACAACCTTTGCTGTGACATGTTTCAAACAGGATCGACTCTCAGATATCGTGTATGAACTGCTGGACATGTTGAAGAGCCAAATTCCTTTCCACTAGCAAATGACCCGAGGCCTTCTGCCCAGTCAATTTGCCAGCTCCCCCAGCGCTTACTTAATGTGGTGGAAATGTGTGTCAGTGCGAGTACAGTCTCATGATGAAGCTCGGATTTCAGATGCAGTAAAAAAGAATGTCACACTAAATATTTTTCATCATAAATGCTCAGTGATGGCCAAATAAGGGCTTTTGTGGGTTTTTTTCATATGCAAGTTGTTTATGAGTCAGTGACCTCTTTGCTCTTAAGCATATTTTAAGTTGACAATGTGCAGAAACTGCGTCAGGGCATGGCTGATTTTCATGTGAATACCAACAAAGCCACCATTATTCATCCACTCTGCAGTGTGGAGACGTTTGAGGGTTTGTTTCTGATGAGGAAATTGTCTCTTAGTGAGTTTGAAATTGCTCCAGCTACTTCAAACAAAAGCTTTCATACTGAAGTGAGAAGCAGTTGTTTCCACCATTACTATGTAGAGGTTTTAGAGGTCGGTTGACGTGTTTGAAATGCAGCTACGGCTGGAGAAAATGAGCTATGTTCTGGTCCCTGTGTGCCCTTATTTTAACAAGAATCTCATAAAGAGGACACTGTATATTTTCTTGGCTTCCTTCATCATCTTGGGAGGATGTTCAGTCATTATCTTGGATTTTGGCACCTTCAATTGATAACTGATGTGTACCTTCAGAGTGCAAGTCATTTGTGTCCTGTGCTATGTTGGTGGCTTTTGTAAGTGATTTTATCTCATGGTGATGATAGATAAGCGCTAGTGAGTAATTTGTTTATAGAATGATTGTGTTTTTCTCCTCTTAGCCATGTGGGAGATTGGTATATACACTCACTGACTACTTCATTACGTACATGTGACACCTAATCAAGTGGCAGGAATGACACTTGGTATAGTCTTATGGTCTTTTACTCTTGCTCTATGCTTTATGCTCTTGTCCATCTGAATCAAGTTTGACGTGTTTTTTCAAGGCCTGATTTATTTAGATTCACTTTTTGATTTGATTTGATAACAGTTTATTTTATTTTAGTTTCCATACCAATTTTGCTTAAGAGATTTTCAGAGTTATTGCTGCATATTGCACAAAATTTTAACTCAATCTCTAACTCAATGCATCATTGAAAATATTTTAGTTTACATGGAAACTTGACCCCCCAATAGTTATACGAATAGTGATAATGCAAACTTCGACCTTTAACAACCTTTTGAGTTTGAGTTCAAAATATACAGCCTAGAAAGTGCATCAAACTATTTGAAGTAATCACCTATTTGTCCAGGAGAGGGCACTGGGAGTGCAGCTTAGCGTGCACTTGGCCCTTGCTCTCTTTGTGAATTGGTTTCATCTGGAACCAGTTTGGCCCTGACTTCTGGCATCAAGAAGGCATTTTCTCCCAGAGAAGTGCTGTTCACTAGAAATTTTTTGTCCTTTTCACACCATTCTCTGCAAACTTTAGAGACGCTGTGTGAAAAAGTCCCAGTGGCTCAGCAGTTTCTGAAATTCTCAAAGCAGCCCGTGTGGCACAAACAACTATGTCAAATTCAGATCACCTTTCCTCCTTATTCTGATGCTCAGTTTATACAGCTTGTCTTGACCATATCCACATGCCTAAATGCAGTTAGCTTTGTTCATGTGATTGGCTGCAGATGAGCAGGTGTACCTAACAAAGTGGCTGGTGGGTGTATACAGAACTGCGCAAAAGTCTCAAGGCAGCATCAGCTTAGTTCTTTTTATGTCTGTCAAATTTTGTGATCATTGGCATTTGGATTATAATGGTGATGACTGAAAGTTGGTCTTATGCAGAATATTAGCAAGCTTTCAATGAATTTAACACATACAACATGTGTATGTAATACTCATTAGCATTCCTTAACTAAACCTGATGCAGTAGACCCTTTTCAAAGCAGATATTTGTCGACATGAAACTGTAGGACACACAGGTTTAACAATAACATTCATTCGGGTTTCAGTCCAGGTTTAATAAAGCCAGGGTCGTGTTATTGTTTGTAAGGGTAGGGTAGCTGTTTTTAAAACTGCGTACATGTTTCTCATATTTTCTAGATGTGTTCCAAGAAGGTGATTAAGAAATAATTATACTGTATTCTCATTGTGTAATAATGGTGGCATAATACTTTTGTTCTTTCAGTTCAGTAGAGTAATTTAATTGAAACAAAATCACACTAAGACAATTATGCACACAGTTGCTCCTATGATTTTTTTTATTCTGGGGTTAAACATACAATGCATTCTCCTACATAATTCCTCCAGTATGGTCCCAGTCTTCATAACTGACACACTTTATGGTTTGTGGCACTGCCAGATGTTCTTACAACACTGTAACTGTGTTGTATTTTTTCATCTCCTTCTAATTTCTGTCCAGACCATGTGTGGGTTAAGTGGTGCCACTGTTACTGTTTGTCCACTTTACTGGGTAAGCTGATACTGACACTGTTGGTATGGTTTGTCCTGCGCCTCGCTCTGCCCACAGAGTCCATTGTGTACACAGAAATGTACAATCACAGCGTGTAGCTGAGGTGTGTCCCCTCCCTTCTTAATACTGTGTGTCTGGGCCTGGATGTTTGTAATCAGAGGAGTAGATTAGTACCCTCCAGTACATGAGCAGCTATGTAGACATATCATTTTCCACGCAGGCTTTCATTACGGCACTGCCTCAGTTTAATGAGGTAGCGGCACAACGTGGGGTCAGACTAAGCCCTCTCATTCTGTTTCTCCGCTTTAATGATGCACAAAACCTCACTCCCTTAAGTTAATTTACTGTGTGACACAAGGTAATGCACTAAAGATCCCTGGCAGTGTATGTTGCTTGTGTATGTGTGCACGTGCATTTACAGGTTCAATAATTAACTTTTAAATACGTATATAACCAAACAAAGCTCTGCCAGTAGATTTATCTTCAGTGTTTTAGAAAGCTCTCATTGTTTGTGAAGCAGAGTTCACTGGGTTTTCCTCGTATGAATGCAGGAAGAAGGAACTGGCATGGGCTACCAAATAGATTTCTGCTCTTTCCCTCTTCTGCTGACAGATAACACTGCTTTTCTTTCTTTTGAAAGTTCCCCACATGCATTTCAACGCCATCTGGCTCTGTTTTTATTCTTCACTGTGGTTGCTACACTTTCTCACAACCTTTTTCGGACCCTGCCAAAAAGCTATTCTCAGAGAGCACATGTCTGAATAGACATGGACTGTGGTGTTACACAAGTTTTCTCCTTATTGAAGTTGGCTCTCTGCCAGATGACATCAGCGTGAGCAGCATTTTCTTTCCCTTTATGCTCTATCATCTATGGCTTAAGTAGAGAAGTAACAAAAAGCTGTTTCTGTATTCTATGTCACTTCTTCAGGTAAAGAGTATTTTTAATTAAATTAATTAAAAATAACTGACTATTGAGATATTGGACTGAGTATAAATTGTGGCTTAAAGTTTATTGATTTTATTTTTGCATTTATTTAGCAAAAAAACAAAGACCCCCCCCCATGCCTCACAGCAGACACTTTACATACCTGGACAGTGACTCACTGCAACTGTTGTGTCCAGAAGTTTCAGCTGGACCTACTGGGGCCTGCGGGGCCCAGTGCCAACAGTAACTGTTTAGAAAAATGGGAGTTCACTTGAGCCAGCTGGGAGTGACCTTTGACTTACCTTACTTGACTCATCTCTTCTCAGACTAACCATGGGGAGGCCCTCTTGTGCCCTTTGAAACTCCCCTTTCACCCTTTTTGACCCCTCAGTCTCATCTGTCTTCTGCTGAAAAACAGCCTGGACAGAAGCTGTGGACTATGTCCTCACTGTTGCTGACATTATATTTGAACTACACTAAATATTTTGTATACAGTTACACAGAAGGTCTTGATTATGAAACAAATTGGCAAAGAAAGCTTGCTCTAAAATATGGAGGTTGGTCAGTGTTCATTTTACTATGATTAAAAGTGCTGCACTGCCCAAGGCAGGGAGAGAACGAAAGATAGCCCGAGAGTTCATGTGGACAAGAGAGGGAGCGTGTATTTTTCACTCAGTGCATTCACATGGCATCAGAGGGAATATTGTGTTATGTCTATTTTAAAACCAGACTTTTAAAATACATGAAAAATGTTATTTCGACAAAGATTGTACAAGATAATTTCTCTTAAAGTCTGACTAATACACCTAGATAATGTGTTTTGTGATCAAATTACTGCTGCATTTGCAGTATATGCCAAGTTGGAACAGGCTTCTGGACTGGGCACTCCATGCGTGTTTCACAGTTACCACCACAGTTAGTTCTCAGAAGAATAAGATAACAGCAACAAAAAACATGAAGAAATCCAGGCTGCTAAATGTTTTTTGGGCTGGAGCTCTGTCAGCTTTAAGCATTACATTTTTCTAAGTTCATGGATGTTGGAAACAGCCTAATACTAACTAGCTGAAAGGTGGCATATCACCACCTTGCAAAGTGGACACACTTAAATCAATAAATTGATTCCTTGCCGGTGTTTGTGTACTGAAACAAGGGCAGTTGTCAGTGAACAGTCAACTGAACAGTGTAGCTGAGCTACAGTTTAACTGTGACTGGAAACTGACTCTCTCAACCTCCTCTTTTCTGATTTTAGGCACAGAAAACCTGCACCAAACACTTTTTCTATTGTCCCTCGGCAGTGATTTTAGCCTCCCTCTTTATTTATTTCACTTCCTGACTCAGTCTTTCAGTTGAAGTTGTGTAAGTGTTTTATTTTTTTCAAGTTGCATACACTTCGCATAACAATCAGCTGTTTAAAAAGGGCTGAAAAATGTGGTTGCACTAGCTACAAAAAAAGATTGCAAATACATGTACAATTGCAGTCTGATGATCATTGAAGTAACTGCCCCAGTGTGAGGTGGCATTTGTGTGTCTCATGCTCAGTGTGTAAGAGTTGGCAGCTCTGATATTAATTTTACCCCCACAGAGAAGGAGAACCCATATGAGGATGTTGACCTGAAGAGGAAGAATATGGGTCGGAAATCTTGCCTGCTGGAGAGCAACAGACCATGGACTGCTACAGACAGGAAGTTGAACTCTCCGCCTCAGGTGAGTCTTAATGCTGCATGGCATCAACAGCCCTGCATCTGTTTTCACGATGTAAACAAACTAGATGTGTTTGATTGTGAATCCCCTTGTCACAGGTGTCACTGCCTAAACCTGGACAAGATCATTTAGAGGATCTTACACCTCATTTGTGGCACCACAGTTTGATATGTTTAGACAGTGGTGATGTTCAACAGAAAGGCCAGTCTGCAGCGGAGATGGCTTCCTCTCCTCAGTGCTCAAGCTCAGGCTCACTAAAGAAATGCAAGCCAGCCATGGTTACTGGTGCTAACAACAAGAACTGTGGTTTAATACAAACACTCCTAGAGTGCTGTCTTTGCCAGGAATAAAACAGAAGAAGAACTGGTGTATATATATTCTCAGTGAAGCCAAAAGACTTCAGTAAGATCATAAATAATAAAGCCGGACAATAATTTGCTTTTTATCATGTCACAAACATCATTGATCTCATTTCATTCTTCACATGACAGTCATAGTTTTACACAGAACAGCAGGGCATGACACTTTAAAGTTACTTTGGTGCAGTTTGTGGCTTCCTACAGTATTTCACACATTTGTTTGTTTGTCTGAATTTAATGAGCCGTTGCTGTCAGTGCAAACCTCTGAAGCAAATTCATTTCATTTTCAGTGCCTATTTCATAACAAAAGTGACATCCGTCTTTTGAACAGTCTTATTATTTATTATTTTATTGTTCAGTTTGGCTTAGCAGAAAGTCAATGTAAATTTGGTAGATAATATAAAAGGCTGATGCAAATAAGATTAAATTAGAAACAGTAACACTGAGTTCCACATGCACATCACTCCCTCATTTTTCCACATCCCTTCTCAAGAAGGCAGTTTCGGTCGAGTGCAGGAATGATGAACTCCATCATTAAGAAAGAAAACCCTCTATGTTTTTAAAGGCAATTGTCTAAAAATCAAGGCTGTCTGTAACTTAAAAATATTTTCAATTAAAGGTCCAATGTATAACATAGAGAAGGGTAAATTGGCAAAACCTAAATATGCTACCCATAGGTATATTCGTATATGTATATAATTGCTTTGAAATTGAAAAAAAGTTTGTTTATTGTAGATTAGATTGCATTAGATTGGATTAGAATTTGTTGATTTCACTTCTGTGAAATTCACTTGTTACTGCAGCAAAAGGGCAGGGACCAATTTTGAACAGAATAAGCAATAGATTCAGATAAAAGTAAGAATATAAATATACAAATATGAAAGGCAAATAGAATAAACAATAACATAAGATAAAATATATGGAAAATTAATAATTTTATACAAAATTCACTTGAAGAAAGTAGCAAAAATCACTTGAAGAAAGTAGCATGAGAAAATATACAGATGTATTCACACTTTTGTACTGATAGAGTGAGGAAGGAAAATGTAGGATACAGATGTGTAATAATAATTACAAACCCCAGTTCCAATGTTCAAATGTTGTGTAAAACATGACTGAAACAGAATACAATGATTAACAAGTTAACAACACTCACTGAGGAACTGAGGACACTAATTGTTGAAACTTTTTAGGCGGAATTCTTTTCCATTCTTGCTTGACATACGACTTCAGTTGCTCAACAGTCCAGAGTCTCCGTTGTCTGAACTTCATTGAAATTTGGGTTTGTACTTGGATGTGCAGAATAGTGCAAGCTATAACCTTATACAATACAACTTGCTGCACAAAGAAAAACAACATCCTTTCTGGTAGTTGTAGACCACAGTAGTGCCCTGATAAAAGGAGATTAGAGGTCCTCGTCCATACCCATGTCCATGACCATTAAATGTCACACACTGGACCTTTAATGTGCTTCAAATAGTTAATGAATAAATAAATGTAGCAAACCTTCCATTTTCTTTTTTTCTGACTATAGTTACCTTCCAAACCCAGTAGCCAGTCACTTCACCTCACTGGTCAGAGTGAGAAGAGGAGCCACCGGTTGTCACAGTTATCCAAACGCTACAGCCACGATGAATTGTTGCTGGGTGTGTCATCGTCCCCCTGTGGTCTGCTGGATGACAGCCTCTGTGGCACCAGTAGCACTCTTGTCTCGCACAGGCACTGGAGGATCCCCAAGGTATATAAGCTGGATCCTACTCAAACACCTACACTAAATCTATGCTGAGCTCTGGCTGTGTCAGATTTCTCAGTCAGAGGCAGCACAGTTGTGGATCACTGATAATCCCTCAGTTTGGACAAGGTATTTTCTAAAACTTACTGCCTTGATGTGTGTAATCACTGCAAGGGTTTTAGTGCATGTGGTTCCGGAGAACTTTCCTTGGAGCTTTTCAGTTTTATTTTTGTACAATCCCTCAAAAGCAAACGTACGGTATTTAACACTGTTACTTTTGGCCAGGTGTACCCCCTGCTTCCTCTAAACTGCAGATCAAGAAAAACAAAAGTTCTTTCTAAACAGTGGATTTTGTCTTTCTACTTTTTTATAGCTGGTCCAGAGGATCAACTCCATTTACTGCACTAAACGTGGGAAAAAGAGGCTAAAGAAGCTGTCCATGTCTAATGTGGATACTGCATCTCTGAGAGGTGAGCCCTGTCTGTATTCTCTTTATCCTCTGGACACATAAGTGCGGAAATATTTGTGCTGTAGACACCCTCACTCCACTGTCCTCCTCTAATGATGTAAACACGTTTTAGAAATTGCTCTTTGACCTGTAGAACAAAAATCATATCTGTCTAATGTCTGCCTCCAGATGACAACAGCGAGAGTGAGAGTGACTCTGACGACAGGTTCAAAGGTGAGTGACCACAGTGTTCATTTTTTGAGCTGAGGTGCTACACTTCTTAGCTTTTTGTTTTGCCTCAGTGTTCTATTATGTTTTTTCTATTATTGTTTTCCTTCATGTTTTCTCAATGCTTGTGCAAAAGCTTCCCGCTGTAGGGTTTAGTAATGTGACTTGGCTTGACTGAATAGAAAAAAAAAAGATTTTTCTTAATATGCGTGGATTATCTGTTGACTGCTCATTTATCACTTTAATATCCAACGACAGGGGTGAATAGTGATGGGATTAAGTAAAAGATTCTCTCCTTTTTGGACACAAATGTTCAGCAGTGTCAGTAAAAATGTATTTCCCAACCGGCTAAAAAGTTAATACTGTGTCGGTCTTACATGTAAAGTATATAGAACTAAAGTTGATGACTGTAGCGTGATTGAGTTTTGCTCAGTAAGTAAATGTTACGTACTGTTTTGCTGTCCATTTCCCTCTTTAGCTCACACCCAGAGGCTGTTGAAGCTGCAGTCTATCCTTCGACGGGCCCCTAGTTACCGCACACTGGAGCTGCAGCTTATTGAGTGGCAGGAGAGAGAGCTCTTTGAGTATTTTGTGGTTGTTTCACTGAAGAAGAAACCCAGCAAAAACTCCTTCTCCCCTGAGGTCACATACCAGTTCCCTAAGGTAAAAGCATGAAAGTCATAAGTGAATCCCTCTGCTTCTCTTCTCACCTTTAAACCTGGCAGGAATCCTTAGTGACTGATTTATTTTTTTCTTATTTATTATTTTTTATTTAAAATAGCTAATTCTTTACTGTAGGCCTTCCAGATTTTTTCCCATTGTAAAAAAAAAATGTGGTTATGGATTACTGTATATGTGTTTATTATGGAAATGATGACAATGGATTAAATAGGACAGAGACCCACTCTCATTTTTGAATTTTTATATTAAAATAAAGATTCATATTTATGTGAGCTTCCCACACTCGAAACATACATATTTTCTTTAGTTTAAAAACGTAGGACTTCTTGGTTGAAACAATTTTTATGATATAATCAAATAATCATTTATCCAACTTTCTAGCAAATTAAAAAATAATCTGTTCCAAGGTATATACAGTCATAGATCACAACATTATACATATGTTAATTTTGGTTACAGAGGTCGTTTTCTGACAATGTATTTCTTGTTTCTTCCCTGGTCCATGACTCATCTTTCTACCAGGTTTAGTCCCAAGTGGTTGGTTATTTTTATTTACTCCTGCAACAAGCAGGCAGTTTTCGTTGTTTAAACTTGGTCGAACAGAACCGTCCACTGGGTGAATTTTATTCTTGCCTGCTCAGGGAGACACTCACTCTGTTGTTTAGTTAATGAGGACTAGAGGGGCAAAGGTTTGACCTTGTTTAGGAGAAATTATAGTCAGGTGATGTACGGGTCCATCTGACATCCATAGAGACTAAAAAATAGGACAACGTTATCTGAAGGAGAATGAGCAGACTGAAATGCTTCTCCTCTCCTCTCCTCTCCTCTCCTCTCCTCTCCTCTCCTCTCCTCTCCTCTCCTCTCCTCTCACAGTTAGAACGGCCCACCAAGCAGATGAGGGAGGCAGAACAGAGGCTCAAAGCCATTCCTCAGTTCTGTTTCCCAGATGCAAAAGACTGGTGTCCCGTCTCTGAATACACCAGGTATGAATAGACATCTTTCAAATACATTGCCAAATGTAGTAGAAATAATTATTTTAGAGGCATCCTCCATTGACCGCAGCCTAATGCATAGTATGGTCACATACTCCACAAACTCCACTACTTAGACTGTAGTGCAGACTCTCTGTTAAAAGACTGCAGAGCCAAAAACAGATAATATAATTTACATTATTTTCTCCTGACCTCCAAGCCACAGATGATTTTGTGTGAGTGTTTTGGCTTGTGATGCCTGGCCAAACCCATGAAAAATGTTGCAATGACTCTTTCATGATTGATATTATTCTATGCTTGTGTGTGTGCAGTTGTCTACGTGTATCTTTGTGTCAGTTCTCATGGTGTAGACATTTTTGTTTTGCTACAGCGAGACCTTCTCCTTCATGTTGACTGGAGAGGATGGCAGCAGGAGGTTTGGGTACTGCAGACGCCTGCTGGTAAAACACCGTTACCTTTTCCATCTTCTTCTTTTTCTTCCTGTTCACACCCTGCTGAGTTCTGCTTGTTGTGACTGAGATGGTTTCCTGCGGTGCCACGGATGTGCTGCATGACAATCCACTGTGGCAGCAGGACAGGGATCATATAATTAAAAAAAAAAAAGATAACACTTGAGTGCATACATCCGCCAAGGTCAAACAGTCTAACATAAATCTGCTTTGTTCTTATAATCAGACAATAAAAGGAACAACGAAGCAGTGGTGATAATCTAATCCAAACTATACCGATGTATATGTTAAATAATAATATAATATTCCCTGATTGCGTCCCTAACAATTTTCCAAGACTGGTGGGGAAAGAGTCATTTTGACATTAATGCTGATAAACAAACAAAACACCCAGTTTGAAAAAAATGCACTCAAGACTGAACTTAGTGTTGAAACTTGTTTTGGGTTAAAACAGGAAAGGGTACACCAAAAGTCAGCATTTGATTATTATAGCAGCTGATCAGCATGATGGCCCAGGGACTTCTCGTCCTTTTGTTGTTTTTCAAGTCTGCCCAGGAAATACCTACAGCCAGCAGTAGTAACAGAAACATCTGGAATAACAAACATTCAAACCATGTTGCTAACAGGGATTATATTTGCTAAAAAAAGGAAGCATGTTAATCTGGTTTAATTTTACTTGTTTAAATTAGTATTTTCTTTTTAAATGATTTGAGAGAAATGACCACAGATTCTCCCAGTAGAGCTGACACTGCAGACATTTGGTAATGGTCATAAAGTGAAGAAAAAATGTAATATAAAATGACCAATTCAATTTAACAAGATTTTCTCAGGAGAGAGTAGACGAAGAGAGACCATGAACAGTCCAAACATTGTCATTGTGGAGCGTTTCCTTTTCATAATGAGGCAGGGAAGTGCTTTGAAGTTTTTGTTGAGTTTCCCATTTAGCTTTGCGGGTAAAGAGCATGATGATGTGGGATTCTGTGAATGTGGTGGTGATTTTGTTGGCCATTTTTGAGTTTGAGTATGTTTACAGCGCTGCAGTGTATATCTTCTCAGAAAAAAACGAGTGTCTTTCACCATCATGAGTTTGTACATGTGTTGAACTACGATTTTCTGGACAGTCTTCAATGAGACAGAAATGTTTGTTGTAACTCTTGTGCTTGATCTGCTGTGTTGATCTGACCTTCATGATAGAGAGGCAGTTTTAATGAAGGTAGAGGAAGAGGTGAGCTACGCTCCTCCAGTAACTTTGTTTCCTCCCTGCCGTCTGTCCAGCTGTTGGCAGTCATAGAACATTCCTGAGGCCTTGACTCAAGCACCACATAGTTGATTTAATCATCCATTTGGAAGAGTGGAGGAGAAACAAGAGGAGGAAAATTGTATACCTAATATGGACAAATGAATTGGCATTTCTGGAGTGCTTGTGTTCAATGGTGTCTGTGCCTCTGGTGTTTGGGAGCACATAATGGTCTATGAGTGTACAGAGGAAGGTAGATATGATCAGCAGGAGCAGATAAACCACCTGTGTTTAGGAAGTTGGTATCTACATGAAAGGCTGATGACAGACTAGATTCAAGACTTCACTTACAGTGTTTACACTTCTTATCTGCACATAATATGATCATTTTCAGAAACAGAAAATATATATATATGAAAACAGAGATGAGGGATTCAGAAAATGGAGAAAGTTAGGAACCGCTAACATGACATGGACCACACAGTCCGCGATGAGGGACAATACTGGAAGACTAAAAAATTTAGGAATAACCACAACTAAGTGTGAATAAAAGTAAATCAATATAAATATTTTAAAAAAGTGAAATACATAAATAAAGAAATGGCAGGTAATAGTGACACTAGTCAGCAATAATTATCTAATAAGGCTAGTAAAAAGGCTGCTACCTGATGACCTGAAGCAAATTCGATAAATGTGTGCTCCCTTTCTGGTCTTGGTCAGAACACGTGCAGCTGATTTCTGCAGTAGCTATAGCTGAGCTATGTTCTTTTTTTGGTGAGACCAGAAAGAAGAGCATTACAGTAATTGAGTCTGGAAGTAATAAAAGCATGTCTTAATGTCTCTGTGTTTACATTTTCCCCCTTGAGCTTCATTTTGGTTCCATTCTTGAATGTACATCTTAAGTTATCAGCACCTCACAGCAGCTTTACTGCTTGATTTAAAAAACAAAAAACAAAAAAACATGCTATTTCTGGTGCATCCTCTCGAACAGTTTGACTTAAGTCTTTGAAATAAGTTTTAGAAGACGCATTGAAAGCAAACTCTGCATTCCAGAAAGTGGAGGAATTTTCAATGGAAAAGGTGCATTGTAACAGATGCACGTCACAACTGTGTTGCTTAAGTTTGTGCTACATCTGAAAATAATGCATTTGTGCTTGAAAAAGATGCTGCATGTGAACAGCCCTTAAGCCTATTAGCTCTAAGCTACTCGCGCTGTGCTTCTCACTATAGTGAATATTGAATGACGTTATGCACTGCAGCTTTAACTTCCTGTGAGTCTAAATTTATAGAACTGGACTGCACTTTTTAGTCAGTTTTCAGAACATCTGTTTCTGTTTTTATCAAGTCCAATATCATATGAGTCTGTGTTGGTGTTTCACACAGCCAACTGGGAAAGGACCTCGCCTACCAGAGGTGTACTGCATCATCAGCAGGCTGGGCTGTTTTGACTTGTTCTCCAAGGTGAGTTCAGTCTTGTCCTCTTGTCACATATACCGTACATATGCATGTGCACACATGCACACACACAAACACAAGTGCAGCTTCAACCAGCGAGCTGTGTGTGCTGCTGTAGCTGCAGTTAACCCCAAACTAAATGTCTTTCAGTATGTGCTCTCCTGAATGCATGCTCTTTGATCAGTTTCTTCAGTGTTTTTCTGTCTTCCTACTTTCCCAGAACAAATGTGTCCTTTTTTTGTCTGTGGCACAAACATGGAGCAGAGCAGAGCAGAGTTTGACTGTTATAGCCATACTTTATAATTTTAGAAATTGTAAGTTAGTGAAACCAGCCTGCGGAAACAAAGCAGCTACTATATAAAAATGAAACAGAATGATATGGGGGATTTCAAAGATGATGCATATTGTATTATTTGATAATGAGGATCTTGTGAAACCCTTTGAAATTGTCGTGTCAGATGTGATCAAAGACTGTACAGCAATTCAAAATATGATAACCTGAAGCCTGAAATGAAAATGTGAATATTTTACGGTATTTATTAGTTCAGTTAAAGAACAATTGTGTCTTTTAGATGGAGTAACCATACACCATAGCTATAGGTATGTGTTCTATTTATTTTTTATCAATAAAATCGTAATCTTTTTTTTTTTTGGTTTTGGATCCTGTGACAGTTTTGGGTCATCACCAGAAATAACACCACAGATTCCTTTATGTTGACAAACCTGGAAATTAAAGGAATCAATTTTAAAAGTGCTTTCATGATAAATAGGACAGCAGTGTTGGATTTCAGTGGAAGCTTCTGTGTGTGAGTGAGACAGACAGACACACAAAGAGATGAACTCAGAGAAAGGTGGTATCATGTGACCTTGAAAACTTGCAGTCCTCCAATCAGCTCTTCAGACATAAGGCTGCTTGGATCAAAACAGGCAGACAGGCACGCTTAGTGGAATTTTCCATACACACAGAGACATGGAGACAAATTTATTTGCCTCTTTATTTTTAAATAGAAAATGAATACTGAGTTCAGGAAAATTGTTAATACTGAACACATACAAATATGTTTCCACTAATTGCTGCCATGGTCAATAACCTTGATTTTTTCCTTGCTTGGTTTCTAATTCAACACAGAATGCAAGGCCTTCTTTCATATTTGCAGGTTTCCACTGAATTGTGCTGCATTGATGTTGCTGATGTAGATGATGCTCTTTATTATACAGATCCTGGATGAGGTAGAGAGACGGAGAGGCATCTCAGCTGCGCTGGTCTATCCGTTCATGAGGAGTCTGATGGAGTCGCCCTTCCCTGCACCAGGGAGGCTTATCAAAGTCAAGACCTTTCTGCCTGGTGCAGGAAATGAGGTCAGAGCTGCTTAATAAAAAGATGAACACTACTGCTTTCTCTGTCACTACTTTAATTAAGTGGAAATAATTATTTCAAACGAATTTAATTTCATAAACATTTGTAAGAAAGTTAATAAGATATGTCATTACTTCATTTCCACATTTATTACCATGTTGTTATGCTTTTATGTATTTTAGAAAGTATTATGCTCCCTGACTCCACCACCATCTTTTGTGGTCATTTAGGTCATCGAGCTGCGGCGGCCCACCGACTCCAGACTAGAGCACGTGGACTTTGACAGTCTCTTCCAATGCCTCAGCGTACGGCAGGTGGTTCGAGTGTTTGCCTCACTTCTGCTGGAGCGTAGAGTGATCTTTGTGGCTGATAAACTCAGGTGAGGCTCCATAATAATTCAGATCATCTTCTCCAAAAGAAAGAAAGAAAGAAAGAAAGAAAGAAAGAAAGAAAGAAAGAAAGAGAGAAAGAAAGAAAGCCTTCTCTGTCACAATTGGTCATCTCTGTCTCTTTTGTTCTGTGCCTGTTGCATTGTTTGAACCTTTGTATAAACAGTATGGCCAAAATCATCTTTTAATAGAGGATAGTGCC
The DNA here is from genome assembly GCA_016785285.1 of Brachirus orientalis. NCBI lineage: Eukaryota > Metazoa > Chordata > Actinopteri > Pleuronectiformes > Soleidae > Brachirus > Brachirus orientalis. The sequence continues at coordinate 5,219,628 of JAFBJR010000172.1, forward strand.
CCAGAATAGAGTGGTTTTCAGTCTTTTTCTTGAAGGGACCAGTGTTGTTACAATTGTATGCACTGAGGACCTTCACCACTTATGTCATACTGGAAAAAAAATCCACTTAATATTAAATATGTCTCTTATATTTCATTATACCTGTGCAATATGTGCCTGTTTTTTGAGGGTACAGAAGCAGCTCTTTTAGTGAAATATCTCTTGCATTTCTTATCCAGCACCACTAAAGTTGCCACTGCACACACTGGTGCCCTTAGTAAAACATCTGCCAGGATTGAAGCCTGTCAAGCAAACCATTGGACAGCTATGCAATTAAGAGTCAGACACACTGAAAAGAATAAAAAATTTCAATAGCAGCAACTTAAACTTCTGCAGGAACTGGTAATGCAATTTACCATTTTGAATATAACTCTGAACTGATTTCTTTGTGAATATTTAGAAGATTTTTAGGTACAATTTTATTTTTTTTAACCCTTAATTTACTTTTGTTCTTCATAAAAGTAAATTAAATTCTGAGCCATTTATATTTTACCCACAAACATCAGTACACCCTTAAAATCAAAAGAGTTTTGCGACCTCTTGTGGAGCCTTGAAGACCTTTAGTAATTTTGACACTCTGGTCAGGGACTTGTAGAATAGCTCCTTTCATACAGGTGTTTCTGACAAAAGTCATGAAACCTGTTGATCGAGCAAGGAATTGAAAGTTAATATAAATCAAGTTAGTAATATTTATATGGATGTGTTGGTTTAGCGCCAATGAATTAGAGCTTGGACTTTGGAACTTGAGATAATTCCCTTGTCCCTTGTAATATTTTGTCATAGATTACTGTCTTGATACTTGATGCATGTCCCTCAATTTGTCAATTTACTAATCTCTGCCCTCATAGATACGACAGTTGCACTTACGGCTTTGTTTTTGGCATGTGGAACAGTATAACTATAATGTATTGAATGTAGGCTATGTCAGTCATCTGGATGTTTTGCTACCAGAATTAAAGTGAGTCATTTACAATGAGAGGGGGATACAATAGTGTGGGTCTGATAAGAGGTAAACAGTCTCCATGTCCCAGTTTGTCCTCTTGTTACCAAAAAGAAAAACATACTTTTATAGTATTGTAGACAAGGGTGGGTGGGTGTGTGTGTGTGTGTGGGGGGGGTGAACAGAGAAGTAATCTCTCCATGTATCAGAGCTCAGTTTAAACAAACATCAGTGGGGGCAGTGACTGTGAAGGGAAGGAATGTACTTCCTGTGTGCATGACTCTGCCCTCTGTGATCTGTGGCTTAACTGTCACTATCTGACTTATGGTGCCACGGTCACTCCCAATGTATGAGTGACACTACTCTGTGTCCCTGGAGAAAAATCTGCCTCAGCCGCTCATTACCAGAGGTGATAACATCAAGGAGTCATGGGGCCCAAATCGTGAATTAAGCCATGATAAAATATTATCAAGATTTATCATCCAGAAACCGGCAGTTATGTGATTTAGTGATATCTGTTATCAAATATACAGCATGTGTACCTAAAAAGAAAAAATATAAATCCAGTGCAGGGAAATACAGCACATAAAAGTCACTGCATGAGGAAAAGGTTTTCGGGTAATAAAGCACACTCCCATGATTATCAGAGGATTGGTGATCATCTTTTCCTCTAATGTTCGATGTACTATATATGTTCATCAGTGAAATGTCTGTTGTATTAATCGTCAAAAAATCACAGTGAAGATAGTTGGTATTTATATTGGTGTTACTATCACATTCTGAGGCAACGGTAACAAAAACAAGGTTGAACCCAAAAAGTGTGGAAACAAGCGTGGCTTTAAATCGAAGGCAATTTATTTACAAAAGGAGAAAAAAAACTTCAGAACCAGTCCACAAAATAATCCAAAACCAAAAAGGCACTGAAGCTGGCCGGCTGGCGTGGCAGAGCTCAGGAAAAAACTGGAGAAAAAAAATGAAGAAAATCAAGCGTAAGTTTAAGATTGGAAAACAGCATAAGAACTTTGACTTAGAGAGTACACAAGCGGAGTCGTGAGCATGATGGATGTTACCGTCCATATGACAAGACACGCTGACACCGGGAAGTCACACTATTTGAAGGCATGGGCTGATGCGTACATGAGGACCAGGTGATCAGGTAATGGGAAGCAGCTGTGAAGGTTAGAGGCCCCGCCTTGCCAACCAGCCAGCCTCCTGCAAAACACCGAAACAAAACACAGGCACAGAAAGGGCAGGCAAAGTAAGGAGGACAAAATGGAAAACAAAAGGCTCAAACCTGCCCCAAAAGATTGGACATGACAGTTACCTTCACTTTTCATTCAATTATCTTATATATTATGCATTTTGAGCCTGTTAGCATGTGTTAACAGGCTAATCCAAGACGATTAACATAATAGACATCATAGCTGGTACACATCAATGTCAAATGTTGAATGAGTTGAAAATTACAGCTGACTTTAAGTAAAAGAAAATGCTCTTGAAAGTAATTTATAGACTGCCAAAAAAGTTGTTGGCCTAATTGATTTATAATAATCCTTGACTGATAACTTCACTATCTGTATGTGTGTGGTATATTTACTGATGTAAATGTGCAGCCTGCGTGGGTTCATGCAGTACTCCTATGTTTTGATTTCTTTTAAAAACAGTGACAGGGCCTCACTGCAGCATTAATGACTGCAGTGATAAAAGGGCTGCTCCCTCTGGGACTTTGGTAGATAATCTAGTCCCAAAATACCTCACCAGTGGAACATGATGTATGTTTCTTTCCCTTAAAATGTTCATCCTATACAAGCTGAAACTAAGAGGAAACATGTTAGGCAGTACTGTAGTGTCTTTGTGGTATTTTCCATTAAATCACTTGCTGACTCTTTTAATCTTATTTTATTACTTCTACAATACATTAAAATTCTGGATAGACAGGCGCATTTTCTTTAAAGTGATAATTTACCAACTGATGCGTGTAACAACAAGTTTGATGCCTAATTAGATTTTTTCATCAACAATATGTCAGTCTGTTATTGCTACATAACTTACCTGACCTGCTAATGTGGAATGAGCTTTGACAGTTTTGCAAAGTAATTATGTTAACAGTCTTTTTTTTTCAGTTCTCAGGCTAGAATTGAGGATGGTTACCAGAGAGTATATGCACTGGCATTTGGATTTGACGTGTTCCAATGTTTAATCAGTTATGTGCTGCTACTCAAACTACTGACGTGTTCCAATGTTTAATCAGTTATGTGCTGCTACTCAAACTACTGTTTACATTCACTCGACAGGCTCCTTGATGTTAACTTAATCAGAAGAAAATGGCTCATATTCACCTTTAAACATGCAACAAACAAGTTTCTTTGATGTTGATGAACAAATTAGACTTTATCATACCCCAAGTACATGTTTTCTTCACCTGTATTCTTCTACCTTGTACACAACATTGTGTTTGGTATGTTGCAAACTTAAAGTTGAGTGCAACCAAATATAAACTTGAGTTTATATTTGGTTGCATAAGGCTATTATGCAAATATCAGAGTTCAACAATTTTAAAAGCTTTGCGTCTTTTCCCTCCTGGACATGTGTGCACTGCTTTTGGGAAACAGATACTGAATATCAGAGATCTTTTGTACTTTGATGTAGCACCATGGTTCTCAAACTATGGTACGTGTACCACTAGTGAGCTTCCTCTGGTGGTACATGGAGTAAAATCAGAAATACTGTTCTACTGTATACACCAGAGTATTTGATCAGAGTGGAGCTGAGGAATTTTGACCAGAGTGCATCAAAAATGAAACAAATAACAAAAAATAATAAATCAAATCATAATCACCTTATCTCTCAAATTTCCTCAGACTTTGCTCAGCCTATTTACAGCACTGTATTTTAAGGTTGGATAATGGTGTCACCTTTTCTGAGGTGGTACTTGCTATAAAAAGTTTGAGGACCACTGAATTGACATACATTCGTCATACATTGTCATACATGGACGATGGATGGATGTAGCACATTCAGATAATGTTTGATTGCAGATAGGCCTTGTTACCTTGTTATAGTAGGTGGGTGAAGCAGCAAAACAGACAAGAGATTATAATGAAAGATGAGAAGTCTGGGTTTGAGAAGAAGAGAGGGAAGGAGTGAAAGGGAGGAGACAGTTTAAAAAAAAAAACTAAACAGTGGCTTCTGAAAGCCTTTTTTTTTGACAGACACGGTGAATTAATCAAGCTCACTTTTCCATGGTGTAGGAGGCTGCTTAAATTTCACTCTCTATTGACCTCTTATTTTCAAATTTAAAACTAGTCATTCAACTACATCTTTAAAAATATGCTGTATGTGAAGTAGCATATCTGGTGTTTTGTTTTTGCTGGGGGCATGTAAAGCAGAGCACCAACATGTTTTGCAGCTGCAGTATTGTGATCACTGGGGACTCTTTGACAGGTAGAATTATTGCTTCTGCTGCTGGCATCTTTTGCATTGTATGGTCTCATACTCATTTCATAATATAGTCTATGGTTAGTCCTGATCACTTTCTGCAACACACTTTGCAGACCTGGCACAAAACCAAAATCTTAACAGGTTTTCCATGTGTTGTTTGCCTTAGAGGCAGAATGAAGTTGAAACACTGTAAACATGTGAATTTTTTTCTCTTTTTTTGAAAAGACCTTGGTGATTTCTCCCCAGCTGATTTTTACATCAGCACTGCTCTTGTGAATGTTTACACCCACATGTAGACACCATATACACATGTCCACACATATACACCAACACCTGCACACATTCATCTCCTCTCCAGACATCCTCCATCAAATGCATACTTTATAAGTGCATGTATTGAGTTTCCTATCAGGAAGACATTTTTCATTGTAAAATTGCTTCTGCTGTTGCCTTCTGTAAAGACAGATAGCTATGACCCAGAGCCAGTGGCTGGTGATGCTTACAGACAGAAAGTGAAGGAAAAGCATTTAGGTAGATACGAAATTGCAGATAAAAGTTGTATTATGCAGCTTTTCATAGAAATCCTATACAGTAGGTTTGTGTATATTCTCTGTGAGTTGATTTCTAGATGTTATGTTGTGCTTGGTAGAGCTTAAACAGCAAAAAATGGTTTTGGAGAGCTTTGTATCACCGCTGGTGTCTGACAGCTTCAGTTCAGTCTAGTTCTTTTGTGCTGCTGCGTATATGGAATCAGTATTAGCCATAGCAGGACTGATAAACACTGTGTGGTACTTTAGTGGAGCTGTGAAGCATGCGGTGATATAGGCTTTTCACTCCTGCCCTGAAATTCTCCCTCATCCTCTTCTGGGCTTCACAGCCTAAGCCTCTCAATCCCATGTTTCCTGGACTATCTGCTAGTCCAGCCTCACACACGCACACACAGTAAACCAGACCTGGCAGAACTATGAGAGCTAATATGTAAGGATTAGCTCCCAAACCTCAACAATGCTGCTGTCGCCCAACTTCTGCCAAACTGGTTCTTCTATCTCATCCCAAGATTGCAAGCATAAACTTGTACGACTTTTCTATATTTAATTGGATTTAATTTGATCAAAAGAATTTCAGTTTATCTAATAAATAAATAAGTGATCTGTGCAATACTGCTCAAAATCAATGGATCGGCCATTAGAAGAAGAAAAACCTGAAATCTAATATCATCGAAACACCTAAATATCACATAAATGCTTCTCAAAACACAGACTGTAACTATGTAAAGAACAAGAACAGCTCTTTAACTGAGTTATGTTGTGGGTTTTTTATTTCATTCTTTATGGCAACAGAATAGTTGTTACACAGTTGGAGTATTGTGCTTGTGACATGGCTGGTTGTGGTTGGTCAGTAAATGCATCACCACAAATGTGTTTTGAACAGCTTAGCTGTTTAAAAGATATAAATCAACTGTATCAGACTGATATTGGCATTGGAAAATATTCAAGGTTGAATTCCCAGTACTCCTCTCGTCTCTATGCCAAAATGTCCTTGGATGAGACACTGCACCCTACATTGCTCCTGATATTTGTGAATTCAATCACTATACTGTGAAGTGCTTTACATAGTTTTATATCAGACCATTTACCTTATGTCCTCTGTGAATAAAGACATCAGTGAAACTTTTCTTTTATCTATGGTCTGAGTGTTTTGGGGATGATTCAAACAGGAATGTCCCTGTCTCTGTCCCGGGTAGAGTTGCAACCTCTGGTGGCGTGTTTTTATTGCAAGTTCATCTTTTCCCAAGACTATGCGTTTGAGGGAATGAATGTAACTGATCTTTTTGGTATCAGTGGTGTGTAGGGCCGCATGTAGCCTGTGGGCGAAGGTTTTTCTTAGATCTGTGCCCCATCACTCCCTGTTGGAACTCGTCAAACCTAGGAGAAGGAAGCTGGTTGGAATTACAGTATGTAGCCCTCCTTGGGCAAATGGAAATCAGAGTGGCCAAAGCAAAGCTGCTAGTGCTTTATATTAGAAGTGAACTGGAAAAGACTTGAAAAGGCTGAATGCAGTGGTTATCGAAGCCTTTGGGTTTTAACTGGTGTAATTCTGTTTTACCCTGTCAAGAAAAGGCATTTTGATCCTGGCAACTGATTTGTGGGAAGATGAAAAGGCTTTGTGGAAAAGTTTGGGGAGGTTGTCATTTTCTGATCTCAGTTCTCTGCATGCATGTTCCACCAAATTGCACCCAGTGATGTTTCTACAGGCTGAAACACAGTGTAAATGAGGTCAAGAATAAGGGAGTAACTTCTGTTTACTTGGATGTTCTGTCCTCTGCTGATGACAATCACCATGAAAAAAGTTTCTCATTAAAAGTGTTGGTGTGTCTCAAGTGGTGCATGTTTACAGACCATATGTGATCCCTGGTTGTGTTCTTGTTCCATACTTATTTAGTGCCACTGCATGTGTGTGCGTGTGTGTGATTGGACCCACAGTTTATTTTCACTCTCTTTGTGTACATGGACTGGACAGTATGTAGAGGACAGAAGGGGGTAGAGGGTCAGCCACTGTCAACAAGCGACAGATCGTGAGAAAGACAGGCTGCTATTTGTGATCCCGATGTTATACCACAGCTGTCGGAGTAAAGCCGGAGTAGCTCCTCTTGGTATTACGTCAACAAGCCTCCAGCTTAACTGTAGCAACATGTCAGAGTCACGCCACCCCCATAGACAGCATAGAGTAATGTCACAATGATGCATTTAATTCATGGGTTCACCCTTCATCATTGTGGTTTGTAGCAGATGGAGTTTAAACGGCAGAGGTGGAATAAATAACATGATTCATTTGTCCAGAAGTTGTTATGTTTGTCTGCTGGATCCTTCTGTTCCACTTGAGCTGCAGGAAGAACAAAGCATCAAAGCCAATGGTTCAAAACAAGAAAAGAGGATCAGAAAGTTATTTTAATTTGGGTAAAGACTTTTCCTACTTTTACCAAAGCTTTTGACTGTAGGTGGCATTTTTAGGAAAATGTCAACTTGCCACTCATAACCACCCCCTCCTGCAAAGTTTTTCATTGTCTGCAGAAACATCTGACATGTTTTGATTGTGTTTGGTTTAATCTGGTTTGGCATCTGCACAGTGTTGTTTTTTGTGTGCAAATGTAAATAATGATGATGTTTTTTTTTCCTGGTTCATCAGCACCCTGTCGAGCTGCATGCATGCAGTAGTGGCATTACTCTACCCCTTCTCTTGGCAACACACCTTCATCCCAGTGCTGCCAGGATCCATGTTGGATATCGTCTGCTGTCCCACACCCTTCCTGGTGGGGCTGCTGTCCAGCTCGTTGCCTAAACTTAAAGAGTTACCTGTGGAAGAGGTAGGCTCATCATTTCAGTGCAATTTCACTGCCAGACACTGACTTTTATATTTCAGTCTGAAATGTAAAATTAAAGTATGTTTTAAAGCCTCTTGGGATTATAGATATTTATGTCTTGGCTGATAAACTGCAGAAATACACATTCAGGGTAATTCTATTATAACATTATTATGGTCATTAGGGCGTGTTGAAACAATCTCTTGGTGGCAATCAGTCGTGACATCACCCATAAGAACCTGAGGCTGGTGCCAAAAAATGATAATGTCATAATCATCACCGAGACTTTAGTTTTAAAAAACATCTAAAAAATCTAATTCATCTAACCCACTGTAAATTATGGTATGCGTATGTATATTTGCCATTGATTGAACAAAAGCTTTTTGAATGAGCTGCAACAAATAGTTAATTACTGCTTTGCAGTAATTACTGCATTTATAGAAAATTGTTTCAGTAAAAATAGTAATCTCTCTCCCCCACTGCAGCTTCTTAAATGTAAATAACTAAAATATTTATTGAGGGACATTTCATAAGTGGCAGTAAACTCCCAGTGATGTGTTCCTGGTTTACTACAGCTTCATATCTTAGCATTGACTGCATGTCCATTCACAGTTAACACTGAGCTGTTAATAGGTTGTCAACAACATCTGCTCTCTGTTACATTACTTTTCCTGTTGCTGACTGACTCTTGAAATGGTTTCTTGAAAATCATCTTCATGAGATGTGTTTTATATCTACAGAGGTTGTGCTGTAAATTTGTCCAAGTGCTGACTGTTTTACAGGGAACAAATGTGGCTCTACATGTCAAAGGTAAAAGAGGTCCTTTTTTCATTATTTCTGAAGAAAAATGACGTGCTCCTCTGTCTTTTCCTCAGGCGTTAATGGTTGACCTTGGAACTGACAGATTCATCCGACAGGTGAGTTCATGAGCCCATGTACCAAAGAAAAATCTGACCATAGAGACATAGTCAGATGACAGTCTTGATGACTTCTGGCTTTAGGACACAAAACATTTTGCCATTTGCCATTTCATCTCTTTGTCCAAAAAAGCATAAATAAAAAAATAACAACACCAATCATCATCACAGAACTGTAATTGAAAACAAACAACCAACAAATATTTGCTAGTGATCTATGATGTGTTAACCTTATTTTAATTTTGTGTCAAAAACATCAGCTGTTACATGCTAAATGGATTAGCTGAGAAGACAGAATGAGACAGTAACTTTTTCAGTTATGTTTTCTAACAAAAGCCAGCAAACATCAGACATTTTAGGCCACAGGAGGCCAAGTACAACTGTACTTTTCATCTGTTTTCTTGTTTCAAAAGTAAACCTTTCTTTTAACAGGGGCTGTAGAACATGTGTTTCATTCTCTACATCTGAGCTCTTTGAAACCTACTCTCTAAACGTGGTTGTTTATCACTGGCAATGCAATGTTTTTGGTTGTTTATAGATGGATGACGAGGCCTCGCTGTTGCCGCGGAAACTTCAAGCGGCTCTTGAGCAAGCTCTGGAGCAGAGGAATGACATCATCAACCAGGACTCTGACAGCGAGTCAGATGAAGGTAAAAAAAGTGACATATCAGACAGATGTTTTTTTTCCCTTTGTGATGGAAGTGACGTCTTCACCAGAACAAGTTTAGTCCATGTCTCTGTGTATCGAAACTCACTGGGAAATTAATGTCTTCCCAGACTTCCCACAATGACTCACAAAGACTTGAGCAATTATTTTGATAGTGATGATGAACTTAGCAATGATTCAGGGTTTCTGATGACGACAGGGAGTTGAGCTGATGGGTGGGTAATTATGGTGATCTAATAATAAGATTTTACACAAGGTAAATGTGAAACTGCACTGAAAGGTTGTACAATTATCTGAAGACAAAAATGATAACAGTCAAACAGACACCATATTAAAGTGCTGTCTGTTTTCAGCTTGGCAAAGGTAAATACCTTCAAGGTCCAGTCAGTATGTTACTGCCATCTACTGGTGAGACTGCAGATTGTAACAAATGAAAGACTCCCCTTCCCTCCCCTTTCTTAAGTGTGTCAGTGAACTAGGTGAGCTACCAGATACCATATAAATATTGGCATTCACATACCAGATAGGATGATGTGTAGTAACCTTCTGCTTTAAGATGCAAAACACAAGCTCTGGCTAGATTGTCCATACGGGCTGCTGTAGTAACGCGACAGCATGAGATGGTCGCCTCTGTAAAGCAAGGCCATTGGCCTATAAAAACAAAACTATTACGTCAAGTGGTCATACATATATAATAGCACATGTGTAAAAGTATGGTTTCCCTCCTAAAATTTTTGGGCTGGACCTTTATGTTGGGGCGTGTCTCCCATATGGTCTAGTGGTCAGGATTCCTGGTTTTCACCCAGGCAGCCCGGGTTTTTTGAGCTTTTATGAGTATTTGCCCCTGGGAAACAGTTATATAAAATAAGTGCAAATCCTCACACTACAGTCACGTGGACATTTAACAGACATAATTGAATTTGTTACCTTTCAACCTACATGTGAGAGACTTGTTTCTGCAGTGCTGTCATGTCTTCCACATGTAGCTTACAGTCCGTTAACACTAACGTTTCCAGGCAAAGCAAAGGATTTCTGCAACGTATACTGTTTTAGATGAAAGTAAAGATTAAGTCTTGTCCTCGGCCATAGAACTCAGATTTTGGTCAGATTTTCCAGTAGCTCTGGTCGATATACATACTCTGGCACACTGACTACCACATAATTATTATTATTATCCTTTTTTATTATTTCTTATTTTGTGGTTGATTTTATTGAAGTTGATTTGACCAAGAGTTATGAGATATGTCCCCTAATATCCACATGGTGGGTAATGTTTTTGTTGTCGTGAGCTTTCAACCAAATCATCTATTGTACTTCAGTATGACTGATAATTTGCCTTCTTCACTGGAACAAGGCAAACATGTGACATGGCTTATTTATGGTTTTATTTTAAAGGGATCGTTTAGGTTTTTTGAAATGTGATTATGTTAGGTATATTGGCACATTATCATGCCAAGTGTTCCAAGTTTCTGTGACTGAACCTGGGACCTGGAACTATCACTCTTATTGATAACATGTCTGCTACCAGGGATGGAAGTAAAATATATTATCAATAAAACAAGAGGCTCACCCAAGTAAAATCTACTTCTGCTTAAGTATACATTATTTTAAGAATATATTTGTCACTTAATCTCAGCAGCCTTTTCTGACTGGAAACTGAAGTTTTTACACCATTCATTGTTCATCACAAATTCCTATAGAGAAAATGAGAATTTTGAGCTTGCATGGACACAGGAGCTGCTGGTTTACTACTGCCATGTTTGGGTAGTTTGTGTCACTGAGCTAAATCTTAACAAAGGATTTCAAACACTGAAGTCATAAGAAAATAAATGTGAATTGACTGATAGAGGAAGCAGTAGATTGACATCTCTTTTGTGCCATGACTATTAAATGAGCTTTGTGAAAAACAGCCAATTACTTGGCCGAATGCTAATTAAAGTCAGTGATGATAATGTGTCAATACCCCAAACAACCACACTTCAAAAAACCTAAACTATCCTTGTAAATACAGAAGTAAGTAATGTGAATACCTCAACTAAAAACTTGGGTGAATCTCTTCTCCTTTGCGTCTCCAGAGTATAACTCCTTGAACAGCTTGGTGTCTGAGGCCTTCATCCGGTTCTTTCTCGAGACCATCGGCCATTACTCCCTGTTTATCACTCCGAATGAGCGTGGAGAGCGAATTTTCCAAAGAGAGGCCTTCCGCAAGTCTGTGGCATCTAAAAGCATCCGTCGTTTCCTTGGCGTCTTCATGGAGTCTCAGATGTTTGCAGGGTTCGTTCAGGATCGAGAGCTGAGGAAAACCCGGGCTAAAGGTAGACAGTTGTTCCATGACTGTCGCTTGTTGTGTAGCAGAAGATGTTGTGCTAACACTGACCTCCAGTGGCTGAAAGTCTTCATCAGCATGTTTTTTTCATCACGTTTCCTCCAGGTCTGTTTGAGCAGAGGGTGGAGCAGTACCTGGAGGAGCTGCCAGACACAGAGCAAAGTGGAGTCAACAAGTTCCTGAAAGGCCTTGGTGAGTTCTGCCATAAGGCTGTTCTGACATTCTTGACCAGGTTTAAACTGTGCTGCATGATCAGTCTCACACAACAACATTATTATATCAGATGGCACAAACATGTCTCATGAACCTGTACACACCAACGAACCAAACTGCTGGAACCCATTTCCCCTGACCAGATTTTTAACTTTTCTAACCCAATAGCATGACAGAAATAATCAAGTTAGTCCTGATAATTCTGTTCTCACAATTTTTGTTTCTTATGTCATTGTTTGACCTTCACTGTGCAGGATTTTTATAACATCAGAGCAAGTTTTAAAGCCAGTTCTAGCCTCGTGCTGAAACTAACACGTGAGATACTGAGACATAATTATCTGGTCTTTTTACTAAAAGACATATGAGACAAAAATTATTATTCAAAGCAGGATATTCTTATGTCCTAACATGTGTCTGTAAATGATAATTTGAATTTGACCAGTACAGCATTTTATTTGTGTAGTGCTTTTGACCAATATTCTCAAAGATACCACTTATACACGAAAGCAATAAAAGCAACTTAAATATCCAAAATACAAATATACAACTATGATTGTGAAGAGAAGCATTACACCTCTCACTGTACAGCCTGCCTGAATTTACATAAAATTGACATTGAAATATAAGCCTCATGAAAGACTTTTCTGTGATGTATAATAATAACCTGAAATAAATGTATCTTCCCAGATCGTATATAGGTTTTAATTCATTTGTTTTAACTTCTTTCAGGGAACAAAATGAAGTTTCTCCACAAAAAGAACTGAGGCCAACTCCTGTTCCTGCTTTTAGTCACTCAACATATCTGAAGACGTGGTGTCTCAAGTCTGTGCATCATAATGATTCTCGCCTTTGTGTCAACATTTCACTTGTAAACATGTACAGATTATTTTACTGTAAACTGGCTGTGATAATCTTCCTTGTATGTTTATAGTATTCTATGAGATAGTAATAGCAGGACGGTACACGGCAATGGAGCTGTAGACTAACCACTGTTCTGGAGTGTTATCAGAGTGTTATTGGGCATAGATGTACAGTTCGTACAAATTCATGTTTTTTTTATTTGCATTAATTCACATCAGCCTCTGTTTAAGGAGTGTAAAAACCTTTTGGAAAACTGTACATGGCACCAAGACAATGAAGAAAATGATTGTAACTCTTCATAGAGTCTCTTGCAATATTGCATTAAATGTGGTAGATAAAATGAGTCTGTAGTGTTGAGTGCACAACATGTTAACTATTTTTAATTCTTGGTTTCAACTAATTCCCCAAAAAGAAATGTGTTTTATTTTTTTCTTTTTGAACCAAGACTTCAAAAAGAAACACAAAAAGAGTGTGATATCTTATCTGTATGTCACATCAACCCAATAACAAAGGTCTAGACAAACAGATCAACAAAGCTGTACTTGGTTTTGTAATATCCCTTAAAACAAAGTCCATCATCAAATAGATATAATATTTGGAAACAGAATTCACATTTTACCTGGTGACATAAAAGCACCTCTTTCTACGCCTCGCCCACCTCACTGACAGCTTCCCCAAGAGCTGAGCGTTCAGGAGAAGCTGGTACGATCCCAAAACGCTCCGTTAGTCTAGCAGCAGCTACTACATGCTGTTGTTAACCTAATTACATCTGCGCACATCACTCTGGTGGCTGTCACTGACACACTGCTATTGGCTCTCTAAACCATGAGCCTTCCTGCTGCCATATTACTTTTCCTCGGTTTGTGTCCTTTATAGCAATCAAGGGAAACATTTGATGCAAAATACCTGCTGCTGCTGCACAATCACAACGTCAGGGAAGGCATATTCAGATCCCTCAGTAAAAGCAGTAAAACCACACTTTACTGTAGTAGTAGGGTTAGTTGTAGTGATGATGATGACGATAATAACAGTAATGTCACAATCCCTGTGTCTGGTGCTGTTACATGAAGATATTTTACTGCTACTCTCTTAAAATACCAGATATTAAATGCGTTGCAATTTTGTCATGATTTCATTAAGTCCCTTTACTTTGTTGGGAAAATATGTGTTCTTTTCGACAACATACTGGAAAGAATATCCTAATTGTATAAGTATATACATAGTGAAAGTGATTATTTTGAGGACATTAAATAAGTATAGATATTTAAAAAAAAACAAAAAAAATGAATACATCCTTCTGCAGCAGTTTTGGCAGGGAATACATCTAATAAATGTACTCATGTAATGAAGTGCATTTTTGATACATTTTACTTGAAAAGCTTTAAACTAAGTATAAAATATGGCACCATATTTTAAGATTAACATTAACTTTAATCCTTATTTATGATGATTAAAGTATTGATAATGTTGTGGAAAACATTTTTTTGTGCATGGTTTTACTTAAGAGGTTGATTCCCCTCCGTTGCTTTGCTTTCAGTGTCACAGAGTTGTGTCAGAGTGTGGAAATACTTGCGTCATTCTTTCGCACCTGGCAGAAATGATTTGTTCTTGTGCTGCCGCTTTGAGAAACGTCATTAGCGTTGGTTGCTTGTGAGCGATCTCTTAAAATCTCACGATTCACTGCGAGACTTGGTGTCTCCAAATTTTTTTTTGGCAGGACCAAAGAGCGACATCGGATGAGGAGGACGGACGACCGGGATGAACGGATCAAGGTAAAATGGACAGACAGAGAAAAGAGGTGGGAAAGAGAGAGAGAGAGAGAGAGAGAGGGGTAAAGTCCGTTTGTTGGCGCAGACACACAGAGAGCTGCTGCTACACCTGACAGGACTGACACAGAAGTTAAGTTGCTCGTCACACTGTCTGTTTCCGTCATCGGACAGAAAACAGCACTCGCGCGCGCGCGCGCACACACACACACCAATGTTTACCTGACGGATGTTTTTTGTTTATTCTGCGCACAAACAGTGTGAGGATGCTGCATGCACCACATGACTTTGTGCCGTGGGCTGTGATCTTGTACTGTTGTGTCGTGGATTGCACCACGATGCCATGATGATAGGGGCGTAATCTCCTGCGCACTTGGTAAAAACACAGTATCACCATCATCACCATCATCATCAGTGTGAATAATGTGCCGGAGGTGAAGCTGCAGATGCAGAACCAGAGGCGGTTTGACTGACACGAGGAGACGCCTTAATGAAGAGCTGTTACTCATTCATGACACACTCATCGCCGATGCCATGTCACACTTGATCCTTATTTTTTTTTGTCATTTTTGAAACAAATACAAATCGAAATCGGAATAGATTCAGAATCTGACTCAGAATTTGATTACACCGTTTGGATTTACATTGGTGTTAAATGGGAAAAGTTAAGCATAGCTAACAAAAGAAATACTTTAACACTAAAATGCCAATTTTCTCTATGAGATTTGGTGAAGGCTAGTGAATGGTGGGTATGACAGTGAGATTAAGTGGCAAGGGCAAAGTTAAAGACCAAACTGTAAGGTGAACTTATGGCAGCAGTGCGTTTTTGTGTTTTAGTATTTAGTATTCCATTCAATTTACAGCAGCAGTTGAATGGAATGGAAAGATCAGACTTTTTTCAAGTTTGAAAAGGCTACTGATTAATGGTTATTAGGCCAAAGCAAGCATTGACTCAATAACGATTTCTTTCTTGTGTTGTATTTAATGTATTGTTTGTTTTATTTGATTTTCTGGATAACATTTTGAATACTTGATGACATATATTGTGCTTGTCTAAAATTTGTTTTCTAACAACTGGAAATAAGTTCTTTTATAACTTTTGGCACAGTTTTAATAGTTCCTTGTCTCCTTAACCTTGTTTTTGTTTTTTTGTTTTTTTTTTAACTCAGTGACTTTTATTGTTGGTGTTGGTTTGGGGATAGATAAAGTGTCTGTCCATCTGGGTTTAAAAATATATATAAGAATACATTTTCAGAAAAAAAAATTGTAATAGACATTATTAGTAAAGACATTACCATAAAAATGGATGAATAGGGCAGGATTTTAAAAATGATACCCACGTAAGTGATAGATAGAAATGTATGTGAACTATGCGTGTTTCTTTTCCCCAAATTTTAATTATAAATTTGAATCAATTTAATACATGTGCCACCTTAACACTTTTTTAAAATATTTTCTTGTACAAAAAGTCTTTTACTTCAATATTAATTAACAAAACGCAATCTTTTTGCACTATAAAGCCCTAAAACGAAATAAACTAGACTGCAACAGTTAATCAAATATTAATTGACGACAAAAGGTTGCTAACTATTTCTATAATTGCTTTGCATTAGTTGGTTTTTGACAAAAGAAGACATTTCACTGTGGTTCGGGAAGGATTGCCTGACATTTTCCACCATTTTTTTGCCATTTCCTCGACCACACAATTAACTGATTAAAATAAAAAAAAGGAAATAAATGACAGACTAGTCAATGATGACAATAGCAGCCCTAAAATCAACCATGGTCAACATTTGAGTGCTACTAGTTGCTAAGTTACATTGGAGTCCGGTGAGCAAATTAAAGTATTTCAGGTACGTTTCACAGATTGAGGTTTACGTGAAGAAAATTGTGATGTGCATCGAGAGTGAAGTGTCAGAGTAAACACAAACTGCTGCAGATCATTCTGAAGCATTTCAAAGGAGGCACATGGTGAGATCTTGTCAGCTGTTGCACCACGTGATGAGAGGATATATATAACTGGGCAAATATCTCTTCACAATCATGTTTATGTGTGAAGTTTTTTTTTCTTCTGTGAGATAATTTGATAGACAATTGTATTATTATTATTTTTTTAAAATGTATTTTCATTTTGTAAACAGGGCAAGTTAAGATGCTCCTGTTTTGGGATATAACTAACCCCAGTAAAATGGCATCGCCACTTAGTTAAAGGTAATCTTGCTTTTTCTGAGATCTCATCACCTTAGCATTAATAGATGTTGCACTGGGGGGGGGGGGGGGACACATCACTGCACAGGTTTCTATTATTGTGACATCTCCTGAGATGGCATGCATATCTAGTGCCAGCTTTCCTTCGCAGGGCAAGTAGCTGACAGGAGAGGAGAGGAGAGCAGATTTCAGATAACTGCTGAAGGAGGAGGGGCTGTGCCGGGAAAGCAAGTGCGCAGTTAGAAAATGCTACAGAGCTGAGCCAACAGGAGGCAAGAGGGTGTATGACGACTGGCTAATTGTGTTTCAAATTGGGTCTTTGAGTGCACAGTGGGGAATGGGATTGCACTGAGCTCCCCACTGAAGCAACCAAGGATGAGAAAGTTGTCAGATTTGTAGGTCAGACTGCAGGGGTTGTCGTTAGGCAGATTCGCTCACAGCTCCACATATCACATTAATTTGATTCTGATGGTGAGTGTGTGACTTAAGTTAAACCCTGTTACTCGGCTTTTAAACTCTGTGCCTTCTTTGTCCACAGTGGATTCTTCTCTGTTTATCGTTAGACGTTTTCCTCCTTAAATTTCCTTGTACAGTAAATGTCGTGTTAAAACACTAATTGATTTTGCAGTCTAAGACGGAGCTGCAGGACTATCCTTGTCCCATCTGGAGCTCATCAGAGCCTGACCCGGTTTTGGTGTACAGCGTTAGCGTGAGGTTCCACTGGGACCTGGCCCCTCCTCGAGCTGACAGCCTACCCCAGTCTGACACAACCAGAGCCCCACATCACCTATTCCTGCCTCACACTGCCTGATCCAAAAACCCAAAAGTTGCCTATACGCTCCAACTTCTCCTTCCTTCCTTATAGTAGGTTATTTGGTCTTTCTTCTTCCATTTTGGAAAGGGCTTCTGGGTATATTTTGCCCTACAAAAAAATAATTATCTTATCTCCCTAATTCCCAATTATTATGCACAGACTTATTTAAGAAGAAAATATAATTTCTCCATCTTGTTGGCTGCACATGCGAGAAGGGGATGAATTTGAATGTGACTCTCCTCTCCTCGGCTGCAGTGAGTGGGGTCCTACACATGGATGAAGTGGAGGAGGAGAGAGCACGCTGAGGCTGTCATGTAAGCTGTCTCCTGTGGGGCCACCTCTCGGTGTGCACTGCTTCCTGCTGCCTTTGGTAGACACGTCAGTGTTTCTGCTGCTGAGGCATCAGACTCTTGTCCTCCTCTTCCTCCCATTGAGAAGGCAGCAGCTCCACGATCATAGCACTGAAATGGAGAAGGTGAGTTGTTTTTATGATTTACCATGGTTTCTTAGATTTATTTTCTGACACAGCCAGAGACTTCATTCATAAGATTTTTTTTTTCGTATCACTTTATGAGTTGACTGCTGATCCTATGATTTAGTCTGTTAAGCGCAATGTTAGGCGTTGTTGTTCAGAGCTTGCATACTTTTATGTTTGTGTTGCTCTCTTTCCAACCCAAAAGTAATGTTAGATGTTAGACCTGGTCCTGATGTGCTGTTCATTGTTTCTAAATTGGTAGAGAGGGTCAACTGCAGAGGCTTAGTTTCTCCCACAGGGATTAAATAAGTAATACTGAGGTTACAGCAGCTTCACTGTGCTTCATCTTTCTAGATGTCAGTTGACAATTTATAGGTTTTTTCACTGACATAGAAACAAAAATGAGAAGGAAAAATAATTTACTTTAATTTGTGTTTCTTTTAATTAAAAAAATAGCCCAAATATTTATTTCAACAGATTTTGGCTTTCCTTTTTAACATTTATATTCATGGTATTCAGCATGTTTCTGTTGCATGAGTTTCATTTCATTGTATTAAGAAGCTTACGGTTGATATTCCCCATAAAAACAAATAACTGTGAAGTAAAATGTGATGTAGAATAAACAGCACTGTTACTTGGTTAAAATGGCCAACAACATTGTTCATTCATTCAAACCAGTCAGAATTGATAATTATTTTTGGTAAAATGTCAGATAATTAAGGATGAAGTTTGCTCTTGAGTGAAATGTGAAGAAACCAGTTGATTTTGGTATTAAAATTCTTAATGAACAGAAAAAAACCCAAACACTTGCTATAGAGAGAAACATTTCACAAATCGGAGGAAAAAACATTAAATAACAGTTAACATTGTTCAATAATAATATATCGATGTACTGTACACTACTGTACTGAAGAAAAGAACAGCACAATATGTAGCACGATACTGAATTATTTCCCTGGATTTTTGCAGCCACTTCAGTTTTGTGCTGTAACCGCTGAAACAAAAGATTTTCTTCTGTGTGTGTGTGTCTGTCAGATCTGCTCAGAGTGCTCAGAGCCAACACTTGCGCAGAGTGTGTGTACCCTCTGCAACAAGTGGTTATGTTACCAGTGCACAGATGTGCATCAGCATCAGCGGGCTGCTGCCACCAGTCAATACACAGACTTGCACCAGCAGAGGCCCGGTGCTGCCCAGTGTCCTGACCAGCACCAGAGAGGCTCCAGTTCAATGCCACCAACTGGACAAGGCAAGAAAAATCAATATATTTCAAGACACTTTTAAGTCCAGGATGACACATTATTTGTAAGTTTGCACAGCATGTGTCTCTCTGCATTATCAGGACTTCTTTCTTTTTCTTTTCCTTTGATAACAGTTTCTGGAGATCCCTATGTTTTATTAGATTCCTACTTAACACCTGACCCAGATTTTGAAGGGCTCACTCAATTTCATTTTTGCTAATATTAGTGCGCTGCTATTTAAAGAGCCTCCAGCGGCGGGTTTGTTGCCAGCTTCTGTTGCAGGTTTTGCTTTGTGGAACTTGTCAAATCATTGCAAGCAGATCATCTTCACCGTGATGTTAGAGTGCTACTGTTTTGCTTGTATGCTTGCGAGAAAAGGGGTGTAACCGTGCTCACAATCAGGATGTGGTCGGTCAAAGGGGGTTGACGCAGCACACAGGTCGATGCTCAGCTCTCGACCACAGAGAATGTGTGAGGATGTGCTGACTGGAGGAGGTTGGCTGAGGTGAGCTGGACAGCAAAGAACAGGGCTTTAACCAGCTATTGTTAGATCAAAGTTCTGTGAGTTTGTGACCCATTTAAAAATATAAGAGATATTTTTAAGCATGTGTGTGATTGTTTGCCAGATCTAAAATATTGTTAACTTCCAGAAAAGGCCACCATTAGATTTACTTTTTTTTTGGCAAAGCTATAATGACCCCATATAATGATTTCTCAAACTTTTTATTTAAGTACAGTCAGAAAAATATGTATAATTTCCTCTCACTGCTTTAACATGATTCAATGTGAAGTACTTAGTGTGACCTCCATCTTGCACTTGAACAATAGTAGGAACCTGGTTCTCTTAAAGGTACAGTGTGTAAAATTTATTGGTGAAGTTGCATACTCATTTCCCCACCCTTTCCACCCTCGTGTGTTAGAGAACCTGCATAGCCTTCAGTTACCATCAAAACTGAAAAGATATTTAGTTTGTCCACTGTGAAACTTAACTTGAAGCAAAAATGCATAATTTGTAATAAAAAGAAAGTAATAAATAATAATCAATTAATGCTGTATTTAAAAATGTCAATAATTTATGTAATATATTATATTGTGCTTTTGGAACAATAAAACTTCATATAAATGTGACAAACTGCTTTTACCATACATATAAACATATGATTTGACTTTGAGTCATTGGGGTCATTTTTAACAACAAAAGACCTTGTCTTTGTTTAAATATACTGCCAACCCTCCTCTACCCCAGCATCGCTTATTGAGTGTTTCTATTTTTCCTCTCTCTCTCCGCCTCTCGCCCTCCTTCCTCTTTCCGTCTGTCTGTTTCAGGCCCAGGGTCGTATCCTTGCCCCCTCCTAATGTGCCATTCTCACAGACAGGAGCCCTTGGAGCTGTTTTGTGAGTCATGTGACCTTCTGTGCTGTAGCAGCTGTCACCTGTCCTCCCACAAAAACCACAGGTCAGTGCTCAGATGCCCAGCACAAGGACACTGCAGAGAAGCCAAGTGAAAAACTTCCTCGGAGCAACAACGCTCTTTAACTGCCTTGTCACTTGTATTATCTGTATTAGCATACACTACCCTTGGCCTGCCTAATCTACATTAAGAATTCATATGCTTTTGTTTTCTGTGATGCTGCAGTACAGTCGCTGCCTCTAAGATCATCGGCATAACGTTGTGTTCCCAGGGGAAACACGATTTAATTCCGGTGTTTTGCATGGCCAAAGAGTACATTAGTGACATTTCTATCAGGTGCTGTGATCTCTCATGTGTTCAGAGTGGTGCAGATTGGAAAGGCTCTGCAGGATCAGCAGTGGCTGTTTGAGAGCTTGACGGTGCAGGTGGATGAGAAGAGGTCTGCAGTGGAGAACAATGCCAAGGAGATAGAGGGCAGGTTGGTTCTGAGCAGCCTCTGCCTCAAATGGTCAAAATTTTAACAGCATCAAATATAGCAAACTAATGCATAAATGAATGTCTGAAGTGCTACTTCCTTGTTCAAAATTTGAGATTTTCTTTCTAGCAGGACTGATCCATTTATTTTCTTCATAGACTTCACGGGGTAAAGATTGCTCACAGGAAGGCAGAGAACCAGATTAAAATGGCAAAGATGATTATGATGAACGAGCTTAACAAACGAGCCAACCTATTAATAGAGCAACTGGAGGTAATTACTTTCTCTTTTTCTTTCTTTCCTTATTATTCAGTCAGCCATGGATCTATATGCAAAGAATCTGAGCGTGCCATGATGCAATCAGCCCAGAAAGCAAGGAAACAAGGGCCCATAGTAACATTACAGTATCAAAAGAACCGCATCTCTCAGATAAAAGGAGTTAGGGATGAGGTTAACCCACAGTTATCGTCCTCTACTTGTGCCTGTAATTGAGGTTAACCCACAGTTATCGTCCTCTACTTGTGCCTGTAATTACACAAAATATTGCAGGTATTTTATGGTTATATTCTTAGAAAATCTCAGAGGATTTCCAGCAGCGTCTGGACGACCAGCTGCAGAGGGCAATAGAGATGTGTGGCCAGCTGGACCATGTTCAGAAGTTCATCACCTGGGCTATGACCCACCATCACAGAGGCCCGGTGCTCTTCAGCAAGGCTCTGGTATGCTGACAGAACACAGACACATACACACAGGAAAAAAAACTCTCAATTTTATATTTAGAGTGGACTAATTATAATTCTTAATTTCTTTTCATTTCATTTAAATTGCTCAACTTCATTTAAGGCCCTCATTTGCAATGATGTGGTTCATGAACAAATAATATATACCAAACATCATCAGGGCAAAATAGATCAAAAGATCAAACACAATCATACGAACAAGAACACAGTCATACAAAACAGCATCAGGCTAATTTAAAAGGTTGAGAGATGGCTGTTATTTCAATAAATGACCAAGCAGTATAATAAATCTACATTTTAGATTAGTCTGCAGGAGATTCCACAATTGATACTGAAAACAGTCTTTAATGGTATCGCTTCTCTGATACGCGCAGTTTGAAGGACCAGCCAATCACTAATTTGAGTTTTAAGAAGAACAGAGTTCATGTGCTAAAGCAAAGAATGTTATTATGTTGTTATTTATTGGTGGGATTAATACAGAACTAGTGAAAACAGTTTAAGACTGCCCACTGATTTTCTGAGCCTGTGAAATTGGGCTCTGAATTGTATGACAGATGAAAGCTCAGGAAACCTGTGATATTATGACCTCTGTTCAGCAGCAACTATGGAAAGTACAATATTCAATTGTTTGTGTAGCATTTTAATTTAAAAGTCAGCGATATTCAGTGTAGTTATATATTTCTGTGATTTCTATTTGTGTTCAGCTTGAGAGAAATCAAAATTATTTTGCTTTCATTGTTATCTTTAGGTGTCCTCTGTCTGCATATATATTTCATAATGATATTATTATTATTATTATGGAACTAGAGATATTAAGCAAATCAATTGTATATTGTTCCTGCAGATTTCACTCCAGATGCAGCACCTCCTTGAGCCCTCTCTCCACTCCGACTCTTGGAGTCCAGTTAAGATCAAATTCAATTGGGATGCAAGTTACTGGATGAAGCAAATCTCCACTTTAGGTAAAATAATCTTAATAAAGCAAGACGTCTGTGTTACAGTATTTGATCGGAATGTAAATAAATATAGGAACAAGCCACTAATACAATGTTAATGCAGTAGAATGAAAATTACAGCATTTACAGGATTTATAAATGAAAATTCTTAACATGCTTAATTCATTTTTAGTACGTATTACAAGATTTTGAACGATGCTACAGATATAAGGTCCCCAACAATCCTCAGCTATAGATATACAGTACTGTGTGTTACAGGTCAAACTAAATATTTAGACAAATTATGTGTTTACTATTTATAAATGTTAATGTCAGCTTGTATACAGTGTAATTTATAGATTTTAGAACTTTTACAAAGAGAAATCATTATCATGTGCATCTATTTAATTATATGTCACATAAACAGACCATTGGTCTTACTGTGAGTGTGTTATTCTTCAGGCCAGCTGACTGTTGAAGGGGGTAACTGCAGTTTTCCTCAGGCTTTGTCTTGCTCCAGTATCCTGAGGCCTCAGCCCATCACCTGCATGGCACTGCCAACTGTGTTTCACAGACGAGAGCTGGGCTGTGGGTACCAGGCCTGCTGCGAGCCACAGATGTGTTGCCTGCATGGCGTGTCCTCGCAACAAGATCTTTCCAGTCTGGACAAAAACCAAGCAGAAGCTGCACTCTATAACTCCAGCTGTGTTCAGCCTGCTCTTTTCTCTGCACCCCTGCACCAGAGCCAGCAGCTCCAGAGGTGCTGGGACACAGAAGGCTCCTCACAATGTCCTCCTCCTACATCACCAGTCCCATTCACAGGACCCAAACAGCTCAACTGCAGTCGAGGATCTATGTCCCAGCCACATGCTGCAGACTCCCAACCCCACTCAAAATCTTATCCTTCCTGTCACCACCAGAGAGAAATTCTTCCAGAGACCCTGGCTCAGCAAAGTGCAGACTGTAGCCGGTCAACACATTATCAGGGGAAGCTGACCTGCACAGCTGCTGCAGACAGAGATGTGATGACTGAAGAGAATTGGGAGGAGAGCTGCAGACAGGAGGAGGCTTGTGGTCACACGGCACAGGAGGACGAGGACCTGCAGCAGGTCAGGGGGGAGCAGAGTCCTACCCAGCTTCAGCAGCAGTGCTGTGTTACACCTGCAGCAGAGCTGAGAAAAGAGCACCAGAGGCCCGGACCTGCACTGACACTTAGTGACCAAAGGAATGGCAGGGTGAGAGCTTAAGTTAACAACACATTCCTGTATACATCTGTAATTTTTAATGCAAGAATCTTTCTAATTTGAATGCTAAAGTGTTTTCCAAAGCTTTGTGTTGAGATCTACTGTACTGCAAGTGGGTCATGTTGTGGGATTTTGTCCATGTCAATCTTTAGTTTTTAGTTTCACATGTGGTTCTACAATGTTTCTACAGGCACACACAAATTGGTCATAGTTAAGTCAATTTCCTATAAAATTTAGATTTTCAAAAACCTAATCACTGATTAAACAAAGGCAAATTCATTAAATAATAAAATATATGATGAATATATCTCCAACTTCCTAAACAGTGTCATTAAGGGTTGTTCAAAGATCAAGTGTGTAATAATTAGTGACGTCTAATGGTGAGACTGTACATATAAACACTCTTCACAATGCTTTCCTCTTTTTATGCTTTGGATTTACCTGGGTGAAGCTGTTCTGCCTCATTTGTATAAGCTTTTGCTTCCAAACGCTACACACACGTCTGTTCGGGCTGCTGTAGACACTTGCAGTAAGATGACAGCCTCCTTAAAGCAAGACCCCTTACCCAAAGTAAAAATAAAAAGGTTATTCTAAGGTGAAGAAAACCAAACAATTGTTATTTTAAAGTGATAACACACTTAAATGAACAACCATAAGGATCACATTGCTGGCAGTAGTCACTTTTAATTAATATCCATAAAAAAGCTAAACAAATTCAAAAGAAAAAAACTAATGCCAGAATGATCACTTCCCACATTTGACAGCTTGCCTGAAAACAGATGGTACAACAGTAAACTGCTCCTACTTGATGATGAGAAAACAAAGAGCTGCTCCCACAATTAAAAGTGAGCTGTTTGCAGCAATGAATGTGGAAATCCAGGCGAGCACTCTTCATCATAGTCACACTTGATGCCAAAGGGTTGAGCATCCACATAATCACCTCTCCACAAAAAAATTCTCATAATTACAAATACAGTGATATATTATTGTAACATTTTAAAGCCACGGGATCATAAAACCACTTGGGTGCAATCATTCGTGTACTTAACCTGTCATTAATGAGTCACTTGGGAAATAGTAAGAGTTTGAGTCTAGCTCTGGGTAGCACCCTGCCCCCCCATCATTCCAGAGACATGGATTACTTTCCTCCATGGTTTCAATCCTGTATATACACGTGCTCAGTGTCAGCTTGGCCTGAATATTTATGAAGGCACACTAGAAAACTGTATTTAAAAAGAATTTGTGTTAAATGGTTTGCCAGCCTCCCTGCTTTCATTAGCTGAACACACAGCTGAGGTGTTTAATGGAGATATTCTGGACACTTGTATTCGTTAGATTCTAATATGAGAGAGGGAGAGGGAGTGATTTGCAGTACTGGCTTAATCAAAGGACCACACTGTACCTCCAATGATTCATTTACATATGATAATTGGTGCTGCAACCAAACCTTCCACTCTCTGTTTTAATAAGTGTGCAGCTGTGTGGGGCCATTCCCCATACTTGTAGAGCGTTGTTTAAAATCAGTCACAGAATGAGCTCTGACTGATGTTTTTGTTCATGTTGTCGTGTGTGTGTGTCTACACGCCTGTGTGACCACACACATCCCACTCCCTGCCTCTCCTTCCTGTTATTAATGGCATGAACAGGTGCATCAGTGAATGTACTCCAGCTTGAAACCCTGCCCTGAGTTGTTAGGTGTGTGTGTCTGACAGAGATCCACATCCCTGGAGGTGTCAGTGACAGCCCACGACTGTGTATCTGATGTGCAGAGCAGCAGGCTCAGCCCTAGTTCAGTGTGCACGAGGAGGAAGAGACGTTCCCAAAGCA
The DNA here is from genome assembly GCA_016785285.1 of Brachirus orientalis. Taxonomy (NCBI): domain Eukaryota; kingdom Metazoa; phylum Chordata; class Actinopteri; order Pleuronectiformes; family Soleidae; genus Brachirus; species Brachirus orientalis. The sequence goes on from JAFBJR010000172.1 coordinate 5,245,526, forward strand.
TCCCGGCAGAACTGGCAGCCGCATCCACCAGCCCCTGCACTGAAAGACCCACTGGATGCAGCCTAGCAGCAGGAGCTGCAAATAAGGTAACTCTGCATCAGGGTATCACACATGGGAAAGAAGTGAGCACGTTCCACATGTTAATTCTGGCTTTGCAAAGAAATAGGGTGGGACAAAATGGTCTAAAAAGTTCTCACGATAAACATTTTTAAATCACCCGATATTGATGATTATCAGGATAAATGTAAGAGGATTAAAAACTGATTTTGTGCTTGACCTGCAAATAGTAATTTTAGACTTTCCCAAGAACAGAAAATGACAAAATGTGTTAAACAATGAAATATGGAACTGCACATCAAATTTAGCTTTTTCTTATCAGTACAGGAAATATTTAAAAAAAAAAAATGCATATTTAAACATCTACAATTTTGTGTCATGTCACACCTTCTGCTGTATGGGAGCTCATGTATGGGAGCTCCAGAAGAGTCACAAAAAGGAAAATATAATCAAAATAACTGTTGTCAAGCTTTACTATGAAGGTGTTTGTGTTTACTTGATGCTTCATTTTTGTGTTTACTTGATGCTCAGTTTGCCACTATGGATCCCAGACAGAGGAGAGCATCAGATGGGGTGCTTTGTGTCGTCAAGGAGACCTCAACTCTCATGTCCACTGAAGTCCACCGTTCTCCTCTGCTGTGTTATAAGACAGAGCCAGGTGGTGGGAAAATTCTTTGCTATGCAGTTACTGTTGCTCTGAAACCAAACAGAACAAAATCTAGAGTTTTGGAACATTTGGGATCACATTCTTTCTCTCCTTTCTCTCCTTTTTCTCCCACAGAAAACTCTTTTACTTATGTAAATGAAGAGATACATTTCGAGGCTAAAGAGAAGTGCAGGATGTCAAGAAACACTCACAGCAGGTGTGTTATTAGCGGCCACTTTAAACATATGTCAGTGCACAAATCAGGGAAAAATAATCTACAATTAAAAATCCTAAGTAATAATAATCTACTTGTCACAAAAAGTAACAGGGATGCTCAAAAGGACTCAACGAGGCCCAGAGTTCCAGTGGTTTGCTTAGAGCGTCTCAAAATACTCGTCTCTCAACTTCCCCCACATGGGCGACGACAGAGTGACCCTTTACCTGCCAGTACAATGGAGAGGAGCAAAACTTCACCACAGCAGAAAACCTGGCAGGGTGTGAAGCCTCGAGTATGTCTCATTTGTTGTCATACTATAAATATGTAATTGTGAGCTTAGAAATTAATGGGCAACATTTTATTACATGCTCAGAAACATTGTTTTAACCAACTGCCATAACTACCATTTAACATAATCCTCTTAAAACAGCCCGGTATTATTTAATTACAGTAAAATGTATTGTCATCTAGGATTTACAAATGTGACTGTTTTTTTTACTTTGCATGCTCAGCACAAGGCAAAAAAAAAATATGGATGATATACAATGTGTTTTCTACTTCTGAGAGGATCCAACGTATGTCATTTGTTTTTGATTTACTATTGAGCTCTCCTCTCTTTTCTCTCCTCTTTTCTCCTCTGTTGCACAGAACATATCTGAAGGCTCTGAGACCAGGAGGAACACACAGTCACTCACAGTGCCACTGCATGCAACAGAGCACCAAACTCATAATCTATCTACCACACTGTCACCCAACACTGAATTTGACTGTCGTGGGAGATTCATCTCCTGTAAAGCAGGAGCCTCCACAGACCCTAAATATGCACCACAGAGTTACTCTGCACTGGATATAGATTCTGATTCTACTCCCAGGTCATTCTCAGAGGACACAGTTGTTTCTGGGGCTGATCCAGATCCACAGATAGACTCAGACACTTCACCAGATTCTGACCCAAATGCAGAGTCCTCATCTGAGGCTGAACTTGAATATGTGACTGAGGAGAAATCAGTGGCTGCAGGTGAGATGGGGCTCTGTAGTGAAACATATATTGCAGAGGATTCAGAGCCAAGTCTTGAATATGAGGAAGACCCAGAATCAGATGCAGAAGTGGGATCAGAGGATGATCAAAGACTGAACGCTGATGCAGAATCAGGCGATGCTGAATCCGAGTCTGACCCTCAGCCTTCGGAGTATGATCCCAGTTTTCCGGCTGCAACTTACTCTGAAGTTGCGCCCGATCAGCCTCCAGACTACCAGGACTCTGTGGAGTCTGAGCTCGATGTGGAATCTGAATCTGACTTTATAACTGATGACCCACAGCCGCTTCGCTCTGACCTGGAAGAGGAATCCCATATTGGACATAGTCCAAGGCCGCTTCTCATCGCAAACCCTGCACCTCAAAGGGGGTCAGAGGACATTCAGTCTGAGCAGGACAATACAGAGATAGAGAGTGAAGACTTCTGTGCTGTGTGTCTGATCGGAGGCGACTTGCTGTGTTGTGACCGCTGTCCAAAAGTCTTTCATCTCTCCTGCCATGTACCATCCCTGCTAAGCTTCCCTTCGTAAGTTTCTTATACAGTGACCTGATAACACTGTCAAATCTGTTTATTTAGCACTTATTGCAAACCTAATGCTGTTTCATGTCCTGTTCAGTGGTGACTGGGTATGCAGCCTGTGCAGAAATGCTCTACAGCCAGAGGTTGAATACGACTGTGAGAATGAAAGAACATCTAGAGAAGAGAACTTGGCTCATGGACTGTCTGCATGTGACCAAAGAGTAGGTTGTTTTATAGTGCATTTCTGTAAAATAATTGACAATTATTGGTGGTTTCGATGGTTTCGGAGTTTTCTAGTGATTTATGTATTGCATTTACTGCATTTATAATTTTCATTTGAAAATGCTTCTTTGACTGTTTGTAGAAATGTGAGCGACTGACTCTTCTGATCCTCAGTAACATCCTGAGTGCACCCTTCCATGAACCTGTCAGTCCACTTGTGAGTGATTACCCTTTTCTTAAAGTAAATTAGAAGGAAATTAAACAAACTTTCATGTATCTTTTATTACATACTAGCATCATGGTAATTTTTGTCATGTTTTTTCATACATGAGCACACTTTGCATCAGAAAGGTTTAGTCTTGGTATGAACATCCATCCCAAGTAATCAGTGCTAAGTACAGATCTGAATGCACCCAATCCTTCCTGAATGCATCCTCAGATTCAACAACAAAAAACACATTTGCTGGTTTGGGGACACGTTGGCCAACATTCTTTTGTGTGCATGAATGCAATCCATGCTCAACACTCATTAGGGACCACCTTCTCAACTGACATCCTCTAACCTGCTGCAGTTTCACAGTATCATTTCATTACAGCAGCTTAAGTAGAGCTTTGATTCTCAGCTCCTCTGTAGTCACTTTTTCTCTTGTCACATATGCTGATACAGAGATGCACACACTGACATACACACTAACATATTGTCAGCAGACACGTCTGGAAATTAAGACTGGTTAAAAAGATTTTTTCCCTTTAGGCCTGTTTCACACTATATGTGTTTGCAGCACATTGCTCTTTTTATTTAGGCATGACTAATGAGGTTGTTAACATGCTGTGTGAGACTCCAGCAAGTCTCACACAGCAAAATCAACAGTTTGATTGTGAAATATTTGCATGACTGACGATATGTGGCTTCTTACCAAAGAGTCCTGGTATTTAGTTGATTACAGAGGAGTGGTTGATTTTTCAAAAGTAAGCTCTATGTAAAATACAGCAGGAGCACCATTTCCACAGCAGTTAGAGGCACTTAGTTATCAGACAGCAACGTGAGATCCATACAAATAAACATTCATATTTGACACTGTCCACTAATGACTGGATTATCTCAGGACAGAAGTTAATACCAGGTCTGAACAGGGCCAAAGTTATTTTCAGTCCTGGAAATGTCACATAGAAATGTCTGTACTTTAGCCACATGCTTGTGTTTGCATTTGAACTCCTGTTCACATAGAGGACAAGTGCTGACCCACTCATAAAAACACCACTTGTTATCACTGTTCAAAAACTCCTCGGGGCTCCTCAATCATTAACAGTGAAGGTTACCACCTCTTGAGTCCAGTGCAGTTAAAAAAGTAAATTATGGATTTTGCTGGTGATCCACATATGGATTTGAAATTTAAAAAAAAAATATTTAACTTGCAAGATGTGAGAGTGTATTCATACTGTGGGTGTGAATACTGCAGAGTGGAGGATGAATTTGTCACAGTATAATACAGCAAACCTGTATTTACCTCAAATCACTTTGCCACTGCTTTTTTGTCGTGCAGGCTCGACATTATTACCAGATCATCAAGAGGCCGATGGACCTGTCTGTGATCAGAGCCAAACTCCAGAATAGAAGCCCTCGACATTACAACTCACCAGATCAGTTTGTTGCGGATTTCTATCTCATGTTCCGCAACTGTGCAAAGTTCAATTATGTAAGTTAAAAATAAAATAAGTATTTAATATTGTATTAGTGTCTCTTTAATGGTACAGTGTTCATATAAATGTAAATGCTGTCTGTGTCTCTGATCACAGCCAGACTCTGAGGTGGCTCAGGCAGGTCGCAGCCTTGTGGCGTTCTTCACTGCCAAGCTTAAAGAAGTTTTCCCGGACAGGGTTTTCCCTGCAGCTGAGGTGGATTCTGATAGCGATGAGTATGATGAGGCCTACAGGACTGCAGAGAACGGCTTCCCCTGGCCAGAGCGGAGGGAGCAGTGTCATAGGAAGAGGAAAAGGAGAAACTCTCTCAAGTCAAGGAGACATAACGTCTAAGCATAAGTAGATAGAATGTGGCTACAAACGCTGGTTCCTGTTTGTAGTCATACTGTTTTTGTTTTTTCTTAAAGCAAGCGTCTTGTTAGGCTGTGTTTCTATTCTGTAATTTGAAAGTAACCTTTTTTAGCGGTTTGTTGCAGGATCTCAGTGCTGCCATCTGATGGCACCTGGATGTATTGAAACAATTCTTGGAATATTTGAGCAATGACGAGTGGGATTGCTGCAAACAATCCCACTCTATATTGTTCTGCAGCGGTCGTATCTTCTTCTTCTTCTACTTCTTATTCCACCGTTTGTTTGCCTGTTAACTAGTCCACATACTTCAACATAGAAACTTCATTCAAACATCAAATTGTTTAGCTCAGTTAGGACATTATTCAGCCCATTCAGAACCTAGACTACCAAAATGTAGACAAATTTGTCTAGTTTCACATACTGGAACTACCAAAGCACAGTGACTTACAGAATGTGAACTGTGACTCTGCGTCTGAGTGAGAAGAGAACCATCCAGCTTCATTATAACCTCTTCCACTCCTGGGCTAAAACACAAAAGTCTCCACTTTTAAAACTGCCATTTCTCAGGCATTTTTGAATATATCTTCAACAAAAACCTATCAGGGTCTTCGGCCTAGCCTTGTGACACTCATGGTGAGTAATTTCAGCAATACAAACCAAGGTCTTTGCTTTACAATTAGTAATTTGGAAGGTGCTTTAGTGGTGCTCTCTGTATTTTTATATCTCTGAATGCCATTGCTTTAGCAACCACTAAAGGCAGGCCCCACACAGCTGATTCAGATCAGCAGCTTAGACTGCTCACAGGTAAACACACGCAGTGACAGCAAATATTCAGCTTATTTAGGACATTGCAGTGTCACAAGTGCTTTTTTTTTTTTTAATCTCTTTCTTTTTTGTCCTCCCTCTCTAGTGTCTCCTCCTCACTCTCACAGCAGTGTTTGTCTTCAAGATAACTGTATGTGAAACTATGTGCAACACAGTGAGTAAGCCAGTGTCGCTGAAGACGCTGTGATGAACTAAACAAAGCATGTGTATTTTCAGCAGATTGAATGTCACAGTAGTTAAAAGCAAAAGTCAGTCAAGTTGCGGTAGAAGTGTACACAGCACACACAGTCCATTCTCGCAGCACATCAGCTTGTTTTGCAGTGGGACACAGCTTCCATTTAGGCCCCAGTAGAGTGGCCATTGTTTATATGAGGTGACATCATGTGCAGTTGTGCTGTATTTTCAATTTTGGGATCACCATGACAGCCCGAATGGATGTATTCAGATTTTGGATATAGTTATTTCTTTCAATCCCTTTGCACTTATATTCAACTACTAAACTTTCAGACATTCAATAGGAAACTTGAACTTCAATGCAGTGTGCCAGACCGGCTTCACCTTGGGCAGAGGACAGCAATCCCACTGTAATTTCTTCAGAAATTGCCTTCTCAAGATATCAGTGACTTGAACAGATCAGAGCAGTGGAGAATGTAAAAGTTAAAATTATATAATAAAGGCTTTATACTTGGAGAAAATCAGTTTGTTCAGTTGCTTCTGCTTAAAATACGTTGCAGAGGTGGTGTTACCATTTCGTATCATATAATGAACATAGATCGTTTGAGATTAATCCTAATCGCACTGGAAATTTCTTACTATGTTTACAATCAGACCTCCCGAAAAACACACACCTTATGTTCCTGTATGTGCTGTGCATATTGTACAAAGAAGATGTTGTGGTTGGACGTCCATTCATCTCACTTTGCATCACTATAATAAAAAGTGGTACTTTTTTGAGCACTTTGGAATAAGTACATTTAGTATTTAATTGTAAAGATCGGCATATTTACACATGTGTAACTGTAAAGATGTTTTAATTGAGAAATGATTGCAGGTGATTATCACAGGCTTGGTAAATGACTTAACTATGTGTCTTAGTAGGTTTTATTTGAAAAGCAGTAGTGAATCCTATTGTGTTTTTTTTTAACCAGAATGATACAGAATGTGAAAGAGGGGTCTACTGTACAACTACTGTTGGAGCACAACAGGGCATTTTATATTTGTTTATTTTATTTTATTAATCATTCATATATTAAGTGTGTGATACTGTTGTACTCCATTATCAAAATATCTCAGGCTGTATAAGAGTATAAGGAATTAATATTCTGCATTTAAAAACAGTTTGCATTGTAGAGGAAATATGTTATGTTAAAACATACACAGCTGTAGAGCAGTTGCTTTTTTTAAAATATGCTTTTCTTGTGTCTTGCTGCTTAAGGTCTGTATCTTCTTCGATCAATTCTGAGATTATCTACAATATATATGTATGTAATGTAATGTTTCTTTTTCAATCATTATGCTGTTATTTCCTACTGTATTAGAGAAGATTGTTACACTTACGTCACTGTTTCATGGGAACAATCTGGTTTTAATTTTTTTATTGTAACAGTCAACAGTAATTGCACATGTATTATCAATAAAATGCATTTAAGAGAAAAAAAAGATCTTTAAATTATTTTAATAACAAATGGAAAAGAAGCACAAAATTATTTACACACTTAGGATTAAAGATTAGTTGTACAGTTACATATATTATATATATATAATACATGACTCTCTTTTTCTTTTTTTTTTTAAATAAAGAACACGTAGAGCAGTAAAACATAAGCGTTAATGTGCACTCTGTTTTGGTTGGGGGGCATATTAGTATATCTTATTTCTGAATAAGGTTTGTGACCTTTCAGTCAATAGACATAGAGTAAAACATTACAGGGTAACAATAATGAGACACTTGTGCGACCTTCAGTGAGAAATGAAAAGGGCAAACTCACACAGAGTGAGTGAACAGAGAGAAAAAAGATCTGAGCAGAAAAACAGTCTGAAATAAAGTTTAAAGTCTCTTTAAAGCTGAGGGTGGAGGAGAGGGCCAGTTGAAATTTGTGTCACGCTGAGGTCAGCTTATGTTTTGAGATATGCTGACTGTCTGCAAAATCAGACTCACATGAGACCATTATCAGCATGTTCTCAAAACATGGCTTTTTGTTTTCGGGAGTTCAATAACGTTGGTTGTGGGATATTCATATGTTAATTGAAAAGGGTCAATGATATGCACTTTTTCCAGCCGCTTAGGGTGAATGACTGTAATAGAACCAGAGCCTACAGAGGGGTATAAAATTTCAAACCTTTCTACCTGTTGCCTAAATGAATCAGCTTGTTTGCCCCCTCTGAGCAATGATCCACCACAGTAATTATAGTAATTATTGTTTTGCCTGAACTGCCACCATGCTGTGTCCAATTCTTCTTTGTAAAAACACTTGGTGCTTTTTATTTATTTGCTGTGTTCAATTCACTCATTCAACAGTCAACATTTGACTCATATCAATCCTGAAAACCATGCTTTACTTGGTCCTTTTTCATTAAAAAGAAGACAGATGGGAGACAGTTAAATGATAATATTTGACCCATATTCAGAGGAGGTAATAATATTCATCGTTCTATGCAGTAAATTATTATTTCTTTTACACCACACATGTTATAAGTTTATGATCTGTGTTGGTGGTTAAGATCACCCTGTAGGTAAGAACCCACTTTTACTCTTAGGAGGGATGTTGCAGTTAAACTTTGTAACATTACACTATAATCAAAGATTAAAAACATACAGTCAAAAAATAGGAATCTCTGTGACGCTGCTCCATATATATAGATTTAAAATTATGTTGTTTTTTTTTAAGCATCTGTAGTCAGATATGATGAGGTACACTGTTTTCTCACCACTAATGTTTCCTGTGAACTGGGATGATGGGTTTGTGGTGGTGTATGACATCAGTGCCTGCATGTTCTTCCTTCATGTTAGAAGTGTCCTGCAGCAGATCAGAGAGGACTGAGAGAAAAGCTGTAAGTGGTGAGTGACCATGGTCTTTTGGGAATGAGGCCGAGCTGAGGGATTTGCTTCGATGAGTTAATGAGTATCATCCTGTGTTGAATGAGTGTACAGGCCTATCACGATGAAGATCAGTGTGCTATGCAAGTTAAGAATTGAGCTAATTATATATAATTAGCTCAATTCTGCTTTAATTCTGATTCAATACAGATCAGACTTGATTGTCTGCATTCATACTTGCAAGTGTCTTGTCTTTTGCTTACATATCAATGAGACTGCAATTTGATGACAACTACACTCAGTGCAAGCAAACATTCTGTGTAGCCACATATTGGATATATACCACAATATGAAGTCTGATCTGAAAATCAAAACTGATAATTACAATCCTGTGTCCACACAGCCCTGAAAAAAAATTAAAATGGTAACTTCAGCCTGATAATGAGAACATGGTCTGAAAAGAACATTGTATATATATTGAGGTAAACCTTCACTCTTACTCATGCAATGCCAGTACGAGCACACTGATTTAAGGACCTTTTGATTGAAAGACTCTACTTCCCCGAGCAAAATATCTGTGGGTAAATTAGATAAAAATCTTTGAATCCTATAATCAACTTCTCTCCTTCATAATTATCCTTTTGCACAGAAGCCATTTTGACAAGTTTGATGATTTAGGGTTACATCTGTAATTTTCCCACTGAAATGGAACGCAATACACGCGAAATATTTCATTTACTGAAGCCTTTGCAACATGGGAACAATAAAAGTTCTACCATGTTCCTTAAATTCTTTCCCAAAACTATTCTGAGATTTAGAGCAGTTGAGGAGACCCCAGTGAAAGGTGAGGTTCCTGCCTGCTGCTGTGAGACTGTACAACAAACACTGCGCTCAGTAGACCACAGTGACATTAAAGTGTCCCATGTGCAATACAACACCAGCATTCTCTGATAAGTGCAATATCTTAAGTGCAGTCCGGGTTCACACTCTAAATATTAAGATCAAACTGTATATATTCTGGTTCTATATTGTGTATTCTTTTCTAATTCTTTATTGTCTTATTTTTAAAGTTGATATTTTTCTATACTATACAGTTACAGATGCATGTGTATTATTTATTACCTTTGTCTATCCTGCCTTTGCTGCTTTCCCCACTTATCTTATCTTATCTTATCTTATCTTATCTTATCTTATCTTATCTTATCTTATCTTATCTTATCTTATCCTATCTTATCTTATCTTATCTAACTGCCTGTGTTTTACTAAATCCATTTCCTGGCGTCCATGAATAGTCATGTCATGTCATGTAATGGAGAATCTTGAGTCAGACTTTACTGTGACTTTACTGTGGCTCCATGTCCATGGTCAAACTCATTAATAATGTCTTTGGTAAAAGGAGAAAGTCTGTGTGGTGGAGAAAATCAGTGGTGACTGAACATTATTATGTTACTCTTTGTCTGGCTTTTTGTACTGGTCAACCAATGCGGACAAAATGCATTTTAATAAACATTTTTTTAAATGTTTGTAAAATGTTATACCAGGTGAACAAAAATATGAGAGATGAATGCAGAATGTTGACTACGCAAAAAATGCTGAATATAATTTGATACCTCATAATTTGGATCGGCCAACAAATGCTAATGTCTTGTTCAACATGTTCAAGGAGCCTATAGTTACTGAAGTACTGGTAAAAATACAATTAACTTTGTTTTATTTCTTCGTTACACCTCTCTGACAGCTTCGGTTACAACTTTCAAAACATTTAACATTTTCTTACATACAAATCTCTCATCTAATATAATTTGTGCTTATTTACTGAACTACCGAACAGTAGAAGTGATGCTTATAAGATTAATCAAGTTTTTGCCAGTATGTAAATGGTCATATAAAATATTTTGTTTCTGCTGAAATATGAACATTTGCTGGGATTTCCCTTGAATTACAATACAAAAACATAAATATCCTAACAGTCAAGTTATTGGAGAAACATGTTAAAACTATCACTTTGATACTGTTTATCTTTTTTGTTTTTGACTGCCATATAAACATTATGGAATTAATCGTAAGACTGAACAAGACAGTTATTTTGTTTCATATTTTGAACAGACCCAGTGTATCACTATGTTACATTTTTCTTCCATTGGTTTTATTTATTCTTAGCAGTTATGAATGTGCAACAATGAGTGTCAGGTAACTGGCAGCTTAACATTAAAATACATTCCATGCTTATCCTTTACAAACAATAAAATCAACTGATAATTGAGAATCTAATCAGATTGAGCCATAAAACTCTATCCTTTCGTTCACCACTTGTTCCTAACCCTTCCTTTATCGTGTAATTTAGCTTTGAAATGGATTTATAAATTGTGAAGATTTGGTTAATAATATATAAACAAACGAATCCACTCCAATAAGAACACTAAACACTCAACACTAAAAATTTCGTCCACTAGATGGAGCCCAAAACTAATGTTTACAGGTTGTCACTGTGCAGCAGCTGTTTCCTCTTTATCTTTTAAACGGCACTCACATTAAAAAAGAAAGCTCAACTCGAAATTCTGGCTAAACTTCTGGAGTGGACATCGCCTAATAACAGGAGCTTTTCTTCATATCAGGTGGACACATGACATGATAAATACACGTGAGCCGCCAGGGGGCGTCGAAAGTCCCTGAGCGAGAGAGAAGCTCTGTCAATCATTGTCCCTCTTCGCTTTCCTTACTGTCTAACTAACTCGCTCACTCGGTGAAAAGAAAAGTTTTTTTTTTTTTTTGTGGTACAGACGCAACATGCAGCATGAAAACGATCTGTTCTGAAAAGGTGAGGAACTTTTCTTTAACCTCTGTAACAGCAGGGCCGAGTCTGTGCCCGCTTCGTTTCACACGAGATTTGTTTCAATCAAACGACAGACGTTTAGAAATGCGACTGTATGTGTCGTTGCCATGACAACGCGTTCCGCTGTGAATGGATGTTGCCTGAAATTACTGTCGCTCTTTGGGCTTTGTGCGCCATCTCATGTTTTAATTAGAGTCATTTCATTTGCTGTCAACAACGGAATGTCCTGTTTTACAGTAGCTGGGTTTTTTTGGGGGCGAAAATTGTCTTGATATTTTGTTTAATTAAGAACCCACGTGGTTCGTTCGTGGCTTGCAAAAATCTCTGTCTCTGTTTATTATAATACCACTGGTCAAAGATGTTAGATTGCCCTGCACGTTTTGTCCAAACTAGTAACAAAATCATCATCATCGACAGATAAACGAAGGATGATTTATAATAGAAGGCATAATATATACACGTGTGTGTGTTTTCTGATATGAATGTGCTGACTTCTCTTGTCATTGAAATGAATTTTCTTCTTGTTTCTGCTACAGCCCACACTTTTTTAAAGAGATGTTTGCCCTCCCAGCTTTGCAGAGCTGAGCCCAGAGAGAGCAGAGATTAGCCTTAACCAGGATTAAACCAATAAGAAAATTTGAATTTGTTGGCCCTTATCTCATAGCAACATGTGGAGTGCTCAGAGCAAATAGCAGAATTTGATCTTTTTTGCTTCCTTTTGGCAAGACATGTTTTCTTGCACCAGACACTTATCAAACATGACCACTGAAGACAGGGATGGATTCTTGGAGGGGCCTTTTAAATTATTTGTTTACAGGGACACTATTACTTGTTTGCTGTGTGTAGGAACAGGAACTCTGAACACTTCCTCCTTTTTATCAGCCCCACATACAGTAGACCGTCAACTGTGTGTTATGTGCATTAATGACTTTATTAGATTTAGACCACAAGCTTTGATAATCTCTCTGTTTGGGTCTGTTTGGGTTCACCTCATAACTTGGTAAAGTACTTGACTGGCTCTGTATTTGCATTCTAAACATGCAATTTCTTGCCTCATCAGGTAATGCAATTCCATGCTTCATTAGGGCTGTGAAGTTTATCATTTGTCATCAAAGCCAAGCTGTCAATAAATGATTAAGTTTCACATGAGGTAAATGTAATATTTGAGATCAAGCCACGGGGAAAGGGTCTGTACATTTTAATTGCAGTTGGTAAGATTTAGTTTTAATTGGATTTCCTGACTGTACAGACATAAGAGAATATATGCTATTTAGGAAAGCAAACTGATTAAGTAACAATTAATGACAGTGAATTGTGTAGTATTTTGATAATATGTTGATTATATACTGGTTTCAGCTGCATATAGCATTTCTTCATTGGTACTCCTGACAATTGTTATGCTGCTCTCGCTCTAAATACCAGTTATGCAGCTTCAGGGTTGCAAGAAAATAACAATACCATTCATTGCTGAATAATTTGCAAATGTTGAACCACTGGAAATTTTGTAACTGAAGTTTCAGAAAATAGCGATAAACGTTTCATGCTTTCATGTTTGTGTCTGGCAGCAAAAGCATTTTAAAATGTTTGTGCTCTCTGGACAAAATAGCAGTCCACAGTGGAGGTGGGTTTTTCTATGGCCAATGCTGATCTTTCAGTGCAGACACTGTCCAACATACGATGCCGCTTTTCTTTTTCCCTGCTTCAGGTCATAAAATATAACAGTTTAATCATCACAAATGATAATGACATGAATACAAATTTGTTGAACAATTATGGCTTTTCTCTCCAATCTGCAAATTGTGTCTGCAATGTGGGCCACAAAAATAATGTGTAAAGTAAATATTATATACATTAAATGGATAATCAAAAAACTAAACCAATAAAGAGATTAAAAATTAGTGCACGTAGGAGCATTTATCCATCTTCTGACACCAAATGTGTAAACTGAGGTAAAAGAGTAATAGCCTGGTCAATTAGTTAAATAATAATCTCCCAGTGTTGATCATTAAAAATCTGTCTGAATAAATCCGCCAATCAATTATTGTTCAGTTATTTTGATCATTATATAAACTGTGAAAATCTGTAAAATCTCATATTTAAAAAGCTGACCTAAGAAACTAATTTGTTTTTTGTTGACAAGACAGCAACGGTTAATTACTGTTCACTTCATTACATTATTGAAAATTCAAAAATTCAAAAATTATTCAAAATTCACATAGTGACCAATGTCACACAATATAAAGAAAAGTATCCATTAGAAATGGCTGTCCTTGAAATTTAATATCAATTTATCTTTTTATTAACTGACAAATGACATGCTTATACTTGCAGATGCCCTTCATCCAGACCTGCCAAATCAGCAGCACACGTCTGTTGAATTCCATTATCTAACCTCAGAGACGTATTTGTCCTGTTCTACAGTTTTATGCTGTAGGATGTACAGGAAATGTGAGGGGCTGGTTAGGGTCATATTGACACAAAGAGTAAAGTAAATATACATTATTTTGAGTTAATGAAAGACAAGCAGGTTTAAGGGAAGAAGTTACACAGGATCAGAGTCATCCTTTGAATGCTTTGTTTATTCCAAAATGACATTGACTCTTTGTTCTTTGACACAATCCTCCACACTCCCAGTCATTTGGTACAACGTATATTTATTCACTCACTAGAGTGTAAAGAAAAATGAGGGATGGAGAATGATTGAGAAATGGGGCAAGTCTGGGCTTGACTTGTGATGAATTGTTGCCTTTAATTACTTCCTGCTTTCTGGCAACAGAAATGTAAAGGTGGACCTCAGTCTCTGTCTCCTTGGAGCAGGTTGGTGATAAATGCTCATCTTTCAACATGTCTGTCTGTGCAGTGATATTATGTGTTGACATTGATAATTTGAGCTGTCAGCTACAGTTTACTCATTATTCAGCCAGTTTAATGAATATATGCTTGCTTTTGGGTCAATCAACCATTTGTGCAGACAAAAAAAAAAATCTTTAACTTTGATTTAATTAAGTCAATAAAAGGGTGACTATGTTTAGATGTCACTGACATTATACTGAACACATTTTGAAGTTGTAAACCAGGAAAAGATTATGTCCTTTTTATTGCATTAGCAACTCTGATTTAAGAAGAATAGCAGGAACTTCCTGCTTGTCATGGCCTTTTTTTCACATGGAGATAAAAATAGGTGATTATTTTTATCAGCAGAATTTGTAACATGTAATGTTTTTACTTGATGGTGGAGTCAAGAGGTGCTGTGCATCTGTACTGATCTGAGTTCAAATACATCTCATAACTCTTTGGTGCCCAAAACTGATCATGTAAAGGCTTAACTTCTGCCTCCAGCCCTTCAGGTCCTTATTATGGGTTTGTCACTGGGTGCAGTTACTGCGCTCAAGCGATCGGACACTCGTTACTCCGTGGTCAACCTGTCTGACGCTGAATTTTAACATCCTCCTTACAAAGGCATTTATGAATTAAAAAAAAGCCTATGAACCAATGAATCAAGCTGATCTGTAAGGATTATTAACATCCGGTTTGTAAAATAAAACACAGAGAGCACTGTATCTCTGTCTGAGTGCGCGTTTGAAAGCACTGAATCACTGAATGGGAAAAATAATGAAAATCCTCGCTGCTATAAGTTTCAGAGACCTACTGTAATAACTGGACTTTATAAAATAAATAGTCATAGATGACTATGTTGTGTTCAGGATATCTATGACTACTAGCCTATACTGGAAACTCAGACTTTTCTGCTACACAGTTTTAGAGAAATTTCAAGTTAAAAGTCCCACACACATCCATGTGCTAATGTGCGACTTTAAAATGTATGATTTCCGGTATATGCAAGCAATCATAGATGTCCTGAACACAACTTTATCAGTCTTTTCCAGAACTTATGAAAAAGAAATTATTGCATCAAAAAATTGACAATGTTTTCAATAAAAAAGTGCAGTTTTTTTCTTTGTTTAATTTTGACCTGTAGTTTAGCCTGTAGCTGTAGAAACATGAGTCTAGAGATTGCAGACAGACAAGCGCAGCAGGCTCAAAGGTTTAGACTACATTCTCTTTGCTACATCAGCCCCTTAAAGAGTCAAAGATATTGTAAGAATTGGTGACAATGGTTCAGAGTCAAAACGTCGAGTTGTGGATGGTCATACGAGTCATGAAATGTCCTTCCCTGTTCAGCCATGCTCCTATTATGACATGTTTGTAAGAGTATTTTAAAAAATAATTACAATTCTACTAAAATGTATTTGTCATTTTATCTTATATTGTATCTACCTACTCATCCATCCATCTATTGCTCTCAAGCAGCATCAGCCTTGATCACCAATAACGAATTACAAATGCTTTTGTCTTTTGTGCCAGTCACTCCCAGTGTAGATATAGAGATCTCTTAACAAAAACATAATAACTTTTAAATACACCGAGCCAATTTTCTTTCTACAAATTATGAATATTATGTAGAATGTCTGTCACTCGAGCGCCCCAAAATCATGCACGCTGGACTTTTACAGCTATTGAAGACCTGTGTTTGTTAGTCCACCAGTTGAAAGTCTAGCATTTGCCCCTGACCTGACCCTTACGTCCTATTTCTTTTGCCTCAGGGATCTTGGGCTAAGCACCGGACACCTTTGTTGAGGCAACTCATGAGGTGCACAGAACCTTCCTCCATTTACTTCAAGTCCACAGTGATACACTCATCACATTCCTCTGTGTCCCACAAATTGGCTGTGATTGAGGTGATTGGAATTTCCAGAGGCTGTCACAATCGTTTTGATTAGAAAATAGACAGGAGATAATGGGAGAGACAGGCCTGTTATGAAAGCCCTGTCAGTGCTAAAATAATGCATCAGTGTGGAGAGGTTAAAGACACCGCTTCCTTGTTAATAATTAATTGCTGTGTGTGGTGGATCCACTTCATTGCTCCCAGTCATCACTTGATAATTGCTTTACATTTAATTTGGCTTTAGAAACTGTTTTGCAAACTGGGTAAATTGTGCTTTAAGTTAATATAGGCTCAGGCAGAGATAGCAGTGTGGCCATAAAGCAGTGATTAAAAAAGTGACAAGTTACTCTGGATGAAGTATAGATTCAGTAAGTAGACCACTTGATTAAACCTTCACAAGCTGTGTTAAAGTTAATATCTTCAACAGTGGTCAAATTACATATAATATAATCAAATTGTGTGTGTACCATTTTGGGAGCATTTTCTCTTTTTGCCAGAAATTGAATATGCTATCATAAGTAAGTTTGTATATAAGTATAATCATTTTAAAAATAAATTGTCTGGTTTTCTTAGCCTTAGAATATACTTTTTATATTTACTTTAAGCAAGAGCCTTGCATTATGAAGGCCACTACCTTATATCACCATGTTACTACCATATATTTTGTGTCTGCAAGCAAAACTTACTGCACAAACAAAGAAAAACATCCATTCTGGTATGTACTGTAACGGTTGCCATAGTTCCCTAATGCATGTGAGAAAGGGAGGGTGAGTGTAGGCTTCCATTTGTTAAAATATGTGGTTTCACAATTTGATGTCACTAATTCTTACACACCTTTAAAGGTGAAATTTGTAAAATATGTACAATAGTGACCTGCAGTGTTTGAAACCTTCTTTTGCAATCCCAACTGAAAATGTTGCAGGAAAAGCCAGATTGCCAGATCCTTAATGGATTCTTAAACACGTAAATAACACGCATCACTTTTACCCAGACTTACAATGAGTTGATGCACAAGCACATCCACATAAATAACTGTCCAACTGTCTGTTTTATCTTCATAAACACTGGACCCTCTCATTAATTTAAATGTGTCAGCAACAGGCGAAATGAGGGTCAAAAATAACATAGTGTAAAAATGTAATATATTTTAAATAGTCACACAAAACTATTGATTAATTATTGAGGGGGCACTAAGGCATTTTTTATAGGTAATGTATGGTTCATAATCTCCGATGCTTGTCAGCTAGTTGCTGTTGACTCTTCAGTGTATTGCCAGTTACTGAGCTTCTATATATTTTACATTGGTTGGACACTAATATTTGTGTATCATAGTAAACTGGTCACGATCAAATGTGAAAGAGTACTGTAGACCTGCCAGTTGCCTCGGTCAAATAGGAAATGTGCGGTTGATTGGTCTTGAGACTTCATTAATATTGGATTAATAATATCGACTTGAAAATCACTTTCTGTTAAATTAACCAAAAAAAATGCAGAGAATTTTGTAGCATAATCTCATGATTTGATGAGTTATATCAGAGCCATGATGACTCTTCTCTTCTTCTATCTCTAGATGACAGAGGCAGATGTTAGTGGATTTATCATGGATGTGCTGTCCCCACGGACCAGCAGGTACCCGTTGGAGAGGGATGTGCCTGTAATACGCCTCAAGAATGATGCTGAACTCAGGGTATGGAGGGCATTTATACAGTTGTGTATTGCAGTCACGAGTGAAGTCACACATACTCACAGGTGACCTCTAAAGTAAACTCTGTCTGCAGTGAAAGAGGGTCAGACTTGATGTTACTGCTGTTCAGCCCTCCTTCACTGGGAATTTGACTTCTCCCTTTGCCAAATTCAAAGCAGCCAGTGCTCAGCCTTGCATGCACACAGATAATGATCAAGTTAATTAGACCTGAGATTGAGCGAACTGCAGCAGCAACTTAATCATTTGTTACTTGATTAGAAATACTATATTCTGCCGCTCCAGGGACAAGAAAACTTTTTGTTATTTCAGAGAGCTTGGAATTAGCATGTACTTGAGTTCAGGTGTTCAGCTGAACATATTATGTGTTTTTTTTTTTTTTCTATAATCCAAAACTCAAGAGAACTATGTTGCTGGCTGACAGGAGCAGGTGTACATCAGAATTGTCCTCATGATTTCTTTCTTTCTTTCTTTCTTTCTTTCTTTCTTTCTTTCTTTCTTTCCTATCCCTATAGAAAATATATGAATTTGGAAAGAAATTAGGTCAAGGTAGCTTTGGAGTTGTGTATGAGGCCACCCACATCGAGACACAGACAAGCTGGGCCATTAAAAAGGCTTGCAGACCAGAGGTGAGTACATCAGGCATCCCTGTGGGACAGCTGTTGTTTTGATGTAAAAGAAAGTTGCACTTACACCAGGGAGTTTTTAACGGAAAGGGAGAAATAAATGGCCACAATCATTTGTGAAGGAAAAAAAAAACATTTGCAAAGAATGTGTGATATACATGGCTGAAATTCTCTAGGGAATGCACTTAATACATGTTTAAATATCTGTAATAATTTAAAGTATAATATGCATATCCAGGGTTTTGTAAGGTTCTAGATTCAGAATGTTGGAAGTTTATTGTCAGGAGGTGCCACTCTGCCACAGTCTTGGATTAAAATGGACCTTGGAGAGTCTCCACTCATTCCGACATTCTGTTGACATTGACTGTATAAAATAGAAGACTGCTATTGCACTGGCAGGTTCTCTAGTCTGCATATAGATCTATTGTATGTTGTAATAAATTAATATATTAAAGTCAGGACAACTGACTTCTTTTCCTTATTTTGGTATCTTCCGACGCAAGAGTGTCGAGCTGAATGTCCACATTTGTGTCCAATGAAATTTCTTTCTTTCGCTTCAGGCAGGAAGTTCAAAAGTAAAGATGCTGGAGCAAGAAATAAACATTCTCAAACAAGTGACTCATGCTCACATCATACATCTTAAGGAAGTCTATGAAACATCAAGGGTGAGCATTGCTGTTATAGACACTCAAAATAAGCATACTTAAGAGAGCTAGTTAACATATAACTTACTAAAATACTTTACTACGAGTGGGTAAAGTATTAAAATGAGTTTTCTGTGATCAGATTGCAATCAGATCTTGATGTGTACACCTGGGATGCATGTTAATAACATGCATTAATGTGGTGAAGTGCTAACGGATCACTGTATGATCACAGAACACGCATTCTAATGGCAGATGTATAGAGGACCATAGAGACTGCAGTGTTTTGGTAATTACTCAGTAGTCCACAAGGGGCAATAGAGGTTCCACACTGGAGCTGCTGGGGCTTTTTGGTGAGCTGTATTTTCTCTGCTTGTTTCTAGATGAGGTATTTGGTTACAGAGCTGTGCACTGGGGGTGATCTGAAGCAGCTGTTGAGGCGTAAAAAGGTCTTCACAGAGGATGAGACGAGACATATAATCTGTGCCTTGGCTGATGCCATCGTCTACCTTCATAAAAGAGGTAATGTTAGTCCAGAGTTTGACAGTTTAATAGTATGCAAATACATCCCAACATCAAAACTACAGTTTTGTTGCTGCTATGCTATACATGTGTATATAAATTACTGACAATGGTATTCACAGATGTGAGAGCAACACAAAAGAAACCTATAATTGGTAAAGATAAGTTATACAATGCTTTTGAGCTTGTTGTCCTTCACATGTTTCATATAAATCTATAATATTTGTACAGGTGGAATTAAAAAGCCAAAAATAATAATAATTGCCTGTGGAAAGACATTTTAAACAAATCTGCATGTCTTATTTTGAAAGGCATTTTCCCCTTTCTAATGGTGAAATCTGTGCTTACAGGTAATTTAGGACACTGTCTGGCAGTAAGGCATCATTACATTGGTTAATTAGTAATTTGTAACAAGCTAGGGAGCAATACTGATTAATGGGGGGAGGGGGCATGGAAAAATCCACATTGTAGAGTGATAATGCTAATAAGAAAGCAATGGCTTTTCATGAGGGTGTCAGAATAATTCTTTTATAAATGAGAAATCAGTAAATTCCATTGGGTTACTTTTTTATTTTTTTTTTGCAGTGGATTCTTTGTTTTGTTCATTAATTCATCTCAACTTTTTAGCTTTAATGCTACAAATGGTGGTGACGGTTAATTTTACATGTTACATTATACACTGTAGATCCAACAGCACGATTACATGAGGGTACATTTCCTAGTATGTTGACAGAGAAATATACAGTATACTGCAAAATCTTTGAAATATTAGGTGATAAATGTTTTCTTGTCATTGTTTTGATATTAATTCATGTGTTTGGAAACCCATTACGTCAATGTAAATGATTTCTCCTCACATTTCACAGACATTGTGCACCGAGACCTGAAACTTGAAAACATTCTTGTGAAAAATCCTCCAGATGGAGGTGATAATGACAGGATTAATATCAAGGTGAGCAGGAGCCTCACACTGTGTAACTTAACACCATTACTTCTTATCCATTATCTGACTATAAGCCTCTGATCGGCAGTTTTTCCTCATGTCTTTTCCATATTTAGTAAAGGTTGTAAACGCTATCTCATTATAACAGACCCCCCTTTGTTGTTACTTTATAGTAAACCTTTGCAGAGCTTGTGTAACCGTGTCCTTAAACAAATTACCAGCTGAGCACAGCATGTGTTGTGCAATGACAACCAGCCAGCTAAAGCAGACACCTGGTGTGTAAGCTAAAATGAGGCTAGACCAAAACACAAACATTCTCTCATGCAAACACACACATACACACATAAAAGCACTCATGCGCTGTACATGTTGTTAGAAATTGGTGCCGTGCAACTACATAAATTGCTTTTATTTCACCACACTTATTCCTTATTTTTTTACCTTTTTAATAATGTGATAAATTTCTGTGAATAAACCTGTATATTGTTAAAGATCATTGTTTGTTGTTGTCCTGTTAAAAGCCCATGAAAAGAAGAATATAACATGGATTCTTTCAGCACAGCTCATTCATGTGTATTTGAATAATCTTGTCCTTAATTGCTTTTCTATTCCTAGGTGGCAGACTTTGGATTATCAGTGCAGACAGGTGGTGTGGGGATTGAGAACATATTGACAGAGGCCTGTGGAACTCTGATCTATATGGGTATGATTCTACATTGATGATCACAGGGGTCGAGGTCTAAGTTTGAATGGAAGAGGCATACTTTGCCATCTGCCATAGTATCTTTTTGACTTTACCATGAGGGGTTGTCAAAGTGAGACATTTGAGATCCTACACATAGTAGTTTTAAGGCATAGTTCAAATTTTTTAAGTGTGGTTGTATGAGATATTAACATGTTATCAGCACTGACTTCATAGAGTGTGCCACCATGCTTTTTAACCTGGCCTTCACAGAGCTGACCTGGCTCCTGATATAAATATAAAAGGCTCATCGTGGGGTAATGAAAAACAACCATTCATACAATCAGACACTTGTACAATACACATTTAAAGAAAAGAAATAAAGTCACACTATATTTTTCACACTATAATGATAATGATAGATAATGTGTACCGCCATATATGACTGTGGTGATGCTGTAATGTGAATGGAAGTTAACTGGCTGAGGATAAAGTAGGCTGTAAGATTACTTCTTCAAATCCTGCACATTTGTATTCTTTATCTACAGATATATCATACTATGATTCTTTAAATATAGCGATTATAACAGAATGGCTGTGCCATGTCCATGTACTGTATCTTGTTTACTGGACTCAAGAGGCAGAGGTGAAATGCCTTCAACTTCACTCAAGCAAGTCCACTTGCCTACAGCTAACTCGTGAAGATGACTTTGACCTGGATGACTGAGAACCTTTACAAATATAGATTTGAACAGTGCTAACATCTATGTACATGCATTATCACTCTGTGTATCATCTGACACTTGCTTGCTTGTGCTTGTAATGTTTGGATGTAGGCATTTCCATGGATGTGCTGATAAAACATGATATAAATAAAATGGGATTCACTTGTATTCATAGCTTTAACTGCCATAAAACAACAGCCATAAAACTGTGTGTGTGTATTTTTTTATTTCAGCACCTGAAATGATGAGCAATCGTGGTTATACCCAGTGGTGTGATGCGTGGAGCATAGGAGTCATTATGTTTATGCTGTAAGTAGATAGATATTTTTATATTTTAAACATAGTACTTACTGACGGACCATGCTGTGTGTCTGTTTTAGGCTGTGCGGGGAGCCCCCATTTGTGTCACAAACAAAGTCACTCTTACTTGAGGAGATAATGAACAAAGAAGTCACGTTTACTCAGTCCATCTGGGCCACAGTCAGTGACGCAGGTGATACTTATTCTCCATTTCTATTCTTAAATAAATCACACAAAAGCAGGAGATTTGTAATATGTGACACTGCATACCAGCAGTCTTACTCTGATTCTTACTAACAAACTCACCGATTGCTTTGAGTCTGTCTCAACAGCAAAAAATCTGTTGACTTGCCTCCTGAAGGTAGACCCTGCCTACCGCATGTCTCCAAATCAGCTCCTTGAAAATCCGTGGATTACAGTAAGGCACTTATTCTTCATGCTGCATTCATAAACTTTAGCAAAGGAGTCACATGAGGAGATGTTACTGGGTGTTTTGTTCAACAGGGTGACCCTAATGTGCCTGCCATACCATCCAATGTGCTGATCATGATGCGCAACTACCGGGAAGAGGAGGAAAGTAAGACAATGTTGAAGATTTATTATTATTTGATCATTTCAGATATGCAAAGAATGTAGGCAAAAAAGAAAACAGATAACTCTTCCTATAATTAGCCATAAATGGCTATAGTTTGAGACATTTTATCACCTTTATACATATTTTTGTCTAATATTTTATTCCTTTCTTTATATGTTTATATCTTCTCCAATTTCGTTCAATATTTCTATTCTTCCGTGTACATGTACTGCCTGAAACCATCACCACGCTGCTCCAACCTTACCCCAAACACAACATCATCACACTACTGCTGTGACATTGTGGTAATGAGGTAACACAGCTACAATGTCATGGAAATGTTGCAGAGACGTTATCAGTGGGAGCTCATCACACATGCTGATGTTCCCGATCCCTATTCTTCCGTGTACATGTACTGCCTGAAACCATGCTGGTCTTAACACAGAAATATCAATCTGTCTATCTATTTGATGTTTGGGTAAATCATAGAATAAAAGGAGGATAAACTGTTTTTAAGTTCTTCATTTCAACAAATATGTGCAGCACACAATTGAGATAAAACACAAAGACACACACACAGTGAGCAACAGTGTCAGTGGAGAGGAATACCAGTAATATCACACAAGTATGGTCTACACAGCAGCTGGTAGTAATATGTAAATATAAGGCTTTTGAAATATGTAAACCAAAGCTGAGTTTTTTTTGTTTGTTTTTTTAGCATTGGTGTTACTTCAATTTTATCCTCACTAGGAACACAGTTTCTGGACAACTTGTCTCTCGCCTCGTCTGAGGACACTGTGGATCTAAAGCCACTCTGCAGGGCAGCTTCAGCAGAAACAGACTGCAGGAGTCCTGTTAAGCTCAGCCCAGAGAGAGACAGCAGGTTTTACCCGCACACCACATCCACTAAGCAGGTACTGTGAGTCTCTTTGCTGTAGCACAACTTTTTCACCATTTTAAACTCCCCTGCGAATGTGTTTTCTTATCCAAGACTCTATAGTTATGTGGCTCCCATTTCATTTATTGGATACAATGGTGTGATCTCTACTTATCTTGTGTCACAACAGTGATTTTAAATCAGACTATCCAGTAATATAACGTATTTTACTCAACTTTAACAATATCAAGTAACTTAAGTGCAATTAAACATACATATAATACTATCACCACTCTACCTACTACATCACATTCAAATGAAGAGCTATTTTTGTCCACAAAACATGTTAAGAACCAAACTAAAACTGTTTCGCTTTGATCTGTTGTTGTATCTAGACTAAATACAGCAGAGAAACCTGCCAGCTGGACAAATACACAAATGGTACTGAACCCTGGGGGCCACCTCAAACCCCTGCCACTCAGGTTTGTTCAACTTTGACCTTTTATGTTGAATTTATTCTTTGTTTAACATTTTTTCTCTTTTTTATTTGTAGTAGTTATTGACAAATGCCTTGACACATAAGTTCTTTATTTTATAGGTTTTGAATTAAATTATTATGAACCAACCTTTCCATTCTGTATACAACCTTTTTTATCAAACTGCCTTTGCATCTTCACACTGTTTTATATATTTTGTTACCACTAGATGGTGCCAGATTTAACCAATACACTTAATAATAATGATGTGGGTTTTTTTTTTTTTTTTTTTCTGTTTTTATATGAATGTGATGTCAACATTAATTCTGTCATTTAAGACAAATATGAATCTTATTACTGCAGCCTGTTGCCACTGCAAAACACACCACACAGCCAAGTGCAAAGCAGTGCAGGCCTCGGCACAAGAAGGACCTCAATCCAGGACACAAAGAGAAACCAGCTTCTTACGACAAGAGACCTTCTACCTCAAGTAAAAGTAGGCCTGGGCCCCGAAAATCACAAATCACCTTTTAGGACTTCATTAATTGAGAGTAAACGTACAAGTGCATGAGTGAGCATGTAAGAGAGAGCCATTTCACTAGAGATTCACTTTTTTTAATAAACATGTTATTTAATGTCATTTTGGTTGATTTTAATGTAATTGTTGTGATGGGAATGTAACTCCTGTGAATGCTGCAGCCTTTTTGGAGATGAACAGACCTTTGCAGTAAAATACAGCAGTACAAGAAACCACTGTAGCTGAGTGTCCAGCTCCGGCAGTGGCTCGTGCCAAAGGAAAGGCTCCTGCTCTGAGGCGTTCTCTTGGACAAGGCTCTGGATAAATACTTTCCCACTACCAACTATCTGAAAATGCCAAGCAGCCCAAATATAAACTCCAAATATTTGATGTAATAAAATCCTTCTGACAGAAGGATTTTATTATGAAATGCTACCTACAGTCGAGCCACCAGGGAGATTAGTAACATAAAACTAGCAGTATATCATCTTATTAATTGTGCCATATTATTTGTATTCAATGTGAATGCATGCCTTCTTCCAATAGGAAATAATTGTCACCTAACAATAACCAAATTAAAAACTGAATGTGAATTTATGACAGTCAAATGGGTTAGTGGTGATCGGGGATGTAATATTATTTCAACATCCACATACTTTCAATTTTATGAAAATTAATCTTTGTCTGAAATGTGATTACAACATTTTTACATACTAATAAGCTGTTGATAAACATTCATCTTTTCAAGGAATGCTGAAATGTGCCAAATCATCATCTGCATAAATATAAATATTTGCATATTTATATCAAATAAAAATACCAAAAAATATTTCGTAGGGCTTTACATTGTCATGTTGCTGAAAAGACGGCAGGTGATTGTACAGGATATCACTACACATCGAAGCAAACAATAGGGATTTTCTTTTTTCTGTTCTGACCTCTTAATTCCAAAACTACCCTATATGCAGTGACTGCATCCACTCTGTGTCAAAACAGAAAAACTGTCACACAGGCTGGTTACGCTCCATCTGAATGCAGAGGATTGAGACTGGGGGCAGCCACGGGTCTAATCTCGTATGGAGGCCATTGAAAGCAGTAGGAGCTACTTTGAGGGCACTGCCATTCAAACACAGGTTTTTGCGCTGTCTAGAGAATAATCCCCGGCATGGATACAACATTAAAGTAGCCAAGCATAACACACAGAGAATTTCAAATTCACCCATTTGCATCTTGAAGTGAATGAGTGCCAACAAGTGTGAATATGTAGATTTTGGTGTGCATTTACTGAAGCTGTTTTCAAAATGCTTTTCAAGGAAGTCGTGGTCATGCATGTAACATGTTAACACTTCTCACAGTCTGTCCAGGTAGACGCATTAATCATGGATGATGTTGTTCTTAGCATTGTTCTTTGTTAGTTTTGTTTTTATACTGATTTGTTATTAAAATGAACAAATGATGTGAATTATCTTTGATTCAAGTTGCTTGCCAAAATAAGAAAAACAAACTGTTTGCCTTTAGTTTAGTACAGACCAGTATAAACAGCAGATGGAGCCGTAGGAAGTCACTGAAATCATTTCCTGTGCTTAATCTGACAGGAGAGCGCTATCCTTGACGCTTGCTACCTAGATATGTGCACAAAGATGTTTAATTAGAATTGAGTGTTAATGCCTGTAGCCATTCAAAACTATGACGCCCATGTAATCTGTCACTAATTAATACTATGTGGTCATGTGGTTAATGTTGTGGTGGTTCATTCAAACTAAATAAATGGTAAAAATAATCTTTTGTCTGGGGTTTGTCTTATTCACATAATGTAATTTTGTAATGGATAATTTGAGAAAAAAAAACAGCTATGACCCGTTGAGCTCACTAAACCTATTTACCTTTAGATAACCTTAATTAATTTGCATGCAACTTTGTTTAGATAACCACATGTATGGCAAAGAGATTTCAACATATGGTCCTTATTGTCTTGTTCCAGGCTTTAATTATTTATGGGGAAACAAGAAAAAGCAGAATATAACCTACAGCAAATTACAGGAGAGCATGTACATGCCTTAGGTTGAAACAAATTTCGAGAGTGAATAACATCAAGAAAATATGGACAAATCAGTTTCCTCATATATGATGATAGTAGGTTCAGCTTCTGTTAAAACATTGTCACTTCCAATTGTTGGAAGAAACCAGGAGCCTCCAGGTTTACTTTTACTGCTTTGCCAACAAAAATAAAAGAATGGGCAAAAGAGGTGGGAGGGAAGAGGGGGCAGCATGAAAGAGGCCGCTGGATAGGTTTGGGGCGTGAATTTGGGACAAAGCATGGAGGCAAAGGAAATTAGAAAATTCGTCGAGATGGAACAGGGGATGCACCCCCTTCACCCCCCTTTTCCTCCAGCAGTGCTTGTGACAGATGGAAGAAATGGTGGGTGGGTTGACGGGCTAGAGGGATTAAAAACACTGCAGTCCCATTTTGGAGCCTGAAGAGAGTGTCACACGTGCAGAGGTGGGGTGCAGAGAGGCACTTGTGGAAAGAGTTGCGGGGTGTGTGAAGTGGGTGCATGCAGGGTAATGTCAAAAGAGGCAAGGATGCTTCCTGTCCCTCAGCTCCCCCTCTGCTCCCTTCACCTTTATCCACTGAGGAGCTGTTGGGAAAAGGGAGGGGGGGTGCATCTCAATAACCTTAATAGAGCTTCTCTTAATTAATCAGCTCATCAGCAGAGACCTGATACCTGAAGCTGAACCCTCCCCCCCTCACCGCCACCATCACCACGCTGCTCCAACCTTACCCCAAACACAACATCATCACACTACTGCTGTGACATTGTGGTAATGAGGTAACACAGCTACAATGTCATGGAAATGTTGCAGAGACGTTATCAGTGGGAGCTCATCACACATGCTGATGTTCCCGATCCCCTTCAGTGTTTGCATTGTTGTGTGTGGAGATGCGTGTGCACATGTATGCTGCTGCTGCTGCTGCATCACAGGACAACTCCCACACTACACTCCCCACATAATAACAGATACATATGGCCAAATGTCAGGAGGAAAGCATGATGCCTCTATTTTCACAGAGGAGGGAGGGGTGGCGTCAAGTAAACATTTGAAGCAGATGGCAATTTCAAAAGTGAGCCTCATCAATCTTTGTTGACCCTACCCCCCCTTTTAAAAAGTACTGTTATTTGGGGTATTTGCAATTCAATTACACACAGTAAAGCTCATTTAAATATCAAATTAATTAGTGAACACACTGGTGTAAATACCTCTCTTATAAGTCCTTGTTAAAAGTAGAAAGTTCTCGACTATGGTTGGATGGCGTGTTAATTTACAGTGATATCTAATCCCAAGTTACTTCACATAAAAGGCATTACTATACATATTTTAATGAGGAGGTGGTTGTTTTCATGGCAATTTTCTGCTAGAGTACATTTTTAATTTATTCATATTTAATTTATTGGTCTCTCTATACCCGCTCAGTAAAACTAATCAAGACCTTGTATGGGCCTCTTAAAGCCACATCTCTCGTTGGCAGGCAGACAGGGAGCCACTGCATTAGTATAAGCTCTCCTCTCTTGTGCACGGTGCTGGGTAAAACACCCTGCATTCAGTCAAGCAGGAGGAAAGGACCTCAAAGCAGACTGTTCACTTCTCACAAACAACCTTTTAATCACATAGTGAAAGGATGGAGGATGAAAAATCTGCACAGCTTTGAATGATTCAAAACATTTTGACAGTGACAGTCACTGATGTCAGAGTATCTTCTGCCGGGGACAATACCCTTTTCCCCCGTCTTTCTTTTGCTTCCTACCAGAGCTGAGCAATTCATTTATTTTTCAATTCCAATTGCAGATTTGAATCACAAAAGCTGTCGTTTATTTGGTCAATGCTACATTTTTGTTGGGTAAATTTAAAGAACAACTCTTACTACTCTTATATTCTCACCTTTGCTTTAGAATATAAAGTTGTTAAATATCCAGTGTATAGAATGCAGGGGGGCTCAAGTCGACAGAAATCAAATGCAATATTTAAAATGACAGCATTCATCACTTCACAATTAATATCTGGTGTGTTTTCATTTTCGTCCACTTGTAATATGTAAGTTCACCCTAGATGCTATTAAATCCTTTTTTTTTTTTTTTTTTTAACCGGGCACATCACACTTGGAGCAGTGGTAAGAGTTTCCAAACTGCACTGGATGTCCATCACTTCACTTTGCTTGTGTTCTGTGTGCAGAAGTAAAGAAACGTTCAACTTTCCAACCGGCCAATCAAAACACATCATGCAGATGTTCCAGTAGGCCAATGAAATCATATTTATGCATTTAGCATGTGAGTGCAGCTTGAGTGTTGTGATGGTGTCCTGTGGCAATGCTCCATTACCATTTGTATCTAGGACACAATGAATGTTTAAATGAAGATGGAAAAAAAAGCTAGTTTCACAAATCAAATCCTAATCGCAACACCTGTCAGACAAAAATTGCAATTGAATATTTCCCCCAAAATTGTTCAGCCCTACTTCCTGCCCTTGAAATCATCTGCCCTTGAATTGGCTTTACAGAGCTTTGGATGTCATTTTATGGAGTATGATTGGAGTTCTTATCACCTCACTACACTGTGCACTCCAAATATCTATTGATCCATTGACACACCTTGAGGAGGGGGCGTGCACATTCTTATACATGGAAATGATTGCAATTAATTTCCAATCCCCTTTGCCAAGGCAGTTGGGGGGGGATCAGGAGCATTTCTCTGGTGTAATGTGCATCATGTGTAATGAGCAGCGGAAAGGTCATTTGACACATTTCTGCCAGAATGAATTCATTTGTTTCAAGCACTTAATTCTGCAGTCTCCTCATTGGTGTGTGGCTTGGCAGTACACTCAGAGGGGGCATTACCACAAGTGGAGGCTCAGTGTCCCTTCCCAACAGCTAGTGCTGACCACAGGTTTGGGGGAATACCTGAGGAGCTGGGAGATAGTGAAATGGGGAGTGGGGGATCAAAATCATTCCTTCTATCATAGGAAAATCACCGCCATCACCTTCAGTGTAATCGGAGCATTCATTACAGCTCAGTAAAAATGCAGGTTGCCATTAGATGGGCAATTTAAAAGTAGGCTCCTGGAAAATGAGAGACCCACAAGGTCATGATACGGGGTCACAGTCAAGTAAATAATGGGAATTGGTCCCACAAGCTTTGGAAAACCACAAAGCCTGTGGTCACGCACCGAAAATACAACTGAGCACAGGAGAGAGGCAGGAATTCAATCATCAGACAGAAAATAAAATGCCCCCCGTGCCCTCTCAGCATCAAAATAAGCTCAATTAAAATGGCAGACTGCAATTTGGTGTCATATACTCACTCTAACCTGATAGATTTAGAAAGTACTGAAGTTCTTGTTTGACAGGTGGAAATGATTTTCTTATGTTAATCTCCAAGCTTCTATTAAACCTTTGGAGAATGAATGCGGGTCTATGAGAACATTTAACTGTATTTCACACCCATACGGCTGCCAAACCTATGTGTACTGTATGTATGAACTGAAAATGATAGTTTGGTTCATTATCAAACCCAATGAGCAATATTAGTTAAATTCATAATGTTGCTTTATTGGCATGAAAAAAATGTAATAAAAATGTGTTACCAAAACATTTCATGGGTACATTTTGCATGGCAACAATTACATCACACCTGTAGCACCGTTATTTCCCCTCACCGTGGGACTGATAAAGGACTATTGAGGCAAATTTCTACATCATGTAGAAGTTTGCCTCAAAGAAAAGTTTTAGTGCAGATGATGCTGCCATTAGCTGCCACTAGAGGCCTCAGTCTGGCTGAAAGTTGAACCACTTTGTTTCAAACCACTTTCAGAGCACTGTTTTGCTGCCGCTTATGTTGTTTTGCTACAGTATGTTTCACATTTCTCTGCAGGGAAACATTTCCCCTCTGTGAGCATAACCAGAAATATTAGCTTGATCAAAGGAAGCATATTTAATGTGTTTAGGTCTGAAATCAGAGACTTTACTTATATTTCTGAAGGTTATTTTATAAATCTTTGCTCTAAACAAAGAGAAGCACAACAATAGCCTATGCACTTCTGTATATAGTGTGTAGTGCTTTGCTTACTAGAAAACATGCCTGAAGTCTCCACTGATAACACCATTTTAAATTCTCTTTGAGAGAACAATCTGGGTGTTTATTTCTTTCTGAAATGTCAACTAATGACTGTGTTTTCGCAGGAGAACATGCCTTTATATTAAATATGAATAAACACACCATGATGGAACTATTAGGTAATGTTCTTTGGTGGAGCAGTTTTCAACATTTAAAACTAGTGTATAATATGAACAAATTGAGACACTGTCATATTAGTTCACTCATTGCTTATTAAGCCTATCACACTACATGATTCTCTCTGTGTTTGCCACTAAAGCACTGTTTAGATCTTGCACATACCAGCAACATTCACTGTGCTGCACAGGAAGGGATTGTTTTATGTCAAGACAGATGAAGGCAACAGCAACATTGTGCAAGTAAAGCGAGACAACCGCAAACAGGTTGGACTGAAACCTGTTTGTGACTGAAAACACAAAGCAGCATCAGCGAAAAAAAAAAAGGTTCAGAAGTGAATTCTACAGCTAAAACAGACAAGGTCATTTAGCCGACTGACAGGATGAACACCCCACCCGCCTCAACACCGCTGCTGTATACACACAAATACTCCTTCTGGCAAGTCAGAGTCCAAATAAATTATACAACATACAA
This sequence comes from Brachirus orientalis, assembly GCA_016785285.1. Taxonomy (NCBI): domain Eukaryota; kingdom Metazoa; phylum Chordata; class Actinopteri; order Pleuronectiformes; family Soleidae; genus Brachirus; species Brachirus orientalis. The sequence continues at coordinate 5,277,043 of JAFBJR010000172.1, forward strand.
ATAATGTTAAATCATTTGGTTCACAAAGACCAAAACATACAACAACAAAAATCACCAACAGTTACAGTCTCCAACAGTCTCTGGCAGCTTTTAATGAACTTTCCTTTCCAAGTGTGTTGAGAACCTATGATGCCTTCAGTGACTACATGCAGAGCGTCACTTAAGACTTCCACTAAAATATAAACCAGCTCCTTTACTTCAGTGGTGCTAAGGGGAAACTTGGACTTTGTAAGGTGACATTTGTGATTAGTTGTTTTAGTTGCTAGTTTTGAGAAATTCAACATGGCCTAAAACATTAAATCTCAGCATTGTGAGGGGGCCTGTGCTAAATTATATAATATATTGTTAAATACTCTCGGTAAGTTGTGCAGACACCGACTGTAGAGCATCTCTGTGTCTTTTGCAGGCAGCTTGCCTGAAATAGGAGGACTGGCTTATTGAAAACCAGGAAGTGAAAATGCTGGTATCTCTCTAGAGCTGATCCTGGTCCTGATATACAGTAAATACTGTTATGAAAAAACAACAATCTGTAAAATAAGGTAATTGTATACTGTAATTGTATACTGTATGTATAAACAAGTAGCAATTATCTCCAGTTTTGGTAAAATGAAAACAATTTGATCTACACATTGGAACTTTTACAAACCCAATGCCTCTTCTGTTAGGACTAAACCTTTATGTTATATAAAATAAGATATTAATCAATCAGGAGCATGCATACCCAGTTGTTCATGATTGGATAACTCACTGCGTTGTTGTCAGGACCTCTCACACATCATGTGTGCTCTCTCTCCTCTCCCCTTTTACCGCTCACGAGGCAGACTGAACTTCTCAGTCTCAGCTACTCGACATTATTGTCCATTATCACACCGTGGTCCATGTGTAAGGTGACTGAGGTGCTCTGATGGAGAGGCGACAGGGGGAAACCTAGAATTGCAATAACATATTATTAGCTTTTTCACAGCTCCACTGGGCTGGATTTACACTGGATATCCAGAGACCTCTGAGGGCAGCCCACTGCCACAGCAGTGTCCACCTGCACAGCAACAGACACACACACATGCACACGCAAACATACACACTCACACTGTCTTTATTCACCAACAGGCCTTCTCCAATAAGGCTCAGGGAGTTGTAATTTTTCTCTGCTATTGTAGTGCAACTTCTTTTGTTGTGCAAACTGTAAACAACCCCTCTGCCATTGTGATGATGCATCAAGAGACAGACAGTGGCATAAGCAGACAATTCAGGGAGCAGGGGCAAATTGAAAATATTACTACTAATAATAATAATAATGATAAAGTTAGGCGCATGGTGATACAGTGGGTGGCATTGTTGCCTCACAGCAAGAAGGTCACCGGCTTGGCTCCCGGTTTGACTGACTCTAAATCGACCATAGGTGTGAGTGTAAGAGTGAATGGTTGTTCATCTCTATATATGCCGCGGCACATCTGCTGCTGCTCCTTTTTAATACGTGATGCTCTTGTCCTTGGTAATGTTAACAGGCTCCCTTGTGACTGATGCATCTTGTCCCAGACCTGTTTATAAAACAGTCAGAACTTCGTTAAGGGACAATAATATCAGCCAAGCTCAATTATGGTGACATTTTGCTGACATGCAGATTGCCTCCCCTAAGTCTTTTTTTTATGTAAAATACTGTTGTGCCAGTCACATATGGATGGATGAACTTTGGGAGAATCAATGGTATTGATGAATCATAGATCATACAAGTCAACAAGACTGACAAGACGAGGCTGAATTCATTTCACATGGGAAGTCAGTATTAAATTGTAATCATAATCAGACAAAGTGAGTTATGTACAATCAATAGCACAATTATGATAGTGTGGAGGACTTGTCTTTGCAATACAGACCATAAGTACATCTAAACAAGCTGCACTGTGGACTATAGCACATGCTTTTGTACACGTCTGTGCAGTGATATTGGAATCACTGTTGACTACCCTAATATCACACGGCATCTTTAAATGTTGGTCACAAACATTTAAGTGGTGTTTTCTGGAGAACAAATACAAGATGAATTGTTGCTTTGTTTTGAAATATGTTAGAAGAAGGGGAGGCCACTTAAGGCATATCAATCCAGTGAGAAAATGGCATTTAATTGTCCTTTAGAGTGCTCTCAAATATTGAAAAAAATTGAAAGATGTTTCAGAAGAGCAACACAGGATCTTTGTCTGATAATGGTGGTCAAGGATAAAATAAATTTTGAGTGTAAAATGTTATATTTTAATATTTTGATGTCAGATTACACATTCTGTGTCATGTCAAATATTAATTAAATTCCTGTGAACTGAAAATAATTGTTTTACACCTACAGTTAATTATGGTGGTTTTATTTTTTCATCTCTCAGGCTTTTTTCTAAGCAACTGTCTGAATTTATGTGCTTCTTAACAGCCATGTTCACAAAAACAATTGTCATTTTCTAGGCTGGCACATTTCTCTAACGATACTGAGGTCGACTCACTTACAAGCAAAAGTAGACAAAACTGATGCCTTTATGTGTAGGCACAAATGACCCTTCACTGAAAAAAAAAAACTGGATTGAACTGCAATAAATGATGAAGAAATGAGCATAAAGACAATGAAGTTGGGAAAAACATACAATGGCTGTAGTAATGGCTTTAGCACTGGTGATCCACTACTGGCAGCTTAGTTCAGACACATTAACAGGTACATGTCCTGTCAGGTACAATGCTCTATTTCATGGCTGGTGGAAACAAAACCAAGATCTGGAGAATAAAAACAAACAAATTAAACTTGCTTACACAGACAGAGAAATCTGTACACCATGTTTGCTCTGTATGTCATAATAAATGAGTGTTGGAGGAATTATTGTTGAGCAGACACAGGCACGGCAAAGCCAGGGATTGGAAAATGTGAGCTGACATGCTGTGGTGCAGCAAATCAAGAAAATATATCTTGGAGGAGGACAGGTATCTACACACACGCCTACATGTGTAATAACTTTCCTACATATGACCTCCTATGGATGTGATAGTGTAGATATTTTTACATCCTATAGATATGCTATAATCTGTCACATGATCTTTTCTCACATCCATGTTGCACAGAGTTGCTATTAGATTATTTTCACGTTTTCTTACTGCATTCTCCATTTTTGTCCCTCAAACCTCATGTTTTGTAGCTTCTGCGGTTGTTATTTCATCTGTCCATCAAATTAACTAGAGTCTCGTGCTTTACATGTGCACATTTTCATAAATGCCCACTTGTTTCAGTGCTTAATGTTTATCTAACCACCTTGATACATTTCAGACAAACTGACTGCTGTGGAAAATGTGTGTTGCAGATATCTAAAAAACACGGGTGGGAGGAAATCTGTTTATATAGTTGGGGGCATTAATGTGCCATTAAGCTATGCTCTTAAAGTGCTTGTAAAAACTGTATCTAATTTAGTTATTAATTAAACTTCTACTGGGTCCCTTTGAAGAATTACATTATTGCTCGCTGTAGTAGCGGTATAGTTTTGTGCATTTTAAATTTAATTATAATGTGTGGTAATTCAATCTGTCTGAGGTTTAGGTGTTATGCCTTAATTATTAGCACATGACTACTTGTAATTCAATTTTGATTTCCTGTGCAAATAAAACAAGGTTTGTTTTTTAAGATTTCAGGTAGAGATCAAAACACCACACATCAGGCATCCAAATGTTGTTTGAACAAGCAGATCTCATTGCATGATTAATGTGTCCAGTTAAATTTGATTAAATTGTATAGCGCGGATTCATAACATACATTATCTCGAGGCATTTTACATGGTAAGGTCAAGAACCTACAATTATTACAGATAAAGTCAACAGGAACACAAAGAGCATTACCTTAGCAACAGTAAAGAGGAAAAAAAAACATTTTTAGGAAGACATCTCTGACATGACCAATTCTCAAAGTGCACAGCCATGACTGTTTAGAGTAGGAGAGAGGAGACAAACGAGGGGAAAGAGAAGGGGGTTAGTGAAGGAGAGAAGAATATAGAGACAATCAATATAATGGTTTGTTTTTCCTTTTATGTTGTTAATTTCTTTTATCCGCCTCTTATACTGTCTCCTGGCCAGGTAGTCATTGTAAATGAGAATTGGTTCTCAATAGACTCACCTGGTTCAATAAATAAAAAAATCTGTAATAACAATTATCATCATCTTGTCCAGGATGTGTCTAGGGTAAATTTATAGCTGTCCACTTGCTATTGGATCTAGAGATGAACAGATCCAATACACTATAAAATACTCAGTATCACTATTGGTTTTATATTGATCAAATTCAGTTTATTGGGATATCAAAAAAAAAAAAAAAGCAAAAAACACTGTCATGTTTGTCTAGCCACAGGCTGCAAAGCGAGACACACACCATCAGCGTCATGTATGTGAGTGAAAGGTGCACGTCTGCCATGCTGCAGTGAGCATGTCAGCTGTGTGGACTTATTCTGAAGAAGAAATAAGAAGAAGCAAAGCAAAACAACCAAGTTTAATTTCGTTTGTGAAAACCCCCACCTCCATTTTAACCGTCTCATTATGGACTGCTTATTTCTTCCTTAACGGGAGAAAAATAGCTACACATTTGGAATGTTATAATTTTGAAATGACTTTATGGTAAGTTCATTTCAAATGTATCAGCACAGATGTGTTATTGACAGCATAGTAGTTACAAAACAACTACATCGGACTGTATCATTATTGGTTCATATTGTATCAGATGCAGGATATTGAAAACAAATGAAATAAAAAGAAGCTTCACTTGCTGCAGAGTTATAGAGTATATGACTGTGTTCATAGGTGGCAGCCTGAGCAGTTGCTTCTGACCCATCCTCACCAGCGTGTGTAATTGTTTCATGTTGTGTGCAAAGACAAATCTACAGGTGAGCAAGAGAGGAGACTGTTTCAAACTTGAGGATTATCCGCCGCATGGTTCACCCCTTGTTGTGCAAATTGGTGTTTGAACTGTTAAAGATTCCATTTGAAACCAACCACGTTCCTTTGTTCAACAGCAAAGCACTCTAGCTATAGCAAAACGACACATGCCAAACTCGGAATTTCACTCACACACCTTGTTGACTGATAGGGAACCAGTACGTACATTCTGCACTTACTTAAATTGAAAACACATGAAAAATGAACAGAAGAAGCCAAAGTTGTTTTCAACCAAGCCGCTTGCATCCATCTTTGCTAGGTAACCAGAACCTGGGAGCTGCTGAGACGACCAGCCTCACTGAATCCATTAACAAAGCAAATTAAGAAAAATAATCAAAGACAATGGATGATCAGCACCACAATTACTCCACAGTAGCTTCGCTGTTCAATGCATGTGGAAAAAATACTTAGCATATCTGTGGGCTGATGCCAGTGCCGATTCAACATAGTGAATTTTGTCGTGCAGACACCAAATAGAGCCAACGATCCTACACACACCTCCCCAGTGAGGGCTATGGATGGTCATCGACTGCCTGATGGCCAACAATTAAGGAGGGTATTAGATCACTTTGGATTTCATGTGTAAATTCTCAAACTATATCAAATAATAACATTTAAGTTATATAAGACCATCTGCATTATGCATGTCAAACATGAAACCCTGAAAATTTTACTTTGTACTTGAGATGCACAAGAGCTTTTTAGTGACAGTTATAAGGAGACCTACTGTATGTATGAGACAAAGTACATGTGGACTCACACATGCACCATTGTAGACAAGCACATGGTCGAATACACACAAAGATTTACGTAACTCTAAAAAATAATACAGTTTCACATAATGTAATCATCAAAACAAGCCCCCTCTTGCCGCTTTGCCGGCGACTGCTGCAGCAATAAAAGCATTACATATGACTCACATGATGTAAAGCTCCTTTTTCTAATAAATTCCCCAGAGAGGGAGACTGCCTGTGTCATCTTCATTAGATGATGGCAGTTTTTCCCTCCATCTCAAAAAGAAAAAAAAAAAAAAATCTTAAGGATGTATGACTGCTTTGAATCAGACACTATAATTGTTGAGCAATGAAAACATGAAAGATGGTCTGCAAAAAACTTCACTGAGGCCTCATTTTCCAACGTGCAGATTGGATTAACTTCAGGAACCTGACAGGTGCACACTGATATTCAGCCTCTTGGCTTTTTCCTTCATTATTTTTACTTAACCACTGACAGCTAAAAGGCACTTTTCTTTTTCTTTTTCCCCTGACTGTTGGGTGGATAACAGATTATCAAAGGAAAACCCATGACCACTACAACATAAAATGAATGTAATATCGCTACATAAAGATGTGTAGGGTTGATGACCTGCACCTTAGCAACTCTCCATTAGACACTCCCCTTCCTTTTCACTCTGTTACCATTCATTCACTGGCTTTTGTTGATTAACTATAATTAGGTGACTTACTAGACCCTGGGCCTTGCCCGATGCCTTTAGTGAGTGCAGATAAAAAAGTGCATCCAGGCAGTCACCATAGGGGGTCAGTACAAATCAGGTGCTGTGTCTGGCTGCCGACACTTTAAATGTTAATGGATGGGGCGAACAAAGTTGAAGTGGGTCTGAAAATGCTAATTGTCCCTAATTCATGTAAATAGCTTTCTTAATGGAGGAATTAAGCATTTTAAATATGCAATTGGAGGCAATCAGTCCTTTCATTTGGTGGGGTGGCACAGGTGTAGTGGATTGAAATTCATCTTTCACACAGGGTGGCTCATTTGTCATTTGGCTGTGCTCAGGCATGGATGACGGGGACTGGAAGAGAGGCCATATGTACAGATATCGAGGGAGTGAAATGTGTCGCAGAAACCTATAATTGCGTTGTTGTTGTTGTTGACCGTATCAAGACAGAGCGAAAAGCAATTAACACAGACACCAATCAATATTGGTAAACACAGTGAAGAAATAAAATTTATTCTCACAAATTAAAGGAGAAAGAAACTCACAAATGCATTATGTTTTATATAGTGTTACAATACAGCAACATATGACAGCAGCAATATAGGTTGTGTCATGATTTAGGAAAAAATTAGTGTCGCGCACAACAAAGAATGGAGGCCAATCTGCCTACACATCTCAGACAGTGGAGCAGCAGAGTGGACAGCTCTGACTTATTATTCTGATCATCTCAAACAGACAATAAACCACGAGGTCATGTATCAACATGTAATAATACAGTGTAGTGGGAGCACCAGAGACAGAGGGGAAACTCAGACACACCATGTATGGGCTATGAATCAAATGGACAATACATTGTCTCAGAAAATGACTTATTAGACAATATAAAGGAGGATACTGTGTCTTTGAGGCGTAAATAGCTGTGGCTCTGTGGACAAGTGGAGGCAGCCCTGGTTAATGAAGGAGACAAGAAAAACCTTGTTTAAAAGGACAAATCAGATCACAAGATTTCAAACCCATTAGCTGCTACTCACAGGGAATGATAACAATGATAAAGGATGGTGGAGCCTTTTGATTTGAAGTAGCAAACTGTGTTGTCTTGGGAAAAAATCTTTTCCTGGAGGAGAATCAAAGAGCAGTTCATTTTCACACTGACCTTCAGGGCTCAAGGCGGCCAGACAAGGGCACAAACAGATTGAGAATTAATTGGTGCAATTAACATTTTGTGATTATAAGGACTTCAGATCAATACTCTATGCAAATAGCTGTATTGATGTGCAGCAGAAACCTTGTTAATTGTGTTTGGCGAACAAACAGGCTCCTGTGTTACTATTCCATAATGGAACAGGAGGCGCAGACAGGTTCAAACTGCTGACCACTTTAGATGCATGAGGACACCTAGCACTTTCACTCTCTTCCATCCCACCAGTCCAATCCTTCAACCTCCTCTCTGCTCAAAACTACAGAAAAGTTTCAGAGTTTGATGATCTCGGGTTCTTTTAAGTTGGCTTTTTCTGCAGCTCTTGAGAGAGGCCCTTAAAGGCTGGATGAAGATTCATCAGTGTCTCTGTGATTACCATGCTTAAGCCACAGGCGATTACACAAATGGCCTTCCGCCTCGTTTTTTTTTCTTTTTTAAGTTTTTAACAGTGAGGATGGACATTTGAGGAATAATAGAAAGACTCTGCTGACAGCCATTGAAATGAAATTGTTTCAGCTTTATTGCTATGGACCAGATCTTCCACTCCCGTTATTAAAGTGTGGTAAAAATGCACTTTCATTTCAGATAAGTACCAGTAATCCTGTTTGTGGACCACAGCAGATGATGTTAAATATAATTTAAGCAGAAACAGAAACAGGTGAAACAATATAATCACCGCAAGTGAGACTGAAGTAATGCTATTCTTATCATTATTATTATTTTCATTACTGGTGGTGTGGAAAGATGTTTAAGTAGTGGTTGCAGCAAGCATACGGTAAGAAAAGATGGGGGCAAAGCAGGCATCCAATAACTATCAGAGCCAATAAATCCCTGCACAGCAGTGCCTGCCTAACACTTTCTTTCTGTCACAATTGGCTTGCAGATTGTTGCAGGTCTTACATCCTGTGGCCACACAAAGTTGACAACATTCAAAAAGCATGAAGCCACTGTTAATTGGCTGAGTTGACTTAAGGAACAATTAGCAAAACTGCTACTGTGGCTGTGGTGTTGGTGTAATGACTCAATGCTTCGGGTACAGGAGGCATACCTGTCTTCAGCAGTGTTGGGCCACACTTACCAAAGAATTTAACATAAAGGGTAAAGACTTTGGTGAGAACACAGACAGACTGAGAAAGCTCTGATAGAAATGTGCCTATCTATTTACATCCTGCATTCATCTGGTAAATTAGTGGCCTCACCTATAACCTCATTTCAGTATAATTTTTCAGGAGTAAGATTACAGGTTATATAATAAAAATATAACAATTGCCATCCTATTAGCCATTTGTTAGTGTGCTAATTAGAGTTAATTCTTTTCAATTTTGGGCTGCGCTCCTTTAGGCATTAGCCTTAATCTCCCTGGTGATGAAGTTGGTGTATTAAATAGAATGCACTAGAGGGAGGGTGAGTGGACAAGGAATTAAAACATCATAGTTAAACTATGTTAAACAAACACTACCACTTATTGGGCTACTTAAAAATGGCTTAAAACTAATAACCTGTAAAATGAGTTTGTGAGAAATAAGACCATGTATAACTATTTACTCTACATTAAGTTTTATAGAAAGTTAGGCCACACAGTTTGAAAACACAGCAGAATCAAAAAATCATCAGTCAAAAGAACAGGAAATGATGAGCACATTAAAAAGGTCTTTTTACTGAGAAATGATTCTGAGGTCTTTCCTCTGGAGACTGAAGTGATGGACCACCATATTTTTATGGTAGCCTGTGATTTTACAAACTAAATACCTTTAGAGTTTTAATGATAACTGATCTCCTCAGTGATTGGAAGGAAGGTGTGAGACAGTAATCTGCGACATGCAACCTGGCCATTAATTATTGCTAAATCATACCTTCCGATATAGATAAAATGATGGTTTCCAACAGGGATACTTGAAGAGAGATTGCCATGGAGTATGTATTAATGTTAAATCAATGTGTTGCTGTAATGCGTGTTGTGCTGTAAGTGTAAATTATACCCCAAAATAAATTATATCCTGTTGGAAATCATAGTGTGATTAATATAGATATGATACTCAATACTGTGGTCCATGTGGCTTCATAAAATCCATTCATAGGTTGATGCACTTGGTGCCTAATTAACTTCCTCCTACCTAGGATCAATTTATGTTGATGGTCAAGAATGTAAAAAATAAATATAGAAATCAATATTGAGTAGAATGACAGATACATCACGATGAAGATTGGTCCACTTGTAAATGACAGCGAAAGAGGACAAAGAAGCTGAAGCTGCTTTAACAGTAAAGTGAAAATTGCTGGGATGATGTAGATGACTGTAGTGGTGATGACACCATCTAATACTGTACTTGTTACAAAATTGATTGTTACTGCTGCAGAAGAGAAGAAACAGGAAACATCTACATAAAAAGTATATGTGATGATGACATGTAAGCCATTTCCCACACACTGCAATAATGCCAATTGTAAATCAGGAGAGTAGCAATCTAAATACCTGTCTATGGTCAGGCTGTTAAGAGCAGGTGAAAATAATATTATATTTTTAGATGTGGTTCAAAAAGGCCTTGTCAAGATTGATGTCCGTCCTGAAGCTATGGTCAACAGTAAGGGAACACTCCTGAAATTAGAATCCACTTCTCTCTAAATGCACCCCCTCCGAATTGAGGACAACTGTGAGAGGGGAAAAATGGTCCATGTCATTTCTATAAGTTTCCAAAGACACAGAGAAAGGAGAACAGGCAATCTGTGAGGTGTAATGGATATGTCAAGAATTGCTAAATCATAGGTATCTGGGGCAGAAAGACAACTTACCCAAACATAATGTCATTCAGGAGGCAGAGAAGGAAGCATATACAAATAGTGAAGAGACAAGGCAGGATAACGTAATGCATTTAAATTTGGAGACCCAAAATATTAACTGTTTATTTCTTGTGTACTGTTCTTTTATGATTACGTATGTGGCATCTCTGTCTGGGTGCATTATGGAAATGAATTAATGCTACTTTGCTTAACAATAACACACTGACTTTGAATCCTCTTACTTAAGGTTTGATTGCTTCTTGACGGTGGTTTTAAATGAATTGTGCTGAGGAGTGATAAAGAGCTTATTGCCAGGAATAAAAGCCCAGAGCAATGAAGAAAAGCTACACATGGAGTGGCTAGGCGATACAGGCTATTACGGTGAGGGAATGGTGTCCTTGACTGCCAGGACGGCTTAGAATTTTATTTCATCTTGTTTTGCTGGCTGCTGACAATGATGCGTGACTCTGCATGGCACTGCAGGAAGAGGGCAAAGCATGAGAGCCATTTTAGATCTCATTTACATATAGTGTGTCTCTATACAGCATATTTGTTTGTGGACATGCTAAATGCATGTTTCCGTGGGTAAGGATGCAGTTTGTGTACTTTCAGCTGTGCTTGTGCATTCAAGCAACTTTGCTTTACACGGTGAGATTTGGGCCAATGTTATTATGCTTATCATTCTCTTGGTGTTGCATGTGTTTTGAGTACACTCTGGCCTGACCTCTATCACTCGCGTCACATGTGCTGAAGCCCCCAAACCTCATGTAAATTTGGACAACGGAAGACTGTGGGACTCTGGGAATTGTTGTTTATCAGTGCAGCAAAAAGAACGGTTGAGCTCTAATGGCCCTCTGGTGGGTTTAGTATGCAAACATCAGTGTGCAGCAGCAGCAGTTTGGGTCCTCCCTGCTAACTTCCATGTGCAGCAGCAGCAGTTTGAAGCATCCCCTCTGAGCTGCACAACTCTACATTATTTTGGATGGTTGGTTGTTTAGGGTGGGACCAGTTTGTTTGGAGGTTATCACTGTTTTGGTCAAGGTGAGTCAGTGCTCTGCTTGCATACTCAAATAAGTTAATCTCCTCAGAGTCCATTCAACCTCCAAAGCCGTAACTTTTAAGTTTAAAAGATTTAAATGCCAGTTATTGGTCTTTCAGCAGGCCAAGTAACCCATAAGCCATAGGCTGAGTAAGCCACAATTAGACTGTCTACTCAAAAGCTGCTACAGTGGTGGTGTACAGGACTGTCACTGTCACAATGGTAAACAGATTTAAATGTAATAAACGTGGACTTTTCCTTTGATGACATGTGCATACACAACTTCAAGCAAGCAACAGAAATGATGAAACAGTAATGAGCCTTGCAGCAATATTTTTTATAGTTCCAAAAATCGTCTTGATTGGGTTAGGCCCAATCAAGACATTTCCTCTTGGGAAAATTGAGCTCTTTTGACAAGAGCAAAAAGATTTGACATGTCTGTGAGGGAATCTTAGTCTTTTTATGCTGTGCTTTGCTGGGGAGGCAACATGTGTTAGATAACGGAATCAAAAAGCCACAAAAAAAAAAAAAATTAACCCAGACTCACTTGAAGTCACTCTAGAAAAGAGAGTGAAGTCTAAACTTAAAAATAAATTCTTCTTCTTGAAGGCCATCCCATAAATAATTTGAATTTAGCTCTGTCACTGGTGACCTGTCCAGGTACGTGGGACAGGTCACCAGCTTTATGTCAGCTGGGATTGGCCCCAGCAGCCTTGCGACCCTCATGTGGAGGATGAAGTGGTAAATGATGAGTGAATGAAAAAGCTCTGCCAGTTAGCATCTTCTGGTCCCCCCATGTTCACCTAACTGCTTTAAGATGTCTTTTGTCCCAGCTGTAATTAGAATATTTGTTTAAAGAACATGTTGTTTTGAGGGTTGTGTTTTGGACATGGTTTTATTTTGGATTGTTTCCTGTTTTCCTGGTGGTGGCTCATGGACTTCCTGGCGGGGGCCATTCAACTCAGCTGTGATGTGTCATCAGAGATGAGGGAAACGTCTTAATAGAAATAATGCCTTCAGTGACAACAATGGCACAGTTTATGCACAGTTTTAAAATATGATTTTCAGTCTGCTTGTTTTGGGAAAAGTGCATAGAAATAGCTCCTTGCAGATTTGTCTTTTAGTTTATGTGGGATTGGTTCCTTAAGCAACCTCAAGTCTCTGGGGAGGAGGGACAATGCACTCCAACATTTGTAATTTTGATTGCAGTAAACATTTTCAAATTTAGTTAGCATATATTTTTTTCATTTATTTTTTAAAACTCTGCTGTCCAGCAACTGAGGGATACAGTTTGATTGATAGAATGCCATGTGGTATCAGAAAAAATTATCTCTGCAGAGAAACAGTCTAACATGCTACTCATTTTGCATGACCTGGATTTTATTTCTTATTATATGGAGCAAAGACACTAGACCAGACAAAGAGGTGGGCAGCATGGATCGGGAAGCAAGAGTGACACATTCTTGTTCCAGTATTGAGATTTACTGAAAATGTTGGTTTTGCTTGCTTGCATCTTTATGTGATGAGACCTGAAGTTAGAGCACTACAAATTCACAAAGTCTATTGTGCTTACATTTAATCTTTGTTAACATTAAACTGACATTTAAGTGCTTTACTTACGAATGGTGTCCTTGACAACAAAATAGATACTGAGAGAAGCTCAAGGTAAATGCAAAAGAACAAAGATATACTACAAGCATCAAAATCCTATCAAGAGAAATTGTTAAAGAATGGGCGTTGGACAGTGTGTACAAAATCTATTCAAGCTACAGATATGCCATGGCGTTTAACCAGGGAGGAGAAGCCGATTTCCACTCTGTTAGAATCCCTTTTTTTTCGGGGTTTGCGTTAAAGCAGAGTGGAAAGTTAAGGCATTTTAGATTCCCTTTCCCAAAGATGTTTGGTCAGAGCTTCTCCTTCATTTAAACACATGACCACTGAGGATCAGTTTTGAAGGATTAATGGATACTGCTGAGATGAAGTTGGTGCTGAAGAGGCCCACATGACTTGTCCACTTTTGTGTCCCTCTAAAGTCCTCTTAGGTCCATTCCTGGCCACAGACAATAAGCCCATCCAAACCCCAAATGCAATCATACCATTGGCTCAGTCAGCCCCCCCAGAATCACCATCATCTCCAACAACACTAGCCTTAACTGCAACCCTCTTGGCCTCATCTCTCCCAGAACTTTATTTAATGAGTGAAGTTTTGTGGTGGGTGTTCAGGGGTCTCACACCAAGCCTGGAGCAACAGAGGAGGAGCTTTCATAAACCATGGGTGAACAAATGGGATTTAACACACAAGAGGCTCTGGTGGCCTATTAATTCTGCTCTGGCTGGCATCCAAAATGAGCCCAGCCTCTCTCCTAATTCATGGCTAATTTCTATCAGAGGTATCGGGAGACTTTTTTCCTTTCTGTGCAGGATGCATCCACATAACTTTAATGGATTCATTCAAGGGCTACAGCACGCAGGCATTGATTAGATTGCCTCTGAGGCCCCGCTGCTGGTTGCTTGACATAGGCAGCAAATGAAATGTGACCTCTGGTAAAAGGCCTGAACCAGCCATCCCCAGTCTAATCCATTAGCCCAGAGCCTTTCCCAATCCCATTTAATTAATGAAGTGATTTAAAAAAGGGTGAACATTTACCAGTCCCTGGAACTAGAAAGTAGTGGGCATATAAAATAAGAGAAACATTAAGAGCAACAAGAACAGAAACAGCAAGTGTTGGTTTCCAGAGTAATTGTTTGCAATGAGATGGAAGATTAATCCAGCCCTGAGTTAAGATGATCCAACCACAAAAACACATACAGATGTGGGGTAATGAGTTGGGTTAAGAAAAAATTGCCTTTCTTTGGCTGGATTGCTTAAATATTTGTCAGGGAGGGAAAAAAATCAGTTTATTCAGATTCATCAAAGTCAAACATCGACGGCAGGGGGGAGGAGGGAGTTAGTCAGTAAACTGTAAAACAGAAATGAGAGAAATGTTTTTCACTTTTTTTATGTGAAAAGAATTTATCCACAAATGTTCATTTACACCACTGAGATGTGATGTGCACACATCAACACCACCTCAAATCTACTCTCTGGAATTCACATTTTCTACATCCACACCCCCTCTAACAAGGATCCCATTCTATGTGTGGACTTCTTATACAAACAAATGCAAAATGAGCTGCAGCACAGTATTTCTCAATGTCAAAACAAAGACAAGCAGCAGATCTCGTGGTGCATATGTTACATTACTTATTTTTCCTAATTGAATTCATTTATTTATCTTCAATTAATAATTTATGATGCAACACACAGTGGTATGCAAATTAACAATTTAAATTTAATGAGTTTTTAATGACCAAACAAATAATTAGCCGAGCCCGGTGTGGTGTGCCTGTAATTTTGAGAAGGAATGAATTTGAGAGCTTTGCTCAATGTTCGAGCACAGACAGGCTAATTTAGTTACAGAGCAGCTTATGCAGCTAAGGAAGTGTTTGGTACACACAAAAGGATTGGAAAGTCATTACCTCAAGGTCATTAGGACATTTCCAAAAGGACACATAATGGTGAAGAAATAATGTGGGCCATTATATTCCACACAATCATAACAAATAGCAAAATAGAAGCACATGGTCTGAATATAACTCACTCGCTGACAAAGGAAAAAAAAAACGCTGTGGATATTCTAAATATTCTAACTATTCCCACTGGTGTGGGGGGAAAGGCAGAGGGCTACATGCCACTGGAGCCAAATGGCATTTGATAATGGCTTTTTTCCCTCAGCAAACCCAAAAGACATTGTTAAGATTTACATTTTCAAATATATGCTGACCTTTTTTCGCTTCACTCCCTTGTTCGCTTGTCATCAGCACTGTAATTGAATCAATATATTTCCTGATCAACCCAGAGATTGAATAAGGTCACAGGAAGCCATGTGTGGACATTAAAAATCATTATTCTACTCAAATTGAGCAGAGATGGCATAGACCATTCAGGGTTCAGAATGAAATTATATTAGAGTCTATTACACTTTTACAATTATAGAGACGTTCCAATATTACAACGGAAATGAAGTCATAATAAAAAGCCCAGGGGTGTATTACAAAGAAATGACCCAACTATTTTTTTCCTCCACTTTTACACTGTTATTGAATTGATGAAGAGAACTTGGTGACATTACATTCGCTGATAAGCAACCTTATTCATGAGAAACTGAAACAGACTCCTCGTCTGTTTCACTTGCTCTATTTTCTGACTTCAACTTTGCCATGGAGCTGTTTTCCACCTGCAAGACTTGAAGTCAGTAACACTGTGTGCACATTTACATTTCCTCACCGTCACTTCTTAGGATAAGTAGTACTAATGCAGTTGCTTAAGCAGTCACTGATTTAATTGCCTTTAAGCATACATTCATTTTAATTATTCATTTATTTTCTGGGATAGGGGATTTTGCTTTATGCACATGTCTGAGCAGCAAAGACGGCTAATTAAATAGCCCAATAGAGTTAAGCAATTGGAAGACAAAGTTTCAATCCAAATTTAATCCAATGCTCCAGAAAAAAAGTGGAAAATTAAATTAAACCACACTATTAACAGAGTGTTTTCAGTCTAAACTCATGCAAATTATGTCTAACTATCAAATTAGATAACTCTCTTTTTAATTGGCTTACTTACTAAAATGAATAACATTTATCAGTTATCAACTCTGAATTAAATAAAAATGAGAATGACAATGCTTGGGGCTTTACAATGATTCTTGTAGTCCACATTCCAATAGTTTACACATTTAAAGCTCAGGCTTAGTATATCTCAAACGAGACACTTATATGACTTCACACATATGAAGTGGTGACCTGTGATTTGGCATCATTCTGCAGAGGACATGTCTTCAGTTGTTGTACCTCAGTTTCATTTAAAGTGCAGTATCTCTGGCCAATTAGGCGCGATAGTCACAATGTCTGAGGAGCTTTAACAGTGTTCCCCTTTTAAAATCCACCAAATGACAGCGAGTGGGGAAAGCCAGTTGTCTGGAAAAAGACACCGGCTCCCAAAGCCATCACCATCATCGCTGAACGTAAATAGCCTTTTATCTGCGGTGGACCAGAGCTGCTTTATATCAACGGTGCCCTGTTTAAACACAGCATACAAAGGGATGAACAGTAATGAAAGGACTGTTTGCACCATCTTTTCCACCTCTCCAGATTTTTTTGGAATATAAAACCTCAGAGTGTAACGTTTATGAAACACATAATGGCAGTTAAATCAGTGGGTGGCTTCAATCTGCAAGGATTAGTGGACTTGCCGTAGTTGAGCACATGAAGGCATACTTGTCGCCTTATTACTGTAAAGGCTTCAGAAGTCCTCCCTGAAGTGACGAGTGAGGGAGGGGGAGCACTCAGCTATGCCACAGATCTCTGGCAGCAAATTAGGGACTGCATTATCTGTTGAGTATGTAAAAAAGGGCCACAAGGTACTTGGTCTGGCACATTTTTCAGGTAAATAGGAAAATAACCATTTCTACTTTAATAATGTGGTCAGAGGATTATTGCCTCAACACAGCCAAGCAACTCATCAGACAAGACAAGGAGTGATATGACTAAAGACACAGATGGCTGCTTTCATTAGAGGTCTGCATTTTGTGTTTCATAAACATCCCTTATCATTTCCAAACATGCAGCAGTAATGAAACGAAAAGAGTAGTGAAGTGTTTTGTGAGGGTAAGTAAAAAGACAGGATTCCACACTGTCACAGAACAAGAGGAAGAAGGAGACGACGACAATGAGACAAAAACAAAAAGGAAGGAGAAGAAGAGAGCTAATATGAATGTACCACTAATTACAAAATAACTAGCTAACAAGAGGCGGATCCAGAAAAGATGAAAAACAAAATAATTAAGTAATGGATGATTCAATCCAGCAGAAGGCAGTAATGCAAGACTATGGATAAGTACAAAGATAAGTAATCAGAGAAGACAATCAACGAATTACAATTAATTATGAAGAAATTTTAAACCATGAAAAAAAAAATAAAAATAAAAATTTAGATTTAACAGTTATTGTCTCATACTATTGGTTCTACGGAATTTGACTCACACCTGCTCAATGTTGGGCTTTTTTGGCATAAATTGCACACTTACCAAAAGCAGTTTGGTTTGGGTAAGAATCTTTGTTTATTGTATTTCCATCACTTATGTTTATGGGAATTGTGAATATGGGCTAAAGATGAATGATGAAATGTTTGAGATGAAAAACACTAAATTAAAAGTGGAGGAGAATGCATTTCTGATTTAACTCATTTTGATATTTCTGGTGCCACACGGTGTGGGACCTCTTGCCTTTGCAGGACCCGGTCGGAACAAGGGCTCTTCTGCATGGAGTTTGCATGTTCTCCCCGTGTGTGCGTTTTCACCAAATTCTCACAAAAACATGCAGATTTGGGGATAAGGCCAAGTGGACACTATAAATTGCCCGTAGGTGTGAATGTGAGAGTGGATGGTTGTCTGTCTCTATGTGGCCCTGTGATGGACTGGCGACCTGTCCAGGGTGTAGCCTGCCTCTCGCCCTATGTTAGCTGGAGTTAGGTAAGATTTTTTTTTTTTTTTTTTTTTTTTTTAATTTTCTCATTTTCCTTGTGCTTTGAGTAATTTTAGGCACTTCCTCATGTCACACTGTGTCAAGACCCAATCAGTCACATGTTTCTACATATTGTTAAGTCATAGCTGCAGTATGACCTCACAGAGCCATGCAATATTAATTAAATAATAATCAAAACAGCCTGCTTTAAAATATGGCTGTTCATGAAAGACAGAGTACTGAAGTCTGCCAGATGATATCTCCAAATATGAATAAATCACTAACCTATGCTTGCACATCATGATACATGATGACACTAGGATAAAATAATAAAAAATAACAATTATAATAAAAATACATGGGGAACACATCATCAAAGCTATGGGAGTTTTGTGAGTAATTCACGACTGACAGAAGTGATGAGACCTGAAAATAAATGTACAGATGAGAAGACAATTGTACATAAATATACATGAAAACTCAAGTTCACTTAAGGTGCTGGCTGTTATGCTCTGCAGTCTGATCATCTCCTTTCTCAGCCAAACTGGCTTGTTCGCTCTGTCACCCTGGTTTGTTGGAGGCCCGATGGTGATGAATGTCTTTTCCTTTTTGTGAAGTTCCCTGTACTGCTATAGCACACCAGGCAGAATGAAAAACAGATTAAAGAGGCAGGAAAGCGACACAGAGAGGATGTTTGGCTGTTGGCTATTGAGTTATCAGCCCTTTTCACACCTAATGAAACAACTTTCAGCACCGCAGCTTATTAAATATCCCCCAGTCACTGGGCAGAGCTGCGGAGTTGCCAGGCCCAAGAGTGCTACATTAGATTTTAATTAAAAACAAACAAATTACTCAGAGCTCCATGCATCCAGGAAATTTGACTCCATCTAAACAGGATCCAACTTTGAATCATTCCTGTATGAATGACTATCTGTTGAGAGGGGAGTTACATAAAAAGACTTCTATAGGTCAAAAAACATGCAAATGACAGGATGCAAAAATAGGATGGCAAAGAGACAAAGCCCCAAAATCAACACATACTGTAAAACCAGCTACAATCATCAAAGGCTGATTTATTATTTTATAATCTATATAATCTCTCTAGCCTTCATTTTGGACAATTTCTCCTCACAGTGATTATGAAGATCAAACTGAAATGAGGTCAATAATTATTTCAGTACTCTTTGTTCTTACAGGATTCTGTGCAGAATGTAATTTAAAAGTTAAATATGCCCTGTTGGGTGTAAATTCTTCCACGAGATAGTCGTCTTTTTTTCTCTCTTTGAAAAGAAAAAGTATTAGACCATTATGCTGGGTCTAGTATTTTGTACTGATGTTCAATAAAAATCAGTTAACCTCTTCATCTGTTTTTCATATGTAAGTTAGGTTGTGGATATCATCACTTTCATGTTCCATCTGCCTGCAGCCTCACCAGCGAGGTTCACACATCCAGCTGTAATGGATGTCACCCCTCCTCAAAGCAGGGTGGTGTTTTTTTCAGCAGTGGACATTTAAGAAATGTCCATCCATGTGAAGACGATTCAGCTCATTAGTGACAAATAAATGTGAGGTATTGTATGAACAAATATATTAGTGTTTCCTCTTGTGTTACTGCTTTGCAACAGGAAATGAATGTTGACAGAGGGGAGAGGGATTGGCTGCGAGGCTGAAGGGCATCTGTCCCAGGCAGCTAAACCAATGTGGACTAGTTTTTCTTCAGGCTTTTTCGTCCCAATGTCACTCCCTTACTCCCTCAGGATTTCTGCTGTCCTCTAGCTGTACACACAGCAAGCTTGTTCGTTTCATTTTGATTTGACCCCTACTTACCTTACTTCCGAGTGGGCTTCATTAAATGTCTTTCTTGCTCTTTCATGGCTTTCTCTCTAACTCACTAAGTGGGAGAAGAGTAACAAAAGGAAATCCTCCAATGCACAATTCTCAGTGGAGAGGGTGACCCCAACTTTAGGAAGAAGAGGGACCTGAAGATAATAGCACATGAATCCAAAGACTGTGTTAATGGGCAGACAAATAGTATATACAGAGCTCTGAACGCTGCTTTGACTGACCCACATGTATATTAATACGAAATATGAATATTCATCCTCATTTATATTTCAAGGCATTTCCATTCCTGCGGGAACTTTGGATGGTTTTGACCAGTTTCCATCCCCATTACGGAAATGACAGTTCTCACTCTCGGGCACTGACAGAGGTCTGCCCAGTGCACAGGAGGTCCTACAAAGAGGGAGCCTTTGCCTGTTCCCAGCTGTCCACAAACACTCATTAACAGAGGAAAATATCCAACGGAATCTCTGTGAGAATTTTTAATCACACAAAGGCCCTGCTAATTAGGCAGCTGATGGGGCATGGAGAGCACAAGGACGAATTCTTTAAACAAAGGACTAGAAACTTTAGGAGCCTTAATTACTCGGGCAAAGAGTTCATTCCAGAATGGCAGAGCACATCATTCCACTAATGAGACCAAGTGGCAGCACATATTAGTGAGAAATAATGTGGAAAGTTCAATTATATTGTGCTTTTAGAGCCTTTTCCTTCTTTCTCTCCCTGCTACTCATGCACACGTATGAGACAAAGCTGGGGCCAGTGCAGGGGCGGAGGATGTATAATCACTGGCAACAGAACTGCGTTCTTCACGTGTATCTTGGCAGGCTTGATCATCTTAATTGCCCATTAGAATGTTCTCCTGTTTGAAAATGAATATCATTATAGCACCCAGTTCTGGCCTCTGCTGGAGAAAGACTTGCTGCAATTTCACCATTCAATACTGCATGTGTCTTGAATACCAAACACACAATTGGCTACCCATTTGCAGCAACTAAACCATTATAAATGCTATGAATTAAAAGAGCAAGGGCGGAGATAATTACCAGGAGGTAAGATTAACTCCTTTTATTCTTGCTACATGGAAGAATATTCTTAGAAAACATGTAGCAGTGTGGTTGTTGCCACTGTGAATTCAGGTCAGTGTCACTACATGAACCAAGTCTTCAGGAAAAGAAGAGAGCCAAGGAGTGCAAAGGAAAGTGAAGAATGCAATGTTATGGTTGCCAATCAGCATACAACAACAAAAGAAAAGAATACATATCTGTTAGTTGTCTTCACTTAATGTGCCGCCCTTCATAAAAAAGACTACTAATGCTGACATGTAAAAGAAGTGTCCTTTAGTGAAATATGCTTTTGTGGATTCCAGACCCTAAAAAAAATAAAATCCTATGAAAATGTTTGTCTTCTTATAAAGTTATCGTCCGCAATGTGGGGTATGGATGAGGAAACAATGTTGTGATGACTTATATTTTAATTAATAACATTAGCCACAATCTTTCACTTTATTTTACACAGTGTATGGGTAAATAATTGTGAATGACAATCAAATAATGTGCAAGTGAAAGGGTAATGTATGCACACTCTCACCTGTGTAAAAGATTGTATTAAAAATCCTAATGCCCACATCAGGAGGTGCCTACATACCAATTACAGCAAGCAGGAAGTAAATTTCCCGTGAAATAAAACAGCTAATGGGAAAACGAGGGAGGCAAGCAGCATTCCTTATTGCCCACTAAGCTGGAAAAAGGAGAGGAGGCAGACAGAGCTGTGTCCACAACTGGCCTGGTTTTATCCACAATGGAGCCAAATGCATATTCTTATAGTCAAATATGTTTTCTCTCAGGATGATGTCACAACCCACATACCATACTGCGATGGCATCTTCTTTTTCAGTTTAAAATGACCTTAAAATGATTTATTTCCTGTATTTTTGCATGGGTTTGACTTGACCCCAGAAACATCCCAATTGAAACGACTAAAAGAAAAATCATGCATGCATTTTTGCATCTGGCATTCGATCTGCCTTTTTTATACTTGGCGTAAATATGTTGGGATGCATGTTGCTTCATTCACACGAATAAACGTGTTACAAACATGTGACAGATTTATTTCCTGTATTTTTGCATGGGTTTGACTTGACCCCAGAAACATCCCAATTGAAACGACTAAAAGAAAAATCATGCATGCATTTTTGCATCTGGCATTCGATCTGCCTTTTTTATACTTGGCGTAAATATGTTGGGATGCATGTTGCTTCATTCACACGAATAAACGTGTTACAAACATGTCCTTTAGAACATGTCACACAGCTGTCCAGATTAAATGCATGTGTCACTGCATGGAAATACTAACCCAGACACCACATCCTAAACAGTTGACCTAAAATGTTCAGTCAAAACGATTGCAATCGGGATGCAAAAAAAAAGACCAAAAATAGTGGGCCAGACTGACACAAATATTATGATTATTACTGCACAAATGGACTGAGATTGCCGAGTGACTGTCACCAACACAAACTTCACTTCTACAACAGAAGTACCGGACTTCATGTCATTGTAAACTACAAACTTCAGTTCCATGGAGCATCACATCGAGTTTCAACTCACTATTTTGGTTTTCTAGCTTTCATCGCCATCATCAGCTCTGTTTTCAGGAGCGTGCAACTAGTTTTTAGTATAGACAGCCCGCTTAGCAGCAAACAGCAAGAGACAAGGTTATGAATAATGTTGAGCATTTACAGAAGCAGGATGAGATTCAGAGATTTCACAAGTGTCGGTGGAGACCTATAACACACCTAAAATAGAAATGATTATTGTAAGTGAATTTGTCAGTGTCAACAAACACAATAATACGAAATCCCATTGGATGTTTTATGCATTTTTATGACAAATTTGTTTACCACTTGTTTAATGTTGAAAAATATATATAACTTATGCATACATTTTCTAATTACATGCATACATTTTCTAATTACATAACTAAATTTTGTCCCTAAAAAAATACTCAAAAAAGGTAACGTTTGCCCATGTTAATTTTCTAAAACTCAACTACCCGAGAGCCAAACTTGATATTGACTCTGACATGTAAAATTGGTGCAGTGCCCTTTTAAACAGTGCACATAGAATTTCTTGAGACTGTTTCATTCATATGCAATGAGTTCAGAGTCAAATAATTCTATACTGTATATCTTTTTCCAATAGGGTTAAATGCACATGAGTAGCATTCTCTGCAGAGCTCCATTATAAAAGACATCGAAAATCAAGAGGATGGTGACTGTGTGTTGACTCTCCTTACTGCCTGCAAACTAACCCACAGAGAATATCTGACCACAGAGACCCACCAGAGAGGGAACCTATTGATTTTTCTCCCTCCCTGCGTTTTCTCCACTAGAGTTGTTTTGTTTCTTTTTGCCCAACACCCCTGTTTTATTTACAGGCAGTGGGATCAATAGACACTTCCTCAACTGCTTGTTTCCAGATTTATGAAAATATATCTTTCAGCCTTTTAAGCACACTGGCTTATCTACATCATTTCTCCAGTGGTTCAAATAATTTGAGTTCAAGTGATTGACAAGTGTAATTGTGCAAGAAGGTGACTGTATAACAAGATTGAATGCTGCAGCACCTAACTTTTAATATGTATGTATGTTTGAGCACTTTTCTGAGCTGCCATGAACTTGGAAAATACCTTGTGGAAATTGGCCTTTGCAGCTGTCAGAAACTAGAAAATGTGCTTTGAAGAAACTGGGGAGCAGGTTTTTTAAGGTTTTTGTTAGATTTTCTGAACCAGCGTATGTGACAGATCAATATGTTGTTGTTTCGGAAAGTCTTGGCAGTTGTAATTGTACAAGCGGAGAAACTTGGTTCAGGCCATTCGTCAGAATCTACTAACAGTTGGTGTTGGTCGTTCACTCCTTACTACAATATTGTTCCTCGGCTATTAGCGGTAGAAGTTTAAATGGTCTGTCTTTCCTCTTCCCCGTAAAGTAACTATACAATCAAAAAATGTGGATACTGACAACACAAGCTGTTTTAGTACATCAAGTGATAATGTAATTTACATGCCCTCTAGTGGCCATGTAAACTACGACTCCACTCAAACTATCAGTGCTACTGGATGGTAAAAGTCATATTTAAAAATTAATAACATCTAATGTTGATACTGCAAAGAAAGGGAACTTGGCTTGTAACCGGTAGGTTGCTGGATTGAGTCCCCAACAGGTCAAGGGCTGGGGTAGCCCTGAGCAAGGTACCCAATCCCCAATGCCGATTATTAATTGGACACTCTAAATTGATCCCATCAGCTCTGGCAACCCTTATACACAGATACAGCGAAAAGAAAAATAAATGGTGATACTGCATAGTGCAACAAACAATTTCTCCCTCCCTTGTGTCATGAACCTATGTGGCCTTTGCATAGCAGAAAGGATCTTAAGACATGTTTACAACTCTCCACACTCTTCCACTCTCTCACTTGCCTTCCTCTTCTTCATTGGTGCATGCATCCGTTTTATGTGAGCATAGCTGTTCTTTGTTTGTGATGTTTTGCTCTCTGGCTGGTTTGTCCATTTGGGCTGCTATGTAAACATGGTGGCACAAGATGGCAGATTCTGTAAAGCAAGATCCTTGCTTTAAAGCTGAAGTGTGTATCTTCCTTTTTTTTTTTTTTTGGAGCACAGGGGCAGGCTGAACGATAGCATTCCACTCTTCTAATATAACGCTGCCGTTGCCTCTGACTGTCTTGAAATAAAACAAATCACTTCCTGTGCACAGTGTAGCAGTGACATGGAATCAAAACACTGCTATAATGAGAAACATAGAGTAGAGAATTGTATGGAGTTCTTGGCTTACTATGACTCCCTTCTTTAATTATTTACAATTCCCCCTGTAACCAACCCTGGACTTTAGTCAGTTTCAGTAAATTGAGGTCATTATCAACACAGTAATATGCACCTACATAGTTTGGTGCACAACGTGTGTACAATGTGCTTATAATCAACACAGATGGTTTTTTTTCTGCAGAAAAGTAATCTCTCATTACCTGACAAATCCTCCATTGTAATAGTAATACATTACGTACACCTGACTTTCATGGGAATGAGAGATGGGACTCAGGTCTTACACCTGAAACTCCCCCACGATTAATTAGAAGACTCACTAATACCCCTTTCTGACCCGCGTACCTGGAGCAGTGACCCCCTTTAAAGTCATGCTCTTGATGCACTTAGACTATGAAAATCACCCTCTGATCATTATATTCAACATCACTGCAGACAGCTGTGGATACACTCAATGGTAATTTTTGACTCTATAAAATGGGCTTTATTGCTTTAAGGGGTTATTAGCAGAAAGAAGCTTGAATACTATCGATGCCACTTTTATTGTTTAATTTGAATTGCTGAGAGCATTAAACTGCATAGTGGATACATTTATACAGACACATAAAATAGTGGACAGTGAATTTAGTGCACTATACTGTAAATAAGTAGTGATTTCAGGCTTTTGCAGATTTTTATTTCAGGGGATAGGCCGCATTGATACATTTCAATGGCAAAGAGACACAGTTCATGCCTACATGGAAACTCATATGCACAGGTGGCACAACTATTTATATTGCGCAGAAAATATATGTAGTCATTATCTAATGTGAGATGACAGATTCTGTAAAAAAAGAGAGGACTCTTTGGCTCATCCTTTTCCCAAACATGTCAGGGAATGACATTGGCTTTTTCACACACACTGGATGTATAGTATAAAAAATTCCCTTATATGTGGAAAAAAATGAATAGTATGAGCACATACTTGCAAATTAAGCTGAACAAGTATATTATCTCATCTCATTTTACAGGGAAGAATTGTTGTTACAACTTTGTCTCAACTTTGTCCTTGGAGAAAAGCTGTTTGATTTTATGGACTGGCCCTCCTACTCTCTCAGCTCCTGTTGACTGACAGGCGATCCCTGCCCTATGCACAATGCTTACAATGCTCCTTTTGGTGCAGACGGTGCTACGCGTTGAATTAAAAGAGTTCTGATTGATAAGGTAGTTGAAGGCAAATCTGCTCCCACTAATTGTCTTTCAAATGCCCTCATTAATCAAAGCAAAGCTGGCCATGGTGACATGCGCTCCTGTCAGCTGCTCTGCTACAGGCTCTCCTCTGGCCACTCACCTCCCAGCATGACGCCTGCTTCCCTTTTGTCAGCCACTGCTGTCCGAGGACTACAGGAGTGCAGGCCGTCCGTCCGTCTGTGGCACACCAGCCTTCTGCCAGACAGGCTCTGACCGCCCCCTGCCACTAGGACGGCCCCGGAGACCAATTTAGCAGCCACTTAATGATTCATGACTTCAAGTGGTGGAAATGAGGGCAGCATATGATAACAGGAATAAACACATTTAATTAGCTCCACATATACATTATTTATTTATTTACCTGCTCTCTGATTAATTTATATATTTTTTGTTTGTGTTGTAGGGATTTTTGGAATCCACAGCATCTGGCAGAGGGCCTTTGTTGTTTGGTTGACAGAGCACCTTCTCCCTCACATTTTTTTGGGGAAGGGGGTGGGCGTATAGCGATGCACCTCCTCCTTTATCTGGGGGCCTTTTGCTTGGGTGCAGTGGGGCAGGCACCAGCAGGGATTTCACAAGCCCCCATATTGAAATGAAACGGAAAGGTGGGGAGGATTAGACTTTAAAATATACAGTTCCCTGTAGTCTAAGTAGCCTTGTTTGTGAATTTCCTGACAGGTAGTTACTCCCCCAGTTTTCTTTGAGCATAGGACATACATTTTTATGGAGGCACTAATCAAAGCTGTGCTGTGGCAAACAGCACAGCCACAGTAGGCCCAATCAAAGCCCCATACCTGGCTCTTTTCCATAAGGCTCTGCGAACGCTGATGACAACTCTTACCCTAGCATCTGCCATTGCATCCATCACAGATTGACTTCCGTCACTCTCCCTCTCCACATCTCTCTCCCTCTTATAGACAAGCACAGGCAGCTATGAGCTCTCACTCAACAGCCTACAAACTTTGTGTGTCTAGGAGTTGAGTAAACTGAGAGGGAACTCATTCCTCCATGAGTTTTGCAATTCACCAAATCATTATAAAGAGTTTTTGTTTGTTAATTAGCATTATTTTTTTTTTTTGGCAGAATGTTCTGTAATTGTCATTTTCACTGATTCTCTCAAGTCTCTGCTGAGATTCCTGTATCTCAGTTTTACACAGTGTAAAGGGAGGAGGAGGAGGGGATACAAAAAAATCGGAGGCAGAAATGACTTTAGACATTGAAACCAATATGGTAGTCTCTTAATTAGCTGTTGTTGAAAAGAATGCATTGTAATTGTGAGCATGACAGCAGATCAAAATGTCTGGTGTGAAACAAGCGTAGAAACACATTGTGGGAGCGGCTGGTAGTTCTACCTCTTCACATATTAAGGAAACTAAGTGAGAGCAGTGGTAGTGTGATGATGGTGAGTTGAGGAGGTTAGAAAGGTCTATATCCAACACAGTAAATGCAGATACTCCCACTGCCCACACTCTTCTTCTACTCTTTTTCAATTCTATGTCTCTCCTACAGTATAATCCCCAGCTGAAGACCTCCAGACGGCCTCCTCTCACAATGACATGGCTATCAAACCCAATTGCTGTGGCTCAGACCCAAGGCAGTGTATTAAAGTCTAAAGCATAGGATTGCTCCTCTAGAGTCAAGTGGTTGTGTCCCCTCTGTCATTTACCTGGCCACTGCATTGCTGTTGAGATGAGAGCCCTCACAAAAGCCTGGTTGACCCACTCACCCATTCATACTGATATCATACACACAACAATACAAGGGAATCAGCCTTTCACAAGGTGCTTGAAAGGCTGCTGAGAATTGACTAAGTTAATTATGGTAGTGTGCTTTTTAACAATTTTAGCAATGTAAGTATAAAATATAGACTTATAAAGTAGACTTATTCTGTCATATACATTCTGACCTAGTGAAATACATCATAAAAAACTGCTTTTCCATTGGGACAGTTCCTTACCACTTATTTTTCAGCGTTTTGGTCAGTGGATCTTCACATGTTGAACAAACAATATTACAAGTGTGAAATACAGAATATTATCATCTTTTAGACAACATCAGTAGAGACAGGTATTTGGCTGAATTTTAAAACAACACATTTTTATGAATGCTTGCTTGGTGTTGTGGACCTACACTACTGTAATGACTTAGCAAGGGAGCTGTCACCAAATATTGCTGGGTAGTATCATCCAAGTTGCTTTAATACATGGTTGAGTGAAAGGGAAATATAATAGGAATGAAAGACCAAATAGCTGTTCCTATTTATCAGAGTGTGTGTGTTCCTGTGTACATGTACTGTATATGCATGTGCATGAGCACTGTATGAGTGTGCGCCTCGGTGGTGGTGTGTAAGATGGAGTGCAGTGTCGGAGTTTGGGCAGAAGGTGAATAACTACAGTGCTTACAGTGTAATCATGGTTCCTGTCAGCCTTGCTGCAGGAGAGGAGGGCGCGCCCAGCAGACTGAGCTCCTTGGTGATGAAGTACAGGCACCGAGGAGCGCTCTACACCTGGATATTTATTAACACAGGCCTGACAGTAATGAGGCCTGAACAGGTGGGCTGGGACACACACATCAGAGTGAGGAGCATCCAGCAGGAGGCGGTGGGGAAGACGGCAAAGACGAGTTAGAGAAGTTCACCCTGCAGAAATGCAGCTGAGGCTGCACACCCACTCATACCAACATCCACATCTGACTCAAAACACCAATTAAAAAATAACTAAATTACTTATCATGCTGCTCCACTTGAATTAATTTATTATAATTACTTATTAAAACTTAATAAAGTACACTTTTTGGAGCCAGGTTTAGAGAAACACCTTCAATTATTATGTCACTTTTTTGGTAACAAACATGCTCTTGCAGCCCTGTGTGCATCACACTATCAGCAGGACTGCATGTTGGCTGGCAGCTTGTTAACAGGTGACAGTGTGTTTCCAATGTTCACGCACTTATCACATGGAGGACAAGTGACAAAAGTTACCCTTTGGACCAACATGTTTTGTTTACATCACTGGCAAGTGCAATTGGAGCCATCTTGCTTTATAAACGTGGAACAACAGTTTCACAGGAAGAGACTCGCAAGCACTAACAAGAAATGGCATTTAGAGCAGCAACTACAACAAGGAACAAAGATTCTTGGAAAAAAGAAGCCACTACATTGTACTGTATAGTCCAATGTTCCCAAACTTTTTAGATGGGGATCTAATTCTTTTAAATGAAATGTGAAATGATTGCAACCAATTCACAATATAAACTGTAACAAAAGCTCTATCAATTTCAATTTTGGATCTCCTGGGGAAAACGTTTGGGCACCTCTGCCATCGACAATTGTTGGCTGGTAAAATATTGTAAAACTTCTAGGCTTGATGAAAAACCTTCAACCTGCAATTCAGGTTTACACTTGATAAACACGAGCAAAGAAGTAGTGAAAAGAGAAAGTAGAGTGAAAGCACAAAAAACTCGCTGTGAACATGATCCAGAGGTTGACATTAAGAGAAAGTTACACAGATGATATAAGGAAAAAAAGATCTCTCTCTCTCTCTCTCTCCATTCAGCATTCAGTATACACCACAGTTAGACTTGCAGAAATGTCAAGACTGGGAAAGCTGGACAAATCACCAACAGTGAAGAACATTCTCCAGACCTCATTAGTGTTAAGGACAGGCTAGTTAGGTTAAGGGTAAGGGAGTCAGGTAAGCATAAAGGCCAGCCACGAAGTGATTACAACTGGGTGATTTGGTGTGTTTGTGTGTCTGCATTCGCCTTGAGGAGCCTTTCTGTACTCCGGTTGTCTTATTAAGACCCTGAGTGAGGCTAATCAGTGCTGTCATCTGACGCTGAACAGATGCACTGAACAAAGGAGAGGAGGAGATCACTGCAGGCCCAAGGTGCATCTGCGGGGGAGGAGAGAACTCTGCAGCCTGAGCTGATGCTAGCTGATGGCACTCCTGTCAAGTACCCCCTCTCAGAGACTAATGGGTGGAGAAAAGGTAGAGGGTGACTACGTCCAACATTTCATGTCAAATCCGCCTTAATAATTCGTCATTGCCAGCTGTGACTGACACAAACTCTAGGTGAGGCGGCTTCTCTTGCCCACCCAAAATGGCACATTGGAAATTCACTTAACTAATGCAGTCAACTGTGGATCCAGTCTGCTGAACTGTGGCTAATTTGAATTTTTGGTGTGTGAATAAAAAGCAAAACCTGAGCTTTACACAGGGGACATGATTTTGAAAATGATTAGGCAAAAGGGACGGTTGATGGTGCCACATGAGCGCACCCTTATTCTTGGCTGTTATGTCTCTCTTTCACTATCAGTTCTGTCTCTTTCTTCCTGTCCTTCTGCTCCTCAAACATTCTCTGTCCCTCTCTTCCTCAGTGCTAACAATGGATAGAGAATAAGGGTCACAAATAGGACTGCAGACAGACTTTAAAACCAGAGCAGTGACTATTAACTCATCTCCTCAGTCTTCCTGCTGAGTCTGCAGGGAGCTGGTGCTGATTTCCAATGCAGACACACCTAACAGATGACCTTGGTCTTATCAGGACAGGGCCAGATTTCACCAAAAGCAGCAAGACATAATATTACTATTAAATGTGTTGTTTAACTGTCATTTGTGTTTAAATTTTGCCTTCTTAAACCACGTTGTACAGTTACAGTAATAAGAAGCCAGTGATCTCTGCCATCTAATCATCTGCAACACCAGTTTTAGATGAGTGTCATTTCCACATGTGTGATAAAGAGCTTTCGGTTAATCTACAAAGATGCATATCTACCATGATGGACCATAAACCACTCTTGTAAGTGTATGGTCTTGAAGAAAGTCCACTGCAAGTGCAAATGAAAATACATGCACCCCACATGGATTTAAATGAATACTACTCATATCCTGCTTCAGGCATCAGTTAAAAAAAGAGGCTTTCTTGCATGCAATGGGTTCCATTTTTAGTCATCCAATCAAACCACGCACATAAGAGTACAATAGTCCTTTATTAGCCTATCCCCCACATTGCTGTGCAAGGAGGATAGATCTCAAATCTGAAGAGAACAAGCCAGACCCTTTAAAGATCCACTGTCTGCAGCTAATCTGGTAAACTCCCATAAATGCCCCAGATGGCAGGAATTAGTAGCCACAGACAGTGCAGAGAGGCCTTAAGCCTGCGATATACCTCTGAGATTAATTAGCTTCCAACTTTAGATATAATACAATCTTAGGTTGCCTCAGAAATTACCATGTCTTCAACTCCATTAGACAGTTTTGTGCTGTGGACTCGGCGAGAGAGCTGAGGCGCTTAGCGAGGCACTGTCTTCCATAATACATGTTGGCCTCATCCATACTCTGACAGCACTTAAGAAATCTACAGCCATTTGAGTGACAAAGATCTCATCTATTTTTCAGTTTTGCCTTTCACTGTATGCAGCAAGATCTTATGTGCTGTAGTGTATGTGTGTGCACAGGTGTCTGCATGTACCTGTGTGTGTCAAGGGATAAGGAAAATATGTTGTTGGAGAACAGCCTTGGATCCACTCACAAATTATCTCAACTGTGTTCATGATGGAACAGTTTTTGTATGAGTCACAGTTTTAATGAGCTCTTTTCAACTCGAACATTCACTATTTTTTTCTTACAGATGTGGACGTTCAATGAATATGTGCAGGTTAATGTCTGTACTTTTAGAAAGATGAGGGATACACACCAAGAGAATAACTACACCTACTCTTTAAGATGAGGGGAATGGATAACAATAATAATAATGGATAATCTCCTGCTGGTAAGAAATTTGTCTCAAACTGTTTTTGTATAAATGACCTAGAGTGGGCAAGTCAGACCTCCATCTCTCTCTGAGTCAGGTTCACTGTTCTTTTTGAAATGAAATATATTTGAAATGCACAGTAATAAATTATCTAAAAAAATCAGCTCATTCAGAGAGCATGTATATCTGATTATAAAATGTTGGTTGTGAAATGTTTTTGTCGCATCACATAAAAGCTGGATGTCAGATTTAAATTTGTGGTATGGCAATTTCCTTTCAACATTGTTTGATGATGCCTTCTCTGCACAATGGCTTTCACCCTTAGACAGAGATGAGGCCCAATAATCATTGATATAGGTTTAGACCCAACTTTTAAGCATCTTCAGGTAGGTCATGTCTATTAATATGGCAACATCCGAGGCAGGCTTTTAGGCACAAGAGAAGAGCGAGAGAGTGTGATGAGTTATGCATTAGAAGGGCAGGCTGTCGGATGCATGTGTCCTCTCATGGATATCACTTGTATTGATTTTTATGACCTTTCAATTTAAGGCATTTTAAGTAAATGTTGAGACAAGGCTGGGTGACTATTAAGCTGTTAATGCTGCAATCATATTCAAAAAAAAGGACAAGGCCACAGATTTACTGAGAAGTCCCTCAAATTGACCTGTATTCCCTTATAATTAAAAAAATAGGCTTGACCAAAAAAAAAGAAGAAAAAAAAATCAGTTATAAAGTTAAAAGTGCTTCGAACTCATTTGCAAGCAGTTTAAATAAAAGAAGAAAAATCATGGATTAGTTTGTCAGAGACCATGAATGAGACAGAATGGGGACAATTAATACCACAGAGTCTCCGACTGGCAAACCAGGTGCATGCAGCCTGTTGCAGTGTACGACCTTGCTGAGCAGCCTTGAAAAGCACGGATGACCATTTTGCTGCTTGATAACTTTCCCAAGGTGTGTAGTAATTGGAACTGCTATTTTCAGGTGTGGAGATGTTAGGCTACAGCTTGATGGGATTCAGGTAGAAATAAGGCACAAGTGTAGGGTAACTCAGGCTGAAGGCAGCTGGTGTCAAGCTCATTAACCTTAGCAAGAGAAATGTTACAATGGGACAGAAGATATGCATGGCTCTGGGTCACATCCTGAAGTGGTGCTCCTTGTAATACCTGAACTCTCACTGACTGACACAGCATTGATGGCATTTCATGTATTAAAACCCCCTACCTCTGAAGTGGTAGGATAGTTTTTGTGAGAGGAATTGGGCATTGTGTGTGTAGATGTTGGCGGATGTTGCTCAGACAGGACTGCTGTGAGCTATGAGCTTACTACGTGGCTCATGATTAAAGTGAGTGAATGTCTTTATGCCATTACCTTGTCCTCTCAGCATATCATATTTCATTATACTCCTCATACAGTCATCTGAAACCATGACCTGTTCAAATAAAGCTTTTTTCCCAGACAGACGCAATCAGAGTGATGAGTAAACACATACAATACGTCTATCTTGCCTATTAATCTGGGCACCCAGCTGTGAGGTGGGCTCTGCTGCTCTGTCTCCTCTGGTCCACACCAAAGCCTACTGGTGTTGCTGGCCTTGTTTGGATTTCATTGAGTACTGAGGATCATTTCAGATCAGAACACACTGCTGAATGGACTGTGACCTGTTTCTGTGAATTAGCTGAAACTGAACTTTGGGATTACATTTCTTTTGCAGATCAGGAATGTGGGAACCTGAATGTAACTTTGCCATTCAACAAATAGTTGAGATACCAAGTACACAGAGCACTTTAACAGAAACACAGAATTAACCACAAAACTGTTGGCTATGTCGTATTATATCATATGCAGGAATATACCTGAAGGTCTTTGACAAAAACGTTGTATTAAATGTATCACTGAGAACACATAAAATTCATTTTTCTTTAGTGAAGAAGAGCAGCTGTGTCTTTTTTTCTACTTGTTCTTCAGGCCTATCCTTTCAGAAATGGCATCAATAATCCTATATATCTAAGGACAGAGCTGAGTGATGGTGATGAATTGCACAAAATTATTTTTTAGATTGTTTATGTAAAAGGAAGGACAAAAAAAGAAACACCTCTCAATATAATAGCAATGTGGTCCAGCCCAATATAATCCACAACATAATTATATTTAGTTAGTA
The DNA here is from genome assembly GCA_016785285.1 of Brachirus orientalis. Taxonomy (NCBI): domain Eukaryota; kingdom Metazoa; phylum Chordata; class Actinopteri; order Pleuronectiformes; family Soleidae; genus Brachirus; species Brachirus orientalis. Next base: position 5,310,849 of record JAFBJR010000172.1, read on the forward strand.
TAGCCTGCTAGTTTCCTCTTCCTGAGTGAACAACAAAAGAAAACAGTCAATTTGGTCTTCACAAATGTTGAACAAAGTAAAATTATAGACTGATGGTATAAAACTCATAATCATTAAATAGCAAAACCTAATGTATTACATTCATTCAAGCAAATAACTGTCGATGGCCTAAAATCTGGAAGAAGAAAAATCTGATAGACTTTTTTGCTTTCATACTTTCTTCAACAGAGCAACACTTAAAGTGACTAACAACATTTCCAACAGAAGTGACTGTCCACATTTTGAGCAAGTACACTGTAGCTGTCACCTGTGACCATGGATCATCATTAAAAGTGGGAAGTGATTAAGATAAGGAATGTAAATTTAAGCTCTGTAGCTCCCAAACTATCCCCATAAAAAGACATGAATGTGCTTCTTGGCATAAACATAGTTTATGAAATGTGAATCCAATGGCTTGTATATTGTACACGATATTCTGTTGCTTAAACCCGTGATATAATCTGGCTTGAGTAACAAAAGACAACAACAAAAAACTTTAACAGACTGAGATTTAGGCAGATGTCAGATCTGTAACTCTGCAGGTGAATATTCCATTGACATTTCATCTGCAGTGATATTAAGGTGTGGTGTGACACTGGCCATGTGAGTACTGGACTGGCTGAAGCATGAAATTCATTGTCAAATTCTTTCTTTCAGTTTAGGGGAAAAATGGCAGTTGTGGGAGAAAATAACAGGAAACTCTAATGACTGGCATGAATAATGCAAGATTATAACTTAATATTAAATGCCTCAAAATCTCAAAAAGACATTTCACCACTCAGTTACACTGAAATCGATCATGCAATTTCATTTCATAGTAATGTGTGCCTATAGGTTTATTAATAGAACATCATAGGATCCCAGGAATCCCAGGATGAAATGCTTAAATTGCAAAAAGGCAGTCCACGGAACGTCCATGAGACCTGTTAATGAAGGACTCTGATTAGCATTTGCTAAAACTCAGTGAAGTTCTTGCATGTAAAAGGTCAGACTGCTGTTCTGACATGGGGAGATGAAAACGTTCTACTTTTGGGGGAATGTCATGATTTAAATTAAGATTGTCAGACTGGCTGTAAGCTCGTATCACAGTGCAGCCATCTTGTATGACCTTTTCAACGAATTGTCATTTTCCACCCCTGTGATGCCACCATGGCTCAGCAGGGGAGAGGCCCCTCTTCTCTCGCCATGTAATTTGTCCTGGGTGTTGCCATTCACACTGCACTACTCCCAGCCACTCGCTCAAATGCCTCAAAATCTACAGACCAGCAGGCTGCGACTATAGAATAACAAGAATATGACTGTTCAGGTTCTATGCTCCATGTGAAGCAGGAAATGCCTCAGCAATATGTTGCTGTTGGCCTGAGTATCACACCAGTGCTCTAGTGCTGAAGCAACCACTGGTCTAAAGCAAATATGATTGCAGTTAACGTTATTAACTACACTCGCTATGACAATTGCTCACTAGAGCAACCATGCAATAAAGGTGGGGTGGCACAAACGTGCTAATTTTTCCTCTACATGTTCCTCTACATGTACATGAATGCTGACAGCATCCAAATCTGAATTACTTAGTGTAACATCAACTGGTAATATCAACTGGTAAAAAATGTCACCCTTTAATCTAAATGTCAATTCTGGTAATTTTGATTAATTGCAAATGAATACAGAATATTTAACCATTAAAGTGCCATAGAAATGTAATGGGGTATGGTATTATTAGATGGAGTCTCTGTTTTATAGAGAGACCGTGGGTCAAACCTGAGATTTAAAGGGATAAGTATGTACGTATGTACTATGCAGACAAGAACGGAAGGAAAAACACATAACAAAAGCCTAACTGAATAAAATCCATGCCTGCTTAAGTCTTTGATACAGTACCTTAAACATGTTTGGTACTTTTTCCACACCTTCAGAACCCCATTAGACATAGACAACACAGTGGTGGCTTCAGGGCTCTCAGTCCAGACGTTAAGCACACAGGCAAATTCTTTTTAAAAAACATGATAATGAGCCTGGCCCGTTATGACCCAAGGAAGGTGGCAGTAAATCTGCCCAGTCTCGGTTCGGGCTTTTCCGTGTCTGCCCATGAGAGATTAGTGTACAAAGATGGGGACGAGTAGAGTAGATGGCAGTTTGATTAATGCATCACGATCCGATTATTTTGTTCGGACCGCTCATTATGATGGGATGGTGTTTTTACAGTCCTGTCCACTCCACGCTCCACTTTTTTTAATTAATAATATAAATTATAAGAATAATAATAACATAAATGGCTCCACCCACACCAGTCAGCTGATTGGGTGACAGAAAAGCGTAACACCCCTGTGATGTGTGTTTCTTCAATGCCTGCAGTCTATTTTCGTACTAAGCTTGACGTCTTGTTGAGACAAACAGCCACAAACTGAGCAGGAAAAAAAGAGCTCCCTGATATTCTCCATTTTTGTCCACTGTGTTGTTGTTTGCTGTGTCATGTTTGATGTCAGTCATTGTTTGTGGTTTGATGTTCATTGCACTGGTACGACGTCACGCCACGTATTTTGCTGAAGTGGGCATCAGGCACAGCCCACACCCTGCCTTGTAAAGGTGCTGTTCTCAGTTGAAAGGCAAGCCTGATCTAGGGTTTCAACATACCAAACCGTACTGTAATGTACCAAACCAAACCAAACTGTACCATGATGCACAGCATGATGTAAACAGTGTTCCAGGCAGGTCTATGGAAACAGTGGCTCCCCCAGGGATGTCAGCTCCTCATCCACCTTCACAGTAAACGTGAACTATAATTTTTTTTTATAATTTTGCTTATAATGTACTCACATAATGCATATTCCTCAACCAGCTAACTCATATACAAATGATCATCATAAAGGGTTGTTTATACTGGCCTTACATACACACATAACAGAGACAGACAGTTATGATACGATGAATTAATCTAGTCACATTTGAAATAATATACAAGAGAAGAGAAAAAATAATACAGTACTCTGCCTAAAAACCCATTACTCACACAGTATATTAATAATGCCAAAATCTTTACAGGGTCGAAACATCTAACTACTGTGACATGACTTTTGAAGGTTGCACCTATAATGAAGACCATGCAGCAAAGCAGCACTATAACTGATGTGGCACTATTGCCTTTTCACAGCTAATTGGTAACTCCACACTCATCATCTGGCTATCAGCAGTGATTGGCTGATGGTAAGCTGGGACTGGTCATCCGAGTGTCACTTGCCTGTGTTCCTATAATTAAAATCTGTCATCCAGAACCACCTCTCCCATTGCCAGTAAACCCTTTTTGTCAGATGGCAGAGCTCAGATAAACTGTCCTGCCGTTTTTTTCTCTAATGAAAGAATAACACATTTTTTAGAGCAAAGGTTAGAGAAACAAACGCTAACATGTTCCTGCATTCTGTTGAAGTTGTACTTAAATCTCCGGTGTGTAACATTTAAGAGGGTTTATTGGCAGAAATTGAATTTAAGTGTGTTTGTATAATATAATCGCATTAATATAGAAATTGTTTTCATGACCATAGAAGAGTCCTTTTATATGAACTTTTGTATGAAAATTGAAGAAGTAGGAGGAGTGCGAGATTGCAGAGAGTCGTGAAAGACTGTTTACATCCTTTCTGGTATGCAAAGGCCACCATAGTTTCCAGAATTACATGGGAAAGGAAGGGGTGTTTGTTGCAATCTGTGGTCTCGCCATTAGATGCCAGTCATACTTACACATTGGACTTTTAATATATGGAGTAGATAAACATAGTGGATATTAATAAACAAATAAATATTATATAGTTCAAACTGAAAATGAATTATGTCAGGAATTAAAGAGAGTGATTGGATTAGAGGCCAGACAAGGGTGAATACTGGTCCTGCTTTCACTCGCTGGTGTCAGCTGAGAGACGGCAAGGGATGTTGAAGTGATAGCGACCTGGCTCTGTTACTGTTAGACTAGTAAGCAGACATTGCTCGCTTACAAATTAGACATAGTGTGTTTTTCCCCCTAGCTGCTAGGTATGGCTAACATGCTTGTTGAAGACATGGCTAGAGTTCTCCGGTATTGTTAGTTTGTCAGCAATGGCACATGTTACACCAAATTCAGCGTATGTTTAACAACAGTTGAAACAGGCAGTACTGTTTTCCAACGTTAGGGGGATCCCGAGAGCAAAAACTACATTGTGCCGCTTTATGTGCAACTGAGAGAGAAACCAGAACAACTGTAGATAACGTCCATGGAGGGAAAAGGAGACAAGGGATACTTGATTTTTTAATGATGCACATTTGTTCAGGGCTTTAACTACTGGAGGGCACTCCACTGTTGAGTTTCTACCAGGCTGGCCTTCAGAAACATGGATGACAGAAATCTCTGGAAATTAATTAGAGACAAATCCCTTCTCGCTGCTGAAGTGTGGCATTTAAGGCATTGTCCTTGGTGCTCGTATAACACCACCTTTCAGTGTCGACCCTCTCCTTCCTTCCACCAGTGGGATAATGCAGCCTAATCCACATTAGCAATCACTCCAGTCCCTGTTGTGTAGTGGCAGTCCTTCCTAATTGCTTAGCATTATTAGGTACTTTACTTGTAAATTTGAAGGGAGGAACATCATTCTACTGCATCCAAGCAGCAAATTATCCAATTTGCTTAATTTCCAAGGAATAGCACCACCAGTGTGTTTTCCCTTAGTGCTGCCCCCATTGTTTGCAGAGAGGAATGGCAGAGGAATTGTATTAATTTAGAAGAGCATGAGATGTAGTTTTATGCAAGGATTAAATCTGAGGAATATCCACAAACCCAACAAATGGCAAGAGTTTCATCTTTGTGACGCCATTGCAGGGCTCAAACAAGTCTAGAATATACAGAATGAATAAGCATATACAGAATGAATAAGCAAGATTTAATATGAAGCCTACCATTCAGTAATGAGCTGTTCACTTAATTAGAAAGTTGCATTTATTTATAAATGAAGGGAGACAGCTTTGAAGCAGATAAGAGCCACTCATACCTGGAAGTTGATGATGAATTAACAGCTGGATTTTCTGGTGGTGAAGAATATCACTTTAAATCTAAATATCCAAGAGACCTCATCTCAGACTCAGACACTGACTGCTTACCCACACTTTACCTCTTTTCTCTGCCGTCTGCACATACTGAGACGCAGCATGGCCTTTGATTTCTTTTAACCCTCAAGAAGCTCTTTTTAAAGTTTTACAGTCTCCGTCTTGGCGTCTGTTTCACTCACTTTTAAAGAGATTTGCTTATGAGTTGTTGACTCTTGTCTCTCTTTAGTTCCCCTCGTACATTAGGGGCCATAATGCAGAGCAATCCAGCTCAACTCTCTCTGCTTTTCAGTCAGCTGGATGACCATCATCCCTAGACTGCATATGCAAGGAGGGAGGAAAAGAGATATGGCCTAAGGCATGTCATTACACACCAAGGGGGAACTAGGCAGATGTGACAGCCCTTTCTTTTATGTATCATATCATATTTACCAATCATCTGCATTTCATTTATGTGAGACTTTGTTATGCCAACGCAGAGTGTCAGGCCTTGTGGGCTAAATAGGTTGAGGGTGAAGTGGGATAGGCAAAAAAGGTGAGCTGATGAAACCCTCCTGTCCTCCTGTCCATGTCCTGCTTGTAACACTGGCACTCCAAACCAAAGTGGAGAGGCGACCTTATCTCACTATGTTTCATGCAGCAAATGAGGAAACAAATGCAACTTGATATCCCAGCATGCCCTTTTGTTGTTGTTATTATTGCTGTTGCTCTTGTCAAAAATGGTGATGACAATGCCTACATGATGTTTTTTTTGTGCTTGCTTTTGTTGTCTTTGTTGTTGAGCACAAACAGAGCTTGTTGGCAGAAGACCTGCTGCAGCAGGAAAGAGACACGTTTCTCACACTGATGGTTTTACTTTGTTATTTTGGCCCTGATTTGTTATTTATTTCAAACTTACAATGAAATCTCAAGATTAACAGTTCTGTCATCTGTCTTCAACAGTGCAATAAACAGTGGTAATCCAGAGTTTGTTTGGGCCTTTAAGACTTCAGTCTTGTAATCTTTTGTCCTTGCGGCACAGACTACCAAAATCAGTTTTAGCATCTTGCGTGTTTAAAGGAAGAGTAAGCAGCATTTTCATAAAAAATCAGACTGATCTGAAAATTCATGTCACTCATTCTTCATGGGTCACAAAAAGTGTGTAGTATTGTTTTCATCTGCAGGGACACTGCTCTCTGCTGGTATTTACTGATTTCTCTTTGTTTTTTTTTTCTGGGTCAAGACATTTTTGGGTGTCAAAATTTAAATGTACTGGGAACTACTGCTAATAGCTGTAGGTTCTCACAGACTAACCTTGGAGGTCTACTGCAGAGTTGAGCTTTGAATCTTATCTGGCGCCGGTTAATGCAAGCCACGATGTCTGGGTCTGAGTCTGTGTGACCGACCTAATCTGTCTACCTGTCCGACAACGAAATGCTGTTTCAGACATAGTTCCACAGCGCGCACACAGCCAGTGTGTGCCAGTAACTTTATTGCCTGAGATTCTGTGGTTCTGGTAGTGAGTTGGGCAGGAGTGGCCAACTTTGCCTCTGCTGTGTTTACAAACATCAGCCCACAATTCCTGTATACTCAGCCTTTAAATTGTATCTAATACTAGACATTGAGTATGATGGCGCCTTTGACTTTGCATTATTTATGCGTTTGCTAAACTGGCAAACTTACCACATAAGCCTGCCTTCAGTGAATGAGGTTCTGCAGTTCACCCAGATTTAACAACTTTTTCAGGAAGAGATCCTACTTGACAATTTTGGACTGAGAATAATTTATGGGTTAGCTTTTAGTCATGGGCCCTCATATATCCTGATCAACATGCACAAAAACAGTTTTAACTGGCTTAGATATTGCATATTTTATGTGAATAGTTTTACACGTTGACACAAATGCACCTTGTCCTGTGCACAGATTAGCATTTAGGCCCTCTTTCAGTCTTTGTTGGCACTGCTGTCAGTTTTCCATAGAGACAGGAGCACTTGGAGACAAACATTTAAAAGCTCTTCATGTAAAAACAGTAGGAGCAGTCTGCCTGAAGAAAGTCTAAATACAGAGATGAATAAATAAATACAATAAAAATGTGGGCACTGTTCTCAATTTGCAGCTTGGATACAGCCTTGTCAAATAGCACTTAAAAGTGAGGGAGCTGGTCTCGGGGGAGGTTGAGATGTTTATTCTAATGGATGCCATAATGAATGCTTACAGACTCAGGCCTTGGCTTCAATAGGGGGCTCTGTGCCAGCATGGTTTTAAAGGAGAGCAGTCACAGCAGCAGCCCTGGGCACTTGGCACGCCGAGTTCTCCACAATCTCCCAGCACACACAAATGGCAGCAAGGACCTGGAGATAACCACCCGTGAAATCTCTCATCACAGGCCTTTGATTACTTGTCCACTATTTACTGTTTTTAAACCCCGAACTTCAAACACAGCAAATAAAACACAATTCCAGTGACATCTCCCTCCTCAAAGGGCCATGTTTATTGAAGATGCCTGTCTACATATTGTCCCTATATTGTGTTGTTTCTCACCTAAATCTCCTTGGAAGCAGAAACATGTCATTAAGCATCACCAACTAATTCATTTCTACATACTGTAGCTTCACAGCAGCATTAAATATATTTACCCAAGTTTTGAACAGGAGCAGCTTTCTGTAGATTTTTATAAATGTGTGTCTGTTTTTCCAGATTAAACAGAGTCTATAGTGTGTACAATGTGTACTGTGTAGTCTATGTATGGGTTTTTGCGAGTGTCTGTGTGTGTGTGTGTGTGTGTGTGCCTGTTGGGGGTGAAAACTGAAGCGCTTTATTAAAATGATGAGACCAAGTTCAATTTGAATCACGCAGTGCCTGTCAGTAGCTTCTCGAATTGCAGGGCTGATGAAATTGCTCTTGCGGTTATTTAAAAGCAGTTGTAATCCATCTGAAAATGCTGCGATATAATCCATTTAATTTCTTATTCCTTGCAGCAATAACACTGAGTAACAAAAATCTATCAAAGCAATGTAGCCTGGTGATTTAGTAATTATCTTTATTCTACATTACTGCAATTCAGCCAGGATTAATTGGAGTCTTATCTGAACAGAGCGGCAGGTCACTTACCTCAATACACCACAATGTGTTTTTATCTTAATTATCTACCTCCACAAACTCAATTGTTACCCACTGCTGCAAGAATTGATTATTTTCAAACGCATAAAATCGGCCATTTACACAGACAAGGATATTAAAACCAGAAATTGCTAAATAATAACAAAAAATACATTGCTGACTGTTAAAAAAAAGTCTATCGCAGAAGCAAGAGGAAGTGTCACGTGGTTACTGTCAAGTAGTGATTCCTGTTTGGGAGATCTAACCAAACATTCAGTATTGATCAGCTGCATAAGTTGGGTTAATGTATAAGTGAAGCTTGAAGTTTTCCCTAATGGGTAACCTGTCTGTAGGCGATGCATTGGAAATAAGACCTGTGACAGCCACATAACTCAGTCTGTCTCTAGGACCACTCTTTTTCCTCCACCTGGGCCATCTGATATCTGATATTAATGAAATCACCGGCACTTCAGTAAGAGGAAGTAGAGAGAATGAAGGAGACGATGAGGAGTCTTACAATGCTATAAAAGCTATGGTGGGTGAGGAAGAGGCAATTAGAGCTTTATTCACCATGAAGGCACCTAAGTGGTTTTGTTCCTGTCATTGCCTACATGTGTAGAGTACAGATTATTACATTAAAATGTTGTTTTTATGTTTTGTCTTATTTCAGTTGCTTACATTACTGTCACCCGTTTTCTAAAGCAAACATTGTAAGTCTAAGGGAATGTGGTTTCCTACTATCCAAGCAGTCGTTAAGCTTAGTTCGCACAACATAATTTTCACCCCAATAATCCACTCTCTGACAAGTTTTGGTAAGTCACTGTTAATGGTAACTAATCACCATCTTCAGTTACCAGATGTGAAATGAGACACAGCCCACGAAGACTCACTGATGCCTCCCGATGTATTGCAGACCCTGATGTCATTTCCAGCATGCTGCCAATTCAACTCTGCAATGAGTCAAGCCACTTTCACCATTCTTCACATGAGGGTTGCAGGGGCACTGGTGCCTAACTCCAGCTGACATAGGGCGAGAGGCGGGGTACACCCTGGACAGGTCAACAGTCTATCACAGTGACTCAAACCACCCTAGACAATATGAGAGCAGGATGGTGGCTGAAAGCTATACAGGAGAATAACATTGATTCATCATAGAGAGAGGGGAGGAAAAAGAGAAATGCAGTACAACATAAAAAAACGACATCACAGACAGCACTGCTTCAATAAAAAAGCTCAGCAGTCTACATGGAGATATAAAAAAGAAGAATTTAAAAAACAGAATTTAAGCCTCGCTTCACCCACTGTCACTTCTTACATGTTTTTGACAAAGTTACAGTGTCAGTTAAGTTTTCATCCATACTTTGATCCACATGTCATCACTTGATCATGTTATTCTACCAGATATTTGAGCACAATATCATGTAAAATGGCTTTATAATAAATGTGTTTGTGGGGTAAGAGTAGCCTTGCCTTTTTTTTGGATCACCGTTTTAATCAGTTTATCTGTTATTTGAAATTCTCTTAAGGTACTTCAAAGATGGGGCCCACATGAATACACAGATAGACAGCCCAAAACCCTCTGACAACAGTATGTGTGTGTACAGTGTATGTTTACCACAGTAGTGTTAGAGACAACAGCACTTCTCTGTTTGTTGCTTCCCTGCTGGTAAAGGAAACACACAGACTGTCCTCGCTAAGATTAATTGATTCCTTCACAAGTGGATTCAGTTCGGAGAACCATAGAAATTGGTTGTTTTGACTGTAGCATTACACACACACATAGGTTTGCCTAACTAGTCCTCTTAGGACACTGCATAGATTTCCATTCATTTGGACAGCTTAACCAACACCTAATCTTAATAATGCCAAACCATAAACCTAACCCTTATCTAACCACAATTCAAATCTTAGAACTAATCTCAACCAGTTCTTCAGACATTAGGAGTTCAGGTTTTGGTCTCCATGTGGACTAGTGGATTACTACAATGTTATTTTTTATGCCAGGTACAGTCCTAACAAAGCAACAAATACAGTACAAGTGTCTTCCATCCATGTGGACAACCTTAACCTTACATAACTGTTAATGACTAACCCTAACCCTAACCTAAATACAATTCACCACATCTCTACCAGAGCACTGGAAATGAGCCATTATTAGGGATGGATGGATTGATACCACTTATTTGAGTCAGGTACCGATACCAGTAACACAGCCTTACTGATATAAGTCTGATACAGTTGTTTTTATCACCTGGCCATATCCATCTATTCTATTTCAAAAGCATAATGCTTTAAATGTGAAACAAATATTTTGCTCCCTTAAAGAGAGGAACAAGCAACAATATGACTCAATAAAAATACCAATGCTGCTTTTAATTTACATTTTTCCAGTCTTCCCTTAGTGAAACATGTACTGTATGTGATATTTAGCAGTTTGGATCACACTGGATTTTACATTTTAATTTTTCTGATATCTGTCCCAGTTATTTTTACCAGGTTGGGACTGATACCAATTCTGAGACAAAAGAGGTCTTCAAGGGGAAACATCAAGTACATTCACTCGGTCAGTCAGTCAGTCAGTCACTCACTCACTCACTCATTATAGTCTTCCTCATTTGTTTCATTAGAATTATTAGCAGTATTATTGCTGCAAACATGATTCTGAGGAATCATTGGGGCCATAAAAATCTTTTCAGGACCTTGTATAAACAACTTTATACATTACTCAGGCTCTTTAAGTCACACCATGGTAATGGCTGCCAAGTCTTCACAGAAAACATCTTTCCTGTAGCAAAAAATAAATACATCAGCGGCACGCAGGTAGAAAAATCATTATTTGTGATTTGAATTTACCTTGCCTGTAGATATGAGTGAATTGATGCCGGAGTCGCACAACATCCACAACAGGCCAAAATAGAAACAGGTAAACCCTTGGCTGTGGTGGGACTTCATGATGGTATTTTCATGTATTTTGATCATACCCTCTGCACCCCTGGAAAGCCTCTCACATGTTCCGCAGCACAAGTGCTCATGTCTGATACCCTCAGAGGACGTTTTGGTGTGTCTCTATGAGTCTAATTTACGGATATCTGCATGAATTGGGAGGGCCTCAGGCCAACCATCACATGTCTTTTTAAGGGAGGGGGGTAGTTGTAGTGTTAGCAGGCCCTTTCGGGACAGGAGCAGCATTTCAGATAAGATCGGCTGTGGGATATGGTGAGCCGGGCCGTTTGTTCTCGTTGGCCATCTCTCATGTTGCACCACTGATTGGGAGGAAAGCTAAAATTGCTTTCACCGGGGCTCACTCCAGCAGTAGGCGATGATAACTAACAATGCCCCCGGGACCTAGTTAAAGCTGCATCACATGCACTGGAAAACCACTTTAATGTGGCAGCATTAGGAAGCTGTCAGTTGGTTTGGTGGAGAAAACAGATTCCAACTCATCGTGAATTTTAAAAACATTGGTGATTCTCCTTCAAAAAATGCATATAATCAAGCAGACATTTTTAATTTCATTTCGCCCAGCTTACTTTTAAGAAGGAAAGGCTTGAGAGCAAAGACGCAGAAAATTACCATGTTTCCTCTCCTCTCAAACTCTCTGCTGCCTCACTCAGTCATGGGGATGGTGGAGCTCTTGTCATGCAGAAATTCAGAAAGTTATTAGATGTTTTTTCCATCCTTTTTTTTTTTATCTCAGGTTATTATTTAGGTACTGTTCAGTGCATGTATTTTTCACCACTTACATTATTGACCCATATGTGCAATTTCTCTAAGTGCTACTTAAAATTAGAGCTACTTATAGCTGCCACTAATTACACTAAAGCTTTCCTTGTCAACTTCAAAGCAGAAAAACAATATAAATAGCCTTTACTGTATTCGGAAGCTTGAGATGATGAAGCTGTTTCCAAAACACCACTTTCATTAAAATGAATGTTACAGATATTCGAATATGTACAGTATATAGTATAACATATAAGTCACAGATGGCACACCAGTGAGGTGTTTAGCACCTAAACAGAAGGTTCATGGTTCAAATGTCATGGGGGCATTAAATATTCTCCTTTGGTCTAAGTGGGTTTCTCCAGTTTAGCCTGCTACCTGCCATTCAAAGACATTCAGACTGTGGTTTGGTTAATTAGAAACTATAAATTGTTAGCTGAGATTGGCTCCAGTTCCCATCCTTATACCATTACTGCTTTTGTGAACTGTGAGAAGACTGAAGTGTTGGACCAGTAAAACATATTTCACAGCTGATTAAATGTAGCAAAGACAGAAAATTGTGAAAATTAAAGAAAAAGAAGACACTAGTTTGACCAGTGTTTCCATTAACAGCCTAGATTTACTGTATCTTAACCTTCATATGCATTCTCTTAATTTGTCATAATATTGCTATTCCTGTTTTTCACTGTGTGGTTTGAACATATTTTTTCTTTGGGTGTTATATCTTAAAAAGCAAATTCAAATGAACAATTAATTATACAATAACTAGTGAAGGCAGTGTAAAGACAAGAGAATACTATGTTTTTAAACAATATTAAACACTGCCATTATCCATCTTCTTTATGTTTGTTCCTGTTACTAAATATTTAACAGTCTGTAGTTTCATTAATACCATCACTGTATATCCTGCTGAAAGAATAAACATTACATCTTTAAGGTTTATTTTTACTGGCTATCTTTATGGAAAATGAAAACGGCACAGCCTGCTTGTCACCTTCAGAGAGCTTGTCCAAATAAATCGTGCATGTAGGTCAGTATAAATCTAATAAATCTTATATTTCATAAAATCATATGAAATAAAATAAAAATAATTTATTTTAAAACATGAAGCCAGCAGGTTAGAGGAAAGTGTGACTAATTCTGAGTAAAAGTGCTCGTGTTTTGAAAAACAAGGTAATACATCTATCCATTTATTCACACACTTCAGACTACCATAACTCTGGTCGTTTAACAAAAGGCACCCTATCTTTTCATGACATCTTCTCCTCCATTTGGCAAAGCTGTGTTGCTGTGAGTGACCAAGAGATGTTCTTATCCATTTTATATGTATATGCTTAAAGTGTATCCTGTCAAATATAGATTTGAATCAATAGCATTCTGAAGTGCCTCGTTAAACTTAAATCAGCTTGGAAGTGGTGCATGCCTGCCTCACAGCTGCTGTCATTAACCAGCACCTTACAGATTATTGGAGAAACGTCTTTGTGTAAGCAGATTCACCAGTTTACCCGAGGACTGATGGTTGGAACCAGCAGCAGTGTGGTACAAACAGCACATCCACCCATCATTTGGTCTGAGAGAAGATCTATATTTTGAGTGTCAATATGCCCCCAATTTGGGTTGAAAACTTTTCTCTTTTCTACTTTAGCGAGTACGTCGGCAGCAATCAGCTTGAATTCATGTCAGTTTACCACAATTTCCCTCATGTACAATCTTTTTTAAGGTTGTAGTTGGAGTTGGTTTTTAATTGTTCAGAACAGCTTTATTACAACTCTTTCTGTCACAGTGGTTTACAAATCGTCTCTCTGGCCTGACACTAAACTAACACAATAAATTAAACGCAGGTTTGTGTTGTGCATTATCTGATTCAAGCAAAATCATGAAAGAAACAGAAATCACTCAAACACCAGAGTGGCTACTACTTCTGATCTCTTTGCATGTAAAGTACACATGATAAACACAGTGAGTTTCTAGTTGCAAATTCAATACAAAACCAATTTTCACTGAGCGGTTCAGATGAGTAACCCATAAATAGTTGCATTTCTATAAGTTATATTTTTTTGATTTGCACACACAAAAAATCTGAATGGAAACACAAGAAATATGTAAAAAAAAAAAATCTTTAAAAAGCTACATTAAAATAAATGGAATGGAAATAGCTTCAGCAAATAATGTATTCGTCACATTTTGCTTTTAGAAATCATGTAACTTTAATGCCACTCCAGCTTCTGTACTTCACTGTGCTTGAAAAATTGTGGAAAGGGCAGACAAGGTATTTGTGTAATGTTGATGAAGCCACAACATTCCTTAAGAAGCAACTATCACAATATTAGATGGAAGTAGCAATGAAACAAAACAATACTACAGCTACTGGTTTTCTTTATTTACATCATCAAGAGGCACCTTCTTATCCTTCTCAAAGCACAATTTCCTTTACAAAATATAGTATTTGACATCAGACGTGCCTGCCTGTCTTTATTACCCAAATCTGACTAAAACAATTCAATATCAAATTACGAAGCGAAAGTTACTAACTTTGAGTTTTGGGTTTTGTTTTATGATAGCAAGTGTGTTTTCGACCTACACAGTTTGGAATGACTAGCAGTAAAGAAACCGTTTGGAGTTAATAAGCTAACACACATGGTATAAAAGGAACATAATGGAACTATCCTTTAAAGCACTTGGTTTCGTTTGGTGTCTCTGTTTCACAACCAGTGAATCAATCAAGATACTGAGACAAGGCGACTGTTGTTTGCTGCACAGCCGTGCCATGCATTGTGGGAAAGGGTTAACTGCAGCAGCAACAATAATGAGAGTGCAGTGAGACGTGTGAACTAATTAGTCAGCCTGCTCTCTAATATTTACCCAGTTAATTATTTGTGAGTATTACTCTTGTCTTCCCCTCAGATGGCTGCCTGTGTTGTTTTTTTCCACATCATTTGTCACTGTCCACCTCTTGTGTGTTCTCATCCCTGCACTCTCTCACCCCCCGCCCCCCCATCCACCAATCTTTACCTCTGTTTGCTATGGCAGGAGAGTGGCATTTTGGTGAACTCATGCCAGTGGATGTGTTACACCCATGTCCCCTGGTTGTGTGAGGTCACCCATGATTGCTTATTCATCTGTCATCTGTCTGTTAGTCAAATGTTAGTAGCAAAATGTGAAAATGGCTGCTAAGTTTCCGGGGTTTGGGGGGGGGGGCACACCATAGAAAGGTCAGAGTGGGGACAGGTTCGATCCCAACTGCGAACAACGTCATGTGATGAAGGACTTAACTGTGCAAGAGTTACGGTCATACCTGCACAAAGTAAATCCTCTGTACATTCTTCTAGGGAAATACTGAAATTGAGAAAAGCAAAGTTAAACTGTGCTATAGAATTATATTCACAAAAGGCTGTAGCAGTCACCAAAAAATATGGAAGACCTTAAGAAATAAGGCCACCACAAAAGAAGGCAGGCCCCTTACAACACAACACATGTGACCTTACCTCATATTTAGACACACTTCAGAGAGAAACAATGACCACTGGTGGCTGAACAGGTGAGTTCAGTTGCACCCTACAATTACGAAACTCACTCACTCTCACTCATTTTCTACCGCTTTATCCACTAGGGGTCGCGGGGGGTGCCGGTGCCTATCTCCAGCTAACATAGGGCGAGAGGCAGGGTACACCCTGGACAGGTCGCCAGTCCATCACAGGGCCACATAGAGACAGACAACCATTCACTCTCACATTCATACCTATGGGCAATTTAGAGTGTCCAATTAACCTAGTCCCTAAATCTGCAAGTTTTTGGACTGTGGGAGGAAGCCGGAGTACCCGGTGAGAACCCACGCACCACAGGGAGAACATGCAAACTCCTTGCAGAAGGCCCCTTGTTCAATTACGAAACTAATGTTGTTATTTTTAGCTACTGTGGCTAAAAATCCACTGGACATTACCAGTCGTACATTATTATTAAATTATTGTTTAAATGTACATTATGTCAGAAATGCATACTATAAAATGCCCATAATGTATAATCGGAGATTAAAGAAACTAAAACTTAAAGACTTGCTTCACCATAGCAATTTTAGTTCGGTGAAAAATCACCGAACTAAAATATAAAACAGCTTCGGTGGCAGAGCTGTTTTAAATTTTAGTTCGGTGATTTTTCACCGAACTAAAATCGTAGCACATCAACATCCATGGTGCAAGCGGAGTGAGTCAAACGCAGCCAGCTGTCTCCTCTCATCATGTGATAATTCTCTGCTGCTGTGACTCTGCCGTTGTTCTCTGCAGACACACTTCCACTTTCAATCTCTGCCTGTTGGTGACGCGTACAAATTTACCAAATAGGTTTGACTTATACAAAATAAAACAGGCTATATGTGACAGTTGTACGTGTATCCATGCATTAACACAGCATTTACACCAGGAGGTCCAGTGTTCTGAAGTGGGATTGCAGCACCCATGATTCTACATATCTTGCATACAGCCCATGCAATTAATCACAGCTCTCACCCTCCGATAGAGACGCTTTCTAACTCTGTGTCTTTACACATAAACTCATATACTGTGGGCATCCTAGCCTAATAGTTGGTGTCCACAAAGTCTCATACAACTGTGAAAGTGAATGGCATTAACACATTACAGCCACTGTTACACAATGTCACACTGATGGAGGACAAATTTGAGATTGTGATCTATGGTCTGACAGCCATAGCATATTTCTGCTGCTCTCTACAGTCACCTGCCAGAGTGGGGTTCAGTAACACTGGACACACAGCTGTTAAGCCGCTCAGAATCTTCAAAAGAGAAAATTCCTTTACCCCTGACATCATAGTGAAGTTAGTACTCACTAAAGTTAGAAGTGAAGTTTGTCACACTGAAAGACAGAAATCTAGAGATTTGACGTCTGATTTATAAAATTCAATGAATGTGAAACTTTCTACAAGTTTCTGCAAATACCAGAGGTGAAATGGTTTTGGGAAGTATGAAAATGTAAAAACAACAAAATGTGGTTCAACGGTGCCTCACATTTCTTGTCCCATGAGCAGTTGACTCATGTCACCATGATATTACCAGACAACCAAGGGTCACTGCAGGTGGGCAGATGTTATTAACTTTGGACAAAGCCAGACTGGCTGTTCCCTCCAATTTCAGTCTTCCAACAACTGGCTGCTTGCTGTAGCTTTAAATTTAACGCATAGATATGAGAGGGGTATCAATCTTCACATCTGACTCTGACACAGCTGACATTTCTCAAAAATGTTGAACTATTTCTCTCCCTATGTGTGTCCATAAGCCTCTGTGGGTGAACAATGGATGTAGGAAAATAAACTAAATCTCTTTTCACTGCAATCGTTTAATTTATGTTTCACATGTGAAGGAATGTACTGTGTGTGGAGGAGGATTCAACGTAAGGGAGTGGGGTGGTCTTGGTTTGTTGAAAGCAAGTCAAAACAGTAATTATTTCATTATGGTATGACAGCAATAATATTACAATAGTGCAGTTTGCAGTGTGCTTATCTGTGGAACAAATGAGCTCTCCCCCAGGAGAGTAGACTGCAACACTAAGCCCCAGGTAGGGTTTGCATTGCTCTCTCTCTTTTTCTCCCTCTAACTCACACACACACAATTTCTTTTGCCCTTCTCAGCTTCCTTTTTAATATTCCCATTCATAGCACATGCAATTATTTTAAAAATAAATTTAGCACAGATAAGAAAAAAATTGGGCCTCTTGGGTGACGCAAATGACTTCCTTGTTTTTATTAGAAGACAAGGTGTTTATTAGGGGCCTTGTTGGCTTATTGCAGGAGGTTTCTGAGTTTGAGTAATTGTCCAATTAGGTGTAATTTCAGGATTGGTGCTAACCCAGGCGATTGTGCTGAAAGAGGAAGACTACCATCGGGACACACATTAATGAATCCCACTGAGACCTGTCTACCTTTAAGAAAGAGAGACTGTGTCTGCCTCTGTTTCGCCTTCCCAAATCTTTTTAACGAGGCATTATAACTGGGATTTACAATTGAGTCACAGCACTCGTTCTCCCTCCCCCACTTCATTGTTCCTTATTCTTTACCGTCTGTGCACTGGGTTACAAAAATAATTTATCATTCATGTTATTTCAGTTCTTTGAGCAATTGCCTTTTATTCGAACAGAAAGGTTACCTTAATTGTTATGTAGCTCAGCTATTTATGCCCTGGCATAAAAATGCATGTTTGCTGCATCATGGAAAGGTCACTCATTCCAACCTAAATAACTTTTTCCTCTGTCGATGTGGGATCCTCAAAGTGTTTGCAGGCTACTTTACAATGGGACATGGAACCAGATTTTTCAAAGAGGGCTCCAGAGGTTTCGAGCAGTTGTCCCCTATCTGATTGGACAAACTTTTTCACTCTCAGTCATTCACTCCCTTGGCATTCATGCACTTAAAGGAAATATGGGGGGGGGGAAAAACTGTCTTTTTAACTGGAGGTTATAAGAGAGGAAGTATAAAACACTCATGTCTTTCTTTTAAATATACGGCTACTGCAAAGACTGAAAACATGAGGGAATCAATCTGGGTCTGAAAAAAAAGACAGATGTTTTACTTAATATTGGACAGAGCCAAGCAACTTGCACCACTGCTAACACAAGCTACTTGTTTCCCTTCTTAATGTGAAACTAAGCTAACCAGCTGCTATATTTGCAAAGTCAGTGTATACGGCAGTGAATTTCTCATTTAACCCAAGATAGAGATTAAAGAGAATAAAGTCAAGCACACGTGAGCTTCTCTCAAAAATGATTCTCTAACTACTCCTCCCTATAATCCATGAAGTTTAATCTCCCCTTCAAAGACAGTGTTGGAGAAAGATATGAACAAATGCAGAAACATACACAAGAGGCAAGACAGAGGAGAAGGGAAGAACTAAGTTGACCTGTGAAAGAAGCACAAAGAAGCTGAAATATTAATAACAGTTAGAGCTGTAATGTTTAAGCTCTTGGACAACATCATCCAGCATGTGTTTACAGAGCTGCTCTTTGTGGACAAATAAGTGTTGGGCTAGTCTAAAAAATTCAACATGCTACATAATGTACAGATGTTTGGCATGAAAATACAACACATAGGAAAGTGACTCATGAGATACTGTGCACAATGTCCAATCTGCTCTCTACTATTCTGCAGTACAAGCTAGACTGATTCATACTTTTTGCAGCTGTCATCCACGTACCAATATTTTGTGACCGTGGGGACCAGAGGCACCAACTGCACTTGCTCCATAAGGCTTTCACTTTCCAACCCAGTTGGTGGTGCACTCCTGTTTTGGTTATGGAAGACAACAATGAAGAAGAGGACAAGCACTGAAGAGAGGTTATGTCAGAGTATGCCAGTACTTGAACCTGTAACGGCCATTGCTCAAACAGTACAAGAACAAATAGCGACAAAAACAAAATCCCTGAAGTTGGATTGGAATGAAAGATCAAGTATGCATGCGTGGTACACTACACTGATGCAGATCCTCACTTTAGTATAAATGGAACCTCAGCCATGTATGCACAAGCGAAAATGCAGAGCGACTGTTTGCTGACACAGATCAAGGAAAATATGAAGAGGCCCGAAAAGTCCATTAGGGCACACAGGGTGGAGATAAGAAAAGACTACACATTGGGGTAGTCTTTTCAGACCTGCACTGAACTGCAGCTCAGAAATGCTTCAGACATTGCCTCACTTCACCTGACCCCAAGGTGTAGAGTTCACATGTCTTCAGAGTGGACATCATGCAGATAGTTACTTCCAGCCAGGGGCGAGATAAAGCACTAAGTTGCTCATATGAATGCTTGCAGCATTAGGAGAAATGTGCTTGAAGCTCACATCTAGTTTGGGTTCATGTCAAGGTTGCATTACACCCAGCTGCCCACTGCCGACACCACCATCTGTGTCTCTGCTTCATCCCTTCTCACATTAGAGTCTCTCACACTCTTGCCACAACCACTGACACCACCAACAGGAACACATCACATCCTCACAGCAGCTACCCACTGCTCATCTTCACACTAAACCTTGTCCGTCTTTCAGGTTTATGTCTCAACACTCCCTCAGAAATAAGCCATTTCAAAAAGATTCATGAGCAGCTGGAGCTGCCATGGTGTATAAGTGCAGCCATCACAGGCTTCCTCACTGATACAGGCTGACATCTCAAAAGGCTGCGGGATTCAAAACAAAATCAGGTTTCCTGATCCAGCGAGAAACTGAGCTATTGGGAAGGTGCTTTTGCTAAGACTCTTTGTGACATGATGATTGGGAGTCAGGCTATATTCCCTATGAATATGGATGTAACTGTTTTTGCCTTAAGGAGAAAAAAAATCGAGCACACACTTGACTAGTAAATATTTGTAAAAATAATAATAATAATAATATTTTGGAATGCTTTTGGCAAGGTAAGCTATATATCTGTTTGGTTCATGATAGATTATTTCTTTCCAGTGTGTGGGCTTGGACTGTCAGTTCAGACTATCTTAAAAAGGATTATCTGATGCACCTAGGTCTGATTTCAATTTGAATAGGTGTGAATTTATTTTGCAGTGCTCAATATCACAAACAAATAAGTCCCCTATAATCCAATTCCACCCCCACCAGAAAAAAAAGGATGAAAAAAAAAATCTCATTATACTGTCCTGCTTTATGCTGGCTTGTTCCCTCTCGAACAGTCCCATGAATTCAACATCACAGTCTTTACGCACACCTCTTAAATGGATAGAAATGTAAGTGAATGACAGGTGATATTTTTCTAATTTCATAAGACTCAGGTAAAGAAATTCATCTGCAAACAGTAATTCATTTTGAAATACCTGCACTCCATGTCTTATTTACTGCCCCTGCAATACTGAATTCACAGTGATTGAATGTGGTGGTATGAAATTAGATTGCATTGTGTGTCTCTGGCTAATAATTCCTGATGGAATAGTTCCTCACTCTGCTTGACAAGATGCACCCAGAGAGAAATATGGAGGTAGAAAGGGAAAGCTAAGGTTGCTTAGGTTCATTCAGAAGCCTTAGAAGCACAATGAATCAAGCTTTACTAAACCAAGGGAGTGGTGAGGATCTGTGTAATTTGCTGTGAGAAGTGTTCTCTGAGGAGGCATGTGGTGCTTCTGGCCCCAGGAAGATGCCTGCCCTCTTCTGTGAGTGCAATGTGATGTGATGATAAGATGAGGTGTCCTGTTTAAGAGCTTGATTAATGACGGAGGACGAGATGGCCTCTCAGCACAGCTACTGTTGGGCTTTACTGAAGCACACTTGTGTTCAGACAGGGGAAAGTGCTAGCGGCGCTCCACTTCATCGTAGCCCAAACCCTAAATTACTAACACCACAGTCACCACAGCTCATCTTTACTTAAGGCATAATGGCAAAGACCAAGATCAATTTTCACAAGTCCATTGAAGCAGGCTCCTTCATTATATCTAAAAACCATTCAAACTGATTGATCCACGATGAGTGCATGGTATTGATAAATAATTAAAAAGCTCTCACTTTAGTTTGGGGGTAAGTAGAGGATGAACAGTGGGGGTGGAGTGGGGGTCTGGGCTGGGCTGGGGTTGTGGCAGGCCAGTGGGCTCTTAGATTGTGTAATGAAGCCTGGCCCCCTGCTGTGGCATGTCCAGCCTCAGCTCCCTGTCTGCCTCACCCACTTTGTCCCAGTGGACGCACAACCAGCTGGATTCGTCTGCCATATTTGCAGCAATCAATGCAATCCGGCTTGAAAGAAAATCAATAAATGGTATCCACTTATGCTTCAGAGTGTAAGAGAAGATATTTTGCTGGAGCAAAGTAGCAAAACAGACACTTAAGATTTCATGAAATGTTCAGAGAAGTGGCCTTGTGGTGTTAGGGTGCTCCACTTTCTTTTTTTTTTATATTTCTTACACTATCAAACTACAAGAACATAGTTTCTCTCTAAATATTATTTTATGTGACAACAGAACAGGAACCAGGTCACTGACAGTAGTTCACAACTATTTCTGGAGAGTGGGATGCATGATTTGTGGAAAATATCAAAGTGCAATTTTTCTGACAGATACTGCAAGTGGGATTTGTTCTGCAATATATACATTTTTAAAAAAGGCTAAGTTCAATAATCACTGCAATAGATTTAAATGTGATGGTGCATTACCATATTTCAACATAAAAACAGTAATTACTTACATTCTATTACAAGGATGAGGACCATTATTTAAATTGTTGCCAACATGTACAGTATGAGTTACATTTTCAAATTTGTATCAGAGACGGTACTGTCAAAAATATAAGAATTTAACAGCAGGCTTTAGGATTTGCTAATTGCACTGTTTTTAACCTCAAATTTTGATTTAACAGCAATTAAATGTTCATTCCTACTGAGGGATAAAGCCCCATTCTCAGTAGCCAAAAACCACTAACACCTGCTGACATTTGGCACCCACAATTTTAGTGGATATAATTTGAATTCACTACTGGGTCAAATGACTACGCAATAGATCTAGGTATTTAAAACTGACAATTGGAAAGGACTCAATCACTGTATGACTCACAAGGTATACAAGTGTGGTATGCAGAGAGACAGGTCAGTTACAAATGATCTGCTTTGTTGTTTAAATCAGAGGAATAGTTTTGATCGACTCTTCTTTGTGACTTAGGTCTACAATTAACAATAACACTGCTCTTCATTGGCTCCCAGTTCATTTTCAAAATTAATTATAAGATTTTAAAGATAACTTTCGAAGCCCTTTGTGGTTTTGCCTTTATATGTCCCTGACCTCCCCTAATCGTATGAGCCTGGTCATAAATTGAGGTCCTCATCCAAGGGGGACATGGCTTTTTTTTAAATAACTTTTAAATGCACATTGTAACTTTGTTTTGAAAACTGCCATGTAAATATAGTTATCATATTATAGGTGTGTGGTATTCATATGAGGATATTTTATTAAAGAAAGTAAAAAATAAATATAACACCCAAAAATAAATAGATATCACTCAAAAAAAACTTGCATTTCATTCAACTGCTTTATGTTACACATTAATTTAGCCAGTGTAAGGGGCAGTTATGGTGGCCATATTGGAGAGGTAGCACTGCAGGCCTGTACTGAGTGTAGACTGTGTTGGAAACACCGGAGAAACATGTGGACACTTGTTCTGTTATGTGTGAGCGTATCAGTGTGTTTTTTTGTGTGTAAGTTGGGGGGCTTGGCAATGAGAAGGTATTGTCCTGTCCTCTGGGGTTCATCAGCTCATTGGGGTTTTAATGTTCAGCCCACGAAATCATCCACCTCCGGCAATTGCCACCTGGCTAAACCAGTTAACACTGCAGGCTGGAGGTCATGACTCAGTGATCCTAGTGCAGACAGCTCCTAGAGGTGTGATATGAGGCTTCTGGTGGTGTCTGTCCCAAACCTCACCAACTGCTAAATATCACTACATGCCAATCATGAACTCACACCTCAACTGAGGAGCATGATGACTGTAAAAGCAAAACAAAACAAGGTAAGCGATGAGGCAGACAGATGGCACAGAACTGGGGCAGAACCAGGGCAGCACGCACACATTCAGTGTGTTTCCATGCACAGATATGGTTTACATCTATTTTAAAACACTACTTTTAGTTGGACTAACACAGTAATTATTTTTTTTCTGATGGCTGTGTCTAAGGTGGGGTACCATGTGGCATGCTAGTTGTCCTTCACTGCCTCTTTGTAACCAAACAGAGGAAAAAGAAATTATGCTGCATCACACTTTTTAGCGCTGATATCCGTCTAATTGATGACTTTGTGCCACATCAATCCATTATGCATAATTTAACATGGATCAAGTCCCACATTAACATAATCACCCATTGGATATTCTGCATAGTGTGACACGCCAGTGAGAAGCAGAACCCCAGCCTGAAAGGGAGTGACAGGGGAGATGCACCCTGCATGAGTTGGCAAACACACCCATACTTTCCTTCAAACACACACAGACACATGCACTTACAGACATACTGTACACACAAAGCCAGAGTAGGCTAGGATATGGGCTGATGTTAAGATGTCAGATCTTTATTTGCTCTAAGCGAATAGTGGGAGTCCACTCGGAACATTTTGTGTTTATGCAGAGTCATGTCTGAATAAACAGTCACACACACAAACACAGCACACACAATCCACACATAGTGAACAGCTTGGAGAGTGAGGGGTGTAGAGCCGCCTGCTTCGACGCTGCCGTTTGCAGTCACTAAGCAGCTTTAGTGTCTCCTACCACTGTCCTGATTTAAAATTCATAAATGCTAATCCTTCATAATTTACAGTTTAAAAAGCAGCCCTGCTCACAGGCCCTGTGGCCACAGCTCTGTCAGAGTAATTATACCAAGGAGCTTGGAATAGACTACTACCAGAGACTTTTAACAGTCAAGAAATCCCCCTCACTGGCACCAGACCCAACTCCAAATACCTAATCAGATTATCAAGTCATTTTCCAGTTCAATCTGGACATACTGTAAGTGCCAATTGGGTGTTATGCTTTAGACAGGTGAGCAAATAGCAGAAAATGTGGGACATGCCTGTTTCTTAATAAGTGGCCCATGCCAAGTAATTGTATTAGCCAGCAATTCTCTTTTACAAGGTTACTGGGTTACTTCCACTGGTGTCACAGGGTTATTTGCTTCCCTCACTGATTATTGACATGCAGTGTTTGGGTAAATGTGTATGCTTATGCGGGTGTGTGTTTACATGTGTTTTTGTTATCTATTTAGGACCATTTCAGTTGAAAACACTGACCTTGTAAGTGCCAGTGGTCTTCCTGTGGACCAAAACCTGGTCTCTATCAGGCAGAACCTCATTTCCAAGTTAATGGTTGGTTTGACGTGAGATTTGAAGTTAAGGTTACACTTTAAGGACAACACATTGTTTAAGCTGTCCAAATGGATGGATGGAAGTATACTGTCCAAAGAAGAATAGCTGTGCAAACCTGTGTGCATTTGTGTGTACACTTGTGTTTGTCACCTGTTTAGAAACTTGTCAGGAGCAGTAACCCTCATGGAGACCAGAACTGGTCCTAATGAGGCATCATTTCTTAAAAAAAAAAAAAATAAAAAAAATAACTGGTGGTAAGGTTTAACTGTGGTCAGGTTAAGGTTAGATTTCATATGCATTAACTGTTTATGGCCTAGGGTAGAGTTAACACTTTGTTTAGGATGGTTTAGAATTTGTCATGTGTGTGTATATCATTGATAAATGGATGCCTCTAACTGGGAAGGTGCCAGTTTCTAAACCAAATTATTTGTCCTGGGGGGGGGGCGGGGGAAACACATTAGTTTAAAGGCAGATTATCTGTTATTCTTTCATCTAAGGTCACTAATAGAAAGCCATTATCAAAATGGTCTGATTTCACTGTAATGGTGAACAATGACAGCACTAAACCAGTGAAGGTCCAGTGAAAGGCCCCTGCTTTATAAGTAGAAGCTCTCAGTGCTAAATGGCTCGCCATCCTTTTAAATGCATAATTTAGTAACTATCTCAAATATTGATTCATCTCTTGTCCTGGTGTACTATGTGGTCGTGAAAGAAGTACAGACACATGTAAGAGAACGGGATGTTAAGTCATTTGTGATTATATAGTTTAACAAGCAAGTGGATGACAGTGTTTTCGTCAGTACAGTGAGAACGACTGCACAGCACATCATGTCACGAATCCAGAGCATTAAAGTTCCTCTGTCTTTTTTTCTGTGACCATAAGCCATGAGGAATGACTCGCTCATCGCTCAGACATCGCTTTCATTTCTTTGTGTGCTGTATGGCTGCAGTGGACCACTGATATACTGACACCTGCATGTGTGACTAAAAGCTCTGTTTTAGTCACAAACATATAAGAGTCATTAGCAATCCTTCTCACTCCTCACAAAGTGTGTGCTACTAAAAATTAAATGAAAAGAAAATGCTATTTGTACATTAGGATAAATTACTGCCACTTTCCACCAACCATTAGCAACCTCACATATGAACAGACAAATGAGGGAATGTTGGAGTGAATATTGGTCTCCAAAACACAAACACTGGAGAGTGTTTTTTTGAGTCCCATTTGAAACCATTGATTCTTGAGACCATGAATTTTCATAAATTTGATTTTTGTCTTTACCAAGTTACTTACCTTTTTAACAAAAATTGTTGTTTTCTATAGGCTAATTAAGGTATCCTAGATTTTTTTTTTTTAGCTTAAATTTGATTGTGCTGAAACGTCTTCATTATTGTAACTATGATGATTATAGGCCTCGGTCTGGTAAACCTCTTTAAAATACTAAACTTTTCAACCAACAGCAACACAGCAGAGGTATCATTCAACTAAGTGTCATTTAGGGAAGTACAAAATTATGAACAAAATTATCTATGAGCATTAGGGCATCTAAGATGAACTAAGAAAAGGTTGAAAGCTTGACTCTAAAGGGAAGTTGGTCTGTTAAGTGCCCAGTCAATACAGGTTTTGAGGGGCTAATGCCAGTCCCAATATATACAGTATCTATTGAGATATACATAAAGCTGGATGGATAACAAAAAAATTAAAATTATGTGAGTTCAAACAAGAAATTAGTTCTTCTACATTCTTTTAATGTCCTTGATGTTTTCTTAGTTTGGTCTGGATTTTGTTTTTCTGTTCTGTTCATGCTTACAAAAACATTTTGTACAAATGGAACTTTGCAATTCCATTTGTAAAATCTATGTTTAAACTTAAAGATGCTATAATGTCTAAATTGTGTTAATTCGAAATAATTGTGTGAATTACATTTAAACATTTATTACAAGCTCCAATAATGGATGGGAAACTGCATCCAATAACAAGGAATGCCAATAAAATCTGCAGTTAATTAGTAAAATGTTTCAGCAATATTATGTAATTAAAATGTAACTAAGACACAGATCTGCATAGAACTTTTTTTTTTTTTACAAAATGTGCAGCCTTTTTTGTATTGTAAATAGTGCATATATCATTGTAAAAACAAATAATAATAATAGCAAATCAATTATGAAAGATAATCTTGCACTGCGAGCATCCTGTAACATAGGGAGGCCTGTAGTCAAGAACAATTAAAAACAAACAACATTCTTTTCACAAGCCTTATTCAGTCCGTAAATTACTATAACCACCAATCAAAAAGGGGTAATTTGACCAAAGCACTGGTCAGCACTGATTTCTCTGCAGTCAAAATGTTTTATATTAGTGCATATCAACAAACACAGACATGTCATATGTCTCTTAAAGGCTCATATCAGCAAATATTGTAATCTAACTAATATATCCAGTGGGCTTTGTTGCATGGATTTGGCTTGGATACAAACATTTGACACAGACCCGAAAACAATAGTTATTATGCTACAGGGAGATCCAGGCTCAAACACCACTATTTATTTTTACCACCTACACAAGAATAATATTAATCAGTACAGTTACAGTAAGTGCTCAAAATAAAGCCCAGATTCAGACTGCAGATCCAGACGAAAAAGTGAGATTTTGGTCTGGATTTACACTCACTAACTATTATTTAGACCACCTGAATAGATCCTGAGTGAGTTTGGGCATCCTTAGTTACATTACTGGAGTTAAAGGTGACACACAGTGTTGTCTTGACACCCTGCTGTATGAACTATGTAGCAAATAAGTAGCCTGGTTACTCACTGTATATATGGTACTCACACACAGTGGTATGCACAAATGAACTGTGGGGTCACAAATGAGCAGCAGCCAGCAGGTTGAATACATGTCAGTGTGCATCAGCCTCAGATAAAGTGTGTCCCTCTACACAGTCTGCCTGGAGTCCTCTCTCAGTAACAGCTGTTTAGTGCAGAGTGACCAGTATCGGTTATTATTTTAACAATCTGATGATGTTATTGTCTCCATTGTACTTTCCTTTGGTGTCTTTATCTGAGTCTTTGTGTCTGCTGGGCAGGGTATTCAGACTACTTCCTAACATTTTCCTGTGGAGACCACAGGAACCCTAACTACTACACCCTTCACCAAATGCTCAACTCTCCCACATGGTACAACATTTCAGCCAAGAATCGGATCCACAACCTTTCCACTGAAAGACAACTTGCTCTACCACTGAGCTACAGTACCACCACCCATTAGTGATATTATCCATACAGGTCCATTGTTTTTGGAGCCTCCAAAAATCGTGATGTGGCCAAAACCATGTTGAAGTTTTGCAACCGTATGTCATCTGTGTCACCTGGAACCAGGCTCATATTAGATGAAACCAGCTGTCAGTCCCACTGGTTTCCACTCACCACTGCTTGGGGAAGCAATTATGTGATATTTATGGTTTATGGATCATATTACATTTAAGTCTTTTCTTTTTCCTGATATCTGATGCTGTCCTTTTGACCAATATTAAACACACACGTAATATGGTATTGGCTCATCCCTAGTTTGGTTGAAAAAGGCAGTGCTGATCACAGTTTATCATCATGGCAGTTACCTTTTAGTCTTGTAGTCTGACAATGATGAGCTCACTTCATGAAATGGACCTGAGGTCTATTACTATCACTTTTTAAATAAGTAGCATCAAAATGACAGCACACTCGTACATCTCCTCCAAGACATGGCTTCTAATGTGTCAGATTTGTGGTGCAGCAAAAGAGTTTCATTATTGCACAAACAAATCAAAGGCACCAAGCAGCATCATTCATATATAAAAATTACAATATGTCAGATGTTTTAATTTAGGTGTCCAACAAAGCAACAGAAAGATTGAAGGCAGAGCGAGAAATAATGGAAAAGAAGGTAGCTTTTCAAAGGATATCCATATTAGTTGTGTGTGCAGTTTTGAAAACCAGAATTTAATCGAAACAACAATGCAAGAAGAAAGAAAGACCTGCCTAAGACTCTGCCCTACACTTCAGTAGAATGTACTATATTATTTGTTTTTAGCTTTACAGCCAACCACAGTGGTCATCAGGTTCGTATCTTTGTTAATCAGAGATAAAGTGAGGATAAAGTAAAGAAGTTAAGCTAATTTCCAACAAGTTTTAGAAGGTTAAACTTTTGTTTTCAATCTGTCAAATCAATCTTAGTTAATTTAACAGACACATCATGAATGAATCTATTGTATGCGATGTGCAATGGACAACACATGCTTGTGGTTTTGTTGTACTTAATTATATATTACACACTTTTGTTGCTGTTATGGTGACTAGTCTCTATGTATATGACATCTACATCACTTACACAGCTGCTGTGTAATTCAGTTAACTATGCCAAGGCCAAGGCCAAAATTTGATTTTCTCTCTGTTTCTCTGCTCTTTTCAACTCGTAATTCAGCCTTGTGCACACAAAAGGGACAAAGCCTCACAAAGATTTACGAAAGAGTAACAAGTTCAACTGATGAAACTGCACAGAGAATGAGAAAGGTTGCATCTGTATGATCACCATTTTTTAAAAAATCATAGCGTATCAGAGGTACAAATAACTAAAGGGACACAATGTAGGACTTCAACCTTCGAATAATGTCTGCAAAATTATTCTGATGGTACATCAACTTCCAAAAGGGTGAATGACACCCCTGTCAAAGCCCCAGCAGGTATGCATCACCTGTATTGGCATTAAGGAACTTCTAGTTTTGGTTCCATGGCACAAAAAGAACTATAAATTCTACTTTACGTATATGTACAGCATGTACGGCATATGTCACATGGTCATCAACACAGACACACACAGTGCACTCAACCTTTTACTCACTCTACTACTTCTGTGACCCTAAACAGGATGTCTTTACTAGAAATGTATGAATGTCGAGGTTATAGTGTTTCAAAGAAATGTTCTTTAATGAGTTTTGGCCTATAGTCTATAATGAACCTGGTCTCTTAAGCAGGGATTCTGACCAAAGTTTAGAACATATAAACTATTCAACTTCATTAATCAAATAGTTTTCTGTTTTAGGCATATTCAAAGAGAGGTGGTGTTCCTGATGCATTCTCATTCAAATTTATAATTACTTCTTATTACTGAATGTTTTTTTTTATATTGGAATAATGGCGCCATTAACTGAAGCAGTAACAGCAACATTGTGTGACTACATTCAATGCTTAAGACAGCACATGCAGCAGTATATTATACAGTTCCTTCCTTTGATCTAGTTAGGCATTGGTAATAGACCCATCATAATTGGAAAAAAATGGGAAATTGCAACACATTTCATTAAAAGTAATTGGTCCTCATGCAGACAAAAACAGCCACACCACATTTGCTGTCACCATGTATACGGATACGAATGTAATTACCTTCTCTGTGAAGCCCCTTCCCTCTCTCCCTCCTGTGCTCTTGTATGATTATGTTTTCCTGTCTGTGTTATCTGTGAGAGAAGTGTGCTGCTGCACTGATTAACAAATAACTGTGTGATGAGGCCAACAAAGTCCAGTTTGTGGCAAACTAGACTCTGTGTATTTGGACTGGAAGCCGAGGCCTTCTGGGAATAGAAAGTCTGCTTATCAAGTAATGTCATTTTTACAACTCGAGGGCCTGATTTTGCTGTTATATTATACATTTAAGCCACATTTCCTCTGCAATATGGTTTAACCCTAAACCTCCACTCTCACATCATTTCAATATTAGGATTAACCACCACGGGTGGATGTGTAGCAAGCTATTCAGAACTGCACAGTTTGACTCTTATAACATAATTAGTCCATCTCTAGGAGGGTATCCCTATCTTTACCTGCAGAATATGCCAGGGTAAAGTGCAGTCACTTTGATGATAAAAGGGATAAAAAGGCAGCAATAAAGTGGAATGTTGAGCAGTGTGAGGCTGATGTGAGCCAGCCAGCAGAGGTCTAATTGGATGAAGGAACCCTGTTGCATGAGGTGTTCTTCCCTGAGAGTGCATAGACATTATGAAAACCTCCCACGCTGCTTTCAGTTCATTCAATTAATTTATTTTTCTGTTAAACTGATTGAAATATTGCCTCTTTTCCAATGAAGTGAAGACATGGCTTCAGGTCTTCAGCTCGAGGGAATCAATCATGCACTGTATGCATTTTTGCTCCCGTCACAGTCTTGGCCTCAATCTGATCCCGAAAAGAAAGACCAGAAAACACCATGTGTGTCTCCATGGTGGCCAAGCCCAGGCTCAGCTCTGAGTGATCCCACTCAGTGTTACTCTTCCATGTTTGGTGCTCTGTCTTTTGTTTTGAACGGGCTGAGCGCTAGCCTTAACTGATCGCCATCCTTTACTGTAGCTGAGGAAAAACACTGGTTCAAACAACAGGCAGAGGATCAGAGAGGTGGGAGAGTGAATAATGTGTCAGGTGCTCCAGATGAATTAAAGTATAGAGCAGGGCTGTGGAAATACCTCTGTGTGAGGCCCTAATCAGCTGCAAACAAGGGAGGGATAGAAGGGGGGGAAAAGCTTTCGTTCCTGTAACTAATCATTTGCGGTTTCCCAATGCAGTCAGCCAACGCCAAAGGCAGAGACTAATAAACTGGGAGGCTGTGTAGATTTATAAATGATTAATTAAGGGGCCTCCCACGGGTACTACAGCAGCTATAAGCAAAAATATTAATTAGTTGAGATGAGACTTAAACTAACAGGAACGCATTCCAACAATGTTGGAAAGCACAGAGTGGGGACAGCTTGTTTGAGTCACAGCTAACAAAGAGGGCCCTCACCACTGAACCACTGCAAGGTGAGGGTTGAAGGGGCTGTGTTGAATTTGGCTGATGGATAATTAAGAGTTACATAGAGTGTCAAACTGAGAAACACACAAGTCCTTAGTACTGAGTTGTGAGGAGAGATGACTGAGTGACTTTGAGGTTTAGGACTGGGTCTGAAATGAATTCGTAACTGCCTCAAGTACCTCTGAACACCCACCACACAGACATACACACACACACACATACATGCAGCTACATTACCATCCCTGGTTGCCTCTCTTCATGCCTGCCCTTCTGGGAGGTCTCTAAAGCCTCTCTCCTCTGCTACTTTTCATGAATGTCAAGATGCCGAGTTTAAATTCCTGTATATTAAATGGGAAGCATTGAGTTTATTGTGAATCTAATGAAATAACTAAGAAATTTCATCCAAAGGATCTCAATGTCACAATGCTCTGTATGTGTGATACAGCAGAATGTGGAAAGTAACAAGGTTTCCTGGTACTGAAACTCGTCGTGACAGGAGTCAGTTCCCATGTTTGAGCTCTTTTAACAGCAAAAAAAGAGAAAAATGTCTAGTTTCGTGTTGGGCGATAAATAACAGAAATCCAATATCCTACTATTTGTAATCACATATCAAGTCAGTGACATTCGGCCCCCTCCAGTCTGCAATCTGAAGAATAATGTTGCTTGCCTCTGCTTACTTACACATAGTACTCACCATAATAGAAACTAATGAAGGATAATATGAGATGGTAATACTTCCACAAATGACACTGTTTCCTTTCTTTTTGAAATTGCGAAAAAATAAAAACACTGCAATAAAATGGAAACAATACAGTACTAGACAGCCGGCGTGAAATACAATTACAGAAATATGAATTGATTTGTAAAGGTCATGAGTCCCTTTCATAGGCCTTGGTGATGAGAGCAAAAACCACTGCAAGCACAAGCTGTGCCAACTCATATATTATCACAGTTAGTAAAAAAAATTGGATCAGACCTGTAAGACAAATATTCAAAGCTACACCTTATGAGATGTACAATAATCAGGACGTTTCAGATAGTGCTAGGCTTCTGGATGAGATTACAATCACCTCAACCCACTGAATATAATCCATCTAAAGAAAAGTGGAGGGAGGACTCTGGCATGAAGTGACTACATTAACACCCATCCCATCCCCCACCATGTCAATCTTCACTTCAGTTTCATCAGCAGGTTAAGGAGAACTGGCCTCAACTGTTTTCATGTTTTCAGCACAGAATCACATGAAAAGACTTGGAGATGAAAAATTAGGGCCAAGTAGGCACTCGAAGAAAGGCAGATATTCCTTTAAGACTTCATAAATGACTTGCTAGAGGGCCAAGCCCTGGTGGCGGCAAGGTGCTTCAGAAGTCAATGTCCCCAGTATCTACAGTCAAGGGTGAATACATGTTTTTAGATTTCATAAATAAATATTTCATTTAACTGTCAATGGCATGTGTGTAGTGGCAAAGAGCCCTTTCATGTCACTCTGGTTCTTGGATGCCTAAGTGTTATGTACAGGAAAATTGAGGCCACTACAGGCTACCAACAGGAGTGAGACAGAAAAGGCTTCCAAATGAATGAAAGGCATGAAGCAGAAAATACTGATGTGATTGCAGAAGCTGTCCAGCTGAAGTGGAGTGACATTTGACAACAATTAGTGTGGTGCTTTGAGCTGTGACAGGCAGGACTATAGACAACACAAAGAAAATTCTGGCCCTCAACTTCACAGAGGATCAAGCCACCAGACACTGCAGCTGCATCGCAGAGCCAGACCAGACAAGAGTGATACTGTGAGGCAATGTCGATTATAAGCATCAAGAACAATAATACTCATGCAGGTCCCGCATGGATCTAAAGAATTATAAACTTATAAACTAGATGCTGAACAAAACTCAAGCAAGTCTGACACAATGAGTGTGACAAAATTCAACAAAAACAACATTGTTGTGTCATGCCATTTGAAATTTTACCAAAGAAGGTTAGTTAAAAATTAGTATTTTAATAATTTACTGATCTGTCAGCACAAGGGTTTATATTTACATTTGTAAATGTTGTAAATATTATGTACATGGGTGGTCTTTGATACAAGCATTTTATATTTTAACTCCTTTCATAAGGAATAACAAATCACTCACAGAGCCACAAAAGCATGTAATGTATGTTCATGTTAAAGTGATAAAGGCCAGTCATTATGGAAACAATGAAGTAAGCTGACGTTTTTACAAAACAACAAGATCCATCTGTAAAATCCAAACTGCTTTTTTTTCTGTTTTCATAATTATAGGAATTAAATCAAAATTCCCTTTATCAGTACTAAGATGTATTAACTACTGTTAGTTGTGATTTAACTGAGTTCAAAGGGAAGCTGCAACTCTTTTTTTTGTATTAAAAAATACACACTGCAATGTAACTGTTAATATCATGTGTAGAGTGCAGGTAGAGGCAATCACTTCAGGTGCTAAAAACAAATATAGGCAATAATTGAAATGTAGCATTAAAATGCCCTTGTAAATAACCATGAGCCATTACATGAACACATTCTCTCCCCTTTTCAAAACAACTAAGGAACCAAACCTCAGACTCACAAAAACAGCACACATACGTGAATGCACGCCCACACACATGCACACAAAAAGGCACACACAGACAGATGTAAGGTGGGAGAGAGCTTTGAAGGTCTCACAAAAGCACATTTATCCACAAAATTAAAAATGGTAATTGATCCGTGGAATATTAACGGTCAACAATGTTTTTCATTAAGTTAGGTAGGGGAGTGAGAGAAGGCATTCTGGCAGAAGAAGGAGAGCAGCAGGGAGAAAAAGGGAGCAAATGCTTTATTTAATGCAAATCCTGTACTGTAAAATGACCCAAGAGAAATATAAAAACAAGACTCCAATAACGCGACAGCACACTAATCATATTTACAAACTATATTAAATCTGCTCATTGTGTTTGCCTTGCTGAGAATTGGCTACCATGTAACTGCCATTGTAACCAGTGTTGGCTTATGGGAAAATTTAACTCCAGTGATATAAGGTGACTAGTAGGATTATTATTACTTTATTATGACCCAGTATATGTTTATTAAAACAATTTGTCATGCAGAACAGGAGTGGGGCATGGAAACATTAAATCCTACTCCACTTGGGCCGCAGAAATGAGTAACAATAAAATTAATGGTGGTGAAGCCTGAGCTGACACCAGAGTGGTATACATAATAACCCGCTGCTTCGTTTCATTTGCCGATCATTTCCTGTTGGGCCCTCACCATTAAACATACATGCTGGGGATTACTGAAATAGTCCTGTGACAGCCATTGTAGTGCAGAGTATGTGAGTCTTTTTGTATGCGCGCAAATGTCTGAGTGCATTTGGCTGGAAATGTTGCCTTTACGTAGCCAAGCATTTGATCTTGAAAACACTGGTGTCATGGCAATATGCCAGTGTGCTTATAATTCTGCTTGTGCTGTTATGATAGAAGAGATATTAGGGCAGAGAGTGAGCAAGGCTGAAGTCTTAGAAGGAGGTGTTTTTTCACTGAGTTCCTAGGACAGGCAAGATTAGTCTGTCAGTTCTGTCTAAATGGCTCTAAGGCTATAGCTGCAGCATAAGTTTAGCTACAGAATTAAATGCATTTGTGGTGAACAATGCCCTTCGTTTCCCTTGCACTTTGTTGTATGTTTGTGAGGGCTGCTTCGGTAAAGTGTGGATCTGATTATTTAACTTGTACGGCACATTTCCACCTACCCTAATTGTCATAAGAAAAAACAGATTTACATTTTAAATGCTGTTTACCGTCATCTCATCTTCACTATCAACATCACATGCAATTAGAAGCTACACCATTTAATTTTCCATCAACTTTAAACATCGTTTCCAGATAATCGACAAAATACATTAATGTGTTTACCTCCACTTATCTTATGCAAAGTGTTTCTCGTGTTAATTCATGGAGGATCTGACAGATCTGATGTTCTGGATTTCTACACCTTTTCATCTCTCTGGTGGAGCAGAAGCTTTGCCAAGTCAAACTCTATTGCACTTGTTGTATTTTGCTAGATTAACATGGGAATTAAGCTATTTTATGATATTGTGAGTTTTTCCCTGGTGTGCAAATGAAAATAAGTGAATGAAAATGCACTTACACTCATAAGAGGAATACTGTTGTCGAGAATAATTTGCACAGTTAGGCTAAATGTCCTGAGTTCAAGCATAACACACTAAACTAAATTTGCTGATTAACGATCAGTGGATAAAAGCTAACTGCTAACTTGTATGTTCCCTGCTTTGTTCAGTGAAGCTACTGTACAGATACTGAGTTCTACACTGCATGAAACGCATTCATGTTTGTGATTAGCTATAATTTTATCCCAAATATGGGGACTGGAAACCATCTCGGCTGACATTGGGCACTTTAGACTCATTTCATTTAATCCAACCTACATTAAACCTTTGAACCCCCTTTCTGTGATCTCACACTGCTAACATGGCACAGACTAAAAGCAGATCGATTCAGCATTGGCCATAGAAATATACCCCACTCCACCTTTCGCCCTATGTCAGCTGGGATTGGCATCAACCGCCCTGTGGCCCTATTTTGTATACAGTGGTAGATAATGAATGAATAACTACTTGTTAAGATTTTAATGGCCTCAGCTGAAACTGCTTATAAATCCAATTTTATTGGTCCTTTTCGTTATTTTTTTTTTTTTTTAAACAAAATTATTTTTCTTACTCTTTCTGCAAATGCTATGAATCCTATATACATGCAGCTGAGGATGAAATTAATAATAATATAACAAGTTATCACAGCAAGTGTCAAGAACTGGAGTGAGAAGCATCATCAAGCCACACAATACAGAACAAGCCTGGTAGAGAACGGAAGTGATAGATTTCAAAGACTAAGATGTGTCTAAAGACCCCAGAACAACTGCCAAGACACTAGTGAATGACTTAGCCAAGTCAGGAAATGTAGTTTTAAAAAAGACAATTACCAGAGCTCTGCACGGAAATGGACTGTGGGGTTGCAGACCAAGAAGAACTCCACTTCTGTGGAAGAGGCACCTTCAAGCCAGACTAAAACCTGAAAGCAGTCAGCAGCAAAACTCAGTCTGGGTCGTGGCTTTGTCTTGCAACATAACAACGATCCAAAACATACATGTAGAACTACCTCCAGAAGACCAAAGTGAACTTGAGTGAACAAAATGGGAGCTTGAGAGATTTACCAAAGAAGAATGGGCTAGAATTCCTCAGGAGACGTGTCAGAGACTTGTTGAAAACGACAACAAATGACTGCAGGCTGTTATCCAGCAAAAAGGATACACAACTGACTATTAGCATCTGGGGGAATAATAATTTTGACAGATGGCAGTTTTGGATTTTTTGTGGAATCATTTCATTTCTGTGTGCAAAGTCAAATAATGGAATGGAATAATGGATTCAAAATAAAGCTAGGATGTTTGAAAAAGCTGTGTTAAAAAATTCTTTGCTTGCACTTGGGGGATTCTTATAAAACAATTAAAATTTCATAATTTCCATGTGTCCTCAATTGTACATACCAGATTAAAAAAATGCTTTTTGTATTTTTACTGTCATAACAATAAAAAATGGTAAAAGTGCATTTGCATCAAATTACTTAATCATACCTTTTATGTAACAATCAATAAATAGGAGATTTATTTTCTAAATGCTTCTTTTTTAGTGAAGAAAAGTAGTAGATTGCAACCTTAATGATACTTCTATTTAAATAATTTAGCACCGAGGCCCATTGAAACCTAACCTTCCAAAAATGGTATGGAGTTGTTTTTTGTTTGTTTGGATTTTTTGCACATACTTTACAGGAAAAACCTACTAAACTAAATCTAATTCCGTGCGTGTTTTGTTTTGTTTATGTCTTTCACTGATGTCCTTGCAAGGTAGGTTTATTGTTACAGTATCACTCTCTCTCTCTCTCTGGAATTTGCAAGTTTTGTGACTAAACGAATAACTCACAGAAAAAAGATACCAAAATAACCTGATTGAATCTCCGGTCTGTGAATCATAGAGTACTGTGTTGTGTTTTTGAATTTACTGAACACTGGTTATGCCAACAAAGCCTTGGTTTTCCATCAAATGCTTATTACACAGGATACACAAATAAACCAGCCTCTAATTCCTCAGTAATTAAAAAAAATAAGCCTGCACTCACCATTACAGTACATGACTTGGTGTACTGTGATGGGCTCCAAGACCTGAACAATTCAAGCCGAGGAAGAAAATGAAACCTTGTAAGTGTTTTTGAGATGGAGAGAACATTTCAATCACATACAGTTGAAATAACCTAACATTATTCACCAAGTTTTTTCTCACTCGATATGAGGGTCTAAGGATAGAGGGTGTCACTTGCTGTACAAAGTGTAAAGCCCTTTGAGGCAAATTGTGTTTGTGATGCTGTGCTATATAAATTGCTTTACTTTTGTATTTGTCCTCATGTCTGTGTGCAGCACTTTGGTCAACTGTGTTTTTTTAAAGTGCTTTATAAATAAAGTTTGACTGGATTGGAAGTTCCACAAACAGACACTACTACTTTTTGAGGCATATTGAATGTTCTTTCTCTTTTTCATCATATTGTTATACAGTTGTGAAACAGCAATTCAAGAGCTGAGTAATTGCCTTTGTTAAATAAAATATACTATATAATATAAATTAATGAATTAATTGACTTCTTTATTTGGAACATGTAAAATAAAACACACACAACAATAAATACACAAATCGGATAATTTTGTAAAGATGATTCATAAGCTATTTAATCACTGTAGCTAAATGTGGCATTGTGGATTTAAAGGTCCAGTGTGTTAGAAATGGTGACATATAATGATGCCAGATTCACATGACAAAGGAGTGCATAATCTGAAATCTCAAATTGCACATTGTTAAAGTGATTGTGCCATTTTTGCAAAATTACTGCCCAAAAAGTGGTGGTAATCTAATGGACAATTAGTTTTTAAGTGAGGTCACATAGCTCAGGCCTCGTTTCCTAATGTCTGCTGCCCAGCCCTCATCAGTTCACTGCGCCTCAAATACAAAGCCTCTTATGACCACATTAACGCAATTAATTACCATGTCAATCACGAGTAATGCTTATTAATTGCCCCTCAGAAAAAGGCTATTTCAAACAGCGAGCAGTGCCTGTAAAAGCCTGAGGTAGAGTAAGTTATGAGAGGAAAAAGTGCCATGTTTCAGACCTACTGCTGGCATTAGTCAATCTGCTGTCCAGATGTCTTCCACAGGTGACAGCTGCAATAGCTTAACAAGCAAATTAATCATAGAGCTTTTGTGGCGCTTCAATTTAGGGAAACTCATTTCGTTTCATAAAATGCTTCATCTCGTGTGAAAAATGACAAATTGCAGCCATAGAGTGATGTTTAGGACCGAGCAGCCGGCCTTCATTTCTATACCATGCCTGTGAGGTACTGAAGAAAAGAGAGGCAGGGAGATAGAGCGTATGGAGAACTGGGCCAGAACCAGCTTCTCAGAAATGAAGCCCAGCTTTGCCCCTGTGGGCTCAAGTTCTGACAAGCCTCACAGGTGGCTCAGTCAGATTAAAACCCAGCTTGCTTATAAGAACTAGGTTCTAAATAAGGGA
Source organism: Brachirus orientalis (assembly GCA_016785285.1). Classification (NCBI taxonomy): domain Eukaryota; kingdom Metazoa; phylum Chordata; class Actinopteri; order Pleuronectiformes; family Soleidae; genus Brachirus; species Brachirus orientalis. The sequence continues at coordinate 5,350,013 of JAFBJR010000172.1, forward strand.
ATACACTCTCTGCTCTGTCACTCATTGTCCTGAAATTGCAGCATGAATTGTGGTCAACACATATTTGGGGACAGGGTGCTCACTTTGATAAAAACCCAGATGGCCTATTTTAATGTCCTTTTTTTGTTTATGTGTGATATTTTATCATGCAGTTTTGTAATGTTTTTGGAATTGGAGGTGTGAGCTAAGCAAAAGTGTGGAGTACATTTTAACCCTTTTTTTTTTTTTTTTAGAATGAGTTGGTAAGTGTAAGTCCATACATATTGACTGTCGTTACAAGAAAAACCACCACACACATTCTTCTACACATGACTACAAGTTGTTTTTGTGCCCAACATCGAACCATAATCATAAAAGTATCAGATTTAAAAAAGTTTGGTTAGCCTCTGACAAATCATCATGTTCTCTGCTTATAGGGCCAACCATTTGGAAAACATTTCAGTGTGTGGTTCTAAAGGACCATTGCAAACTAGATAGAGAAATCCAAGGGTCCCAAGAATGCAGAGTGTAACTCATCCGCCTATTTTTCCATAGAGGCCTTTGTATATCAGAAAGGATGTAAACATTCATTCACAACTCTGTCCACTCTGACTCTCTCTGCCATTTTTTCATTGATTTATGCATTGGGTTTACGTTGGCAAACTCATTCACCATTGTTTGCATAGTACAGTAAGCTACCACTTGCAAAATGCAAGTCTGTTCCAGCTGCTGAAGAAACATGTCAGCTCAAGATGCCACTCTCTATAAAGCGAGCCATTTTTAGGCACACATGAAAATCTTTATTTTTAAGCTTTTAAGCTATGAACAACAAAGCAATCATACACTTATACAAACATACGTCGGTTTAGTATATTCAACACTAAACTATTCTAAATGTTATACACTGGACTGCTGAAGTTGAAGCAAGCTGATTAAAGTGACATTGAACATGGCACGTTTGTTGGTGCCAGATGGGCAGGTCTGAGTATTTCAGAAACGGTTGATCTACCGTAATTTACGGACTATAAGGCGCTACTTTTTGCACATGCTTTGAACCCTGCGGCCTAAACAATCATGCGGCTAATCTATAGATTTTCACAGGCTGGACTGCTGCGTGATGAAGAGGACAGCACAAGCTCAAGGGCAAATTTGCCACGACACTAAAGTGACATTGAGACAGAAAGAGAGTCTGAGAAGGTGTGTGACGAAGTCATTCTGAGGCTGTTCAATTCCGACACTGAAGAAGACGACTTCAATGTTTTTAGTGCGCAGGAGGAAGATGAAGGTAGCGATCAATGACTTTTCTGGTAGGCATACGGCATATGGCTGGTAAGCTGGTTATTTTTTTAACCAGCCGTGTTACTGCTGTTTTACTGTGGCTTTACTCCCGTGTTACTGCTGTGTTACAGGCACTGTTCGGGAAAAAAAGCATATTATTTAATTAAAAATTAAAAAAATATTTCTGTGTAAGTATCTTATGTTACAACGTGGACACCTGCGGCTTATAAACAAGTGTGGTCTTTATATGTAGATTTTGTTTCTTTTTAAATTTAGTTGCGGCTTATATTCAGGTGCGCTCAATAGTTCGAACATTACGGTACTAGGATTTCCACAAAGCCACAGTTAAGAAATGCATGGCCATACTGGTCTTGCAAAAGAAAGGCAACAATAACGCAAATAATTACTTGTTACAACCAAGGTATACTACAGTAGAAGACAATGTCTGAATGCACAGCATGTCGGACCTTGAAGCAGATGGGCAACAACAGCAGAGGACCACGCCAGGAGCCACTTCTGCCACTTTATTAGGTCCTCTGTACCTAATAAAGTGGCTAGTGGGTGTATTTTGAAAACTGTGTTGAACGTAAGTATTGGACAAACAGACTGACCGAAGGGTAAAGTTTAATTGTACTCTATGTATGAGATCAAAGATTGAACTGCAAATCAATATTTGATGTGGAAATGATTTCTGACAGCACATCAAGCAGCATGTCACATGACAACTAAAAGTATTTCAATCAAAAGTATAGAAAATTGAAAACTCACAATGGCCATACAGAACTAGTGAATTAAACTTTTTGGATTTAAAAGCTTCAGAAACCCATTAATACAAAAAGGAGATAAATCCTTGAAAGCCGTCCAACAAAAACTGTAATTATCATTGTCAGTAGAAAAGAAAAGAGCACGGGGAGGCAAGAGGATTACACTCCGTCACAAGTGAGGAATGTTCTGTGTTTATTTCTCTTCATTTGTTGAAAGAAAGTCTGGGGTGACAGATGTCAGCAACACTTTATAATTTAGCATAATTATAATGTTCATTCTTTTCAACCGCTACATATTGTATCGCACCTCCTATGCTTCAGACTCTCACTTCAACTTACTTTCACGGCATAGCAATTCATAGTCTCCCCTCTTGATTGTTTGACCATGGCACATACAGAGAGTCTTTTGCTTCATGGATTAACAAAAGCAGATTCCTTGACAATGCAAAGAATGCCTTGCAGTATAAAATTTCTTATTTTGTTTGTCTTTGGTGAAGTCAAACTTTCTCCATCAGTTTGTACCTTGCTATTCATACTTTTGACATTACTTCATCACTATATTGTGATTGTTATGTAAAAGGAGCACAGCAGCTCTTAACCTTTATTAAAACTATCTTATGAGTTTTGAATATATGACACAAGTTTGAATTTGAGGACTGTGAACAGTAGTTATAAGTAGGTTGCAGTCGAGTTTAATGTTTCTTAAGACTTAAGAATCCACATTGTTCCCTGTTATTTAAGCTGTCTCTCCGAACTTGACACTTGTGTTCCAGAAGTTGTATTTGGTTTTTGAGTCTTGGTTTTTCAACATGTCAGTGTTGTTTTACATGCAGGTGAACTTAACCAACTATCATAAATGCTTCTGTAAAGTCTCTTTTGCCCTTAGAAAAACACAAACCAAAACAGAAAGAAAAACCACACAAAACAGAGATTAACACATTTCCATAGCAGTGGTTGTTCTGTCCTGTGGTGTTTTTCACCCCGTGTCACCAGTGTGTGAATACACCCAAAACACCCCCATAAACACCTGTGTGCACTGCAGAGTTACTTGATTCAAGACTGGATGCTTTGGGAAAAAACACATTCCCACTGGTGAAAAACCAGTTAAAAGTTGGTATGAGAGAATGAGTGGGAATGGGGTATAATACTGTACAATATTTGTAGGACATATGCCAAACTTAATTTGCTCTTTTTTCTTTTATTGTATTTGTGTCATGATTTATTAGAATAATATACCATATGAACATGGAAACTGAAGTGGAAGACCTGAAATGACGTTAAGATGAGGGAGGGTGCTATTTGTGATGTTGCAGATGCTTTTTTTATATTGTTGATTATTTCTGTCATTTATTTGTATTTTTTGATTTTCAGAATAATAAAAAAAAAATAATAATAATAATTGAAACATTACTTCTTTAAAGAGACTTCTTGAAAGGTGCCAGCAGTCATCCAGTGAGTGATGTAAGCCTGATCTTGTCTTGTAGAATGTGCTTTGCCATCGGGACTTAGGTCCCGACATACAGATGTAACGCCTGCCCAGAAACTGAGATACAGCCAACCTCTGACTCTCCACTGTGGTCCCACTGGCAGATATGCTCTTATCAGGGCAGGCTGTAGTATATGTCCTCTGACAGCCACACACAGATATAGAAAGTGGGCCCTAAATAATGTGATTGTGAAACAGGTGACTGTTGTATGATCTGGAGAAAAGCAGTCAAGATGAGACTGTTGTGGACAAACAGGTGAGGACAGATGTGGACAGATTTATCACGTCATATCAGCTATTAGCATTCAGTGATTGAGGGAAGATTTTTTGTGACCAGTTGCTTGAGCTCTTTCTTCACTAGCATGATTGAAAAAAAAAATAAACCAAAAACAAATCAAAGTGCAAATATTCTCTTCAGCTTCAATTTAAGCTTTTATTCTTAATTATAAAATAATTGACTCACCCGCCTCTTTATGAAAGTCATAAAGAGGCAGGTAAAGCTAGTACTTCAAAATGTGCATTGACAAAATAAATTGCAGCCAGGGTTGGGAAATATTATACACTCATTCCCATTGATTTCTGTCTTTCACAATCGCAAGTGTTAGGAGGCTTCCTTCATCTGAGGCCTTTGGACTCCTTTTCAAATAATGCTGGACAGATGCTGTGACTACCACTACAGTTTATTACTCGATGGAAATATCTCAAGGCAATTTTCTCAATTTAACTCCAATAAAGCACTGTATAGGCAAAAGTTGTTTCATTAACATTCATTTTTTTCCCCATTCAAATTAGTGGATGACAGAGGATATGGAGGGGACAAGTATTCATGTGTGAATATACTGTATCTGCAAACATCGGTGATTGGACCGATGTTTCTGAATTCTTGGCGAGTGAATAGCCACAACCTTAACTTTAGAAATGAAGGCAGATGTTCTCATAGATTTGTCTCATAACATCTAAAGATAAATTATCATTTCGTTGCATTTAGTCTGTTTAGCTCTCTTAGTCTCTTAGCTTGTTTAGAAGGCCTGCTGTTGCTTTAGGGTAAGAAAACATGTAAACGATTTGGAAAATGTGTGCATGTGTGAGTGAGCGGGTGAAGTGAGGAAGAACAACGATTTGGAAAATGTGTGCATGTGTGAGTGAGCGGGTGAAGTGAGGAAGAACAGGAAGTGGACTAGTGTCAACTTGATGATACGGCAATATACAGAAACGCACATGCGCATGTGTGCACACACACACACAAACTTGGATACTCAACACCTCCCTCCCTTGAGGGCCTCGAAGCTAATTAGCTCCTGAAGAATTTATTTATCACAGATAAACTGTCAAACAATCTCCCTGGCACATCCCCAGTGGAAATAAGAACTACTCATTAGTTTGTTCAATTAAGCTTTTCTTTTCCAACTTTATCCTGCCCTCTCCACTGCAACTAGAATACACTTTTTTTGGCACAGCGAAAGTCATCATGTACATATGCACTGCAGTACATGGCCCTTTTGCATCTTTTAATGGGACAGAGAATAAAATTTACCTAAACTGAACAAAACTCTATACAGAAAGCCCTTAAAGAAAGAAGAGACACTTGAAACCCTGGAACATCCCAGGGAGATCAGTTCATACTTTTTCCACACAAAATTACATTTTTAGCTAAAGAAACAGTTATTTTTGATTGTGCTGCATTTCATATATGAAGCACAACAAACTGAGACCAAGGCCCAGCCCCTTTTTCTTATTTTTACCTCTTACCCCTCCCCTGAGTTACAAATAGCAGTCATTAAAATCTAAAAATGAGACCCCCCCCCCCCCCCCCCCCCCCCCCCCCAAGAGCACAATACTGTATATCATCATCATGTAAGCAAACATGCCAATTTTTGTTGGTATGAATCAATTCAATAAATAAAAATAATATAGAGAAAAAATTGCTGTATTGTTTTATCGCTATTAAGCATGATTAAACACTCTGAAAATACTATTCTCTATGCAGTATATTATCTTGTTGTACTTTTATTTTGAAGCTTTATTGTAGTGAGAATGGCTACACCACATGTTAACCAAAGTTGTTTTTTTGACAGTAACATTAGTTTCCTTGGATTAGGTTAGTCTGGGGGAAACGTGTCACATCCCTCTGTTTATAAAAACCATCTGAAGAGTTACTATTCTCTCTACACCTCTAAGTCAATATCTGTAGAGTATTTTTAAAAAATATTTTGGGTTGATATAACCAAGAAAACACCACTTGTAGTTAATGTTTAATTTATTTAACACTGCCGTTTTCAACAAGTTGTTGCTAAAAGCTGACTTTAAAGTTTTGTCTTCCATCATTAAGTGTGAACAGTTCTTTTATTATTATTATTCCAGCTGTACCTTTTCTTGTTCCGACTCATTTCATTATATCATTAAGAACCATTATCAAGCAAATTAGATGTTAAGCATCACTGGCCTTTGAATGTCAGAGGCACCATAGTTTGCTGAATAACTCTGAACTTGCTAGAATCCTTTTCTTATAGGGTCAAATCCTCATCACAAGTAAAGGTTACAGATATTCTCTTCCATTCTGGTCTCTTCTTGTGCATCAAAAGACTTGGTAGCACAAAAGTCATCAACATTGCATGGAGGCAAACTTCTCTAGCCTGCTGATGAATGCATTGGACTTAGTGAGGGGTTTTACATTCCTCTGGCCTGACTATCTCTCCCCTTGAGACTGTATTTCCGAGACACCACGAAGGCAATATTTGGCCCATTCCATCACTCTAATTCACTCCCTGCACATCCATATTTCATTTGGCCTCGACTTTAATGAAAGTCGTGGCAACTTCACCACCACTGGAGTCTCTAAGCGCACACATTGAAGAGAAAAAAAAAATCATAAATAAGGACATTGGCCTTCCTACAAAACAATATGAGAGGGAACGAGGCCCCAAACTCTGTTAGAGAGGGGAGGAGAGGGAGCGAGGGAGTACTCAGCTGTGTTGCAGTTGGGGAGGACATCTGCCTGAAAGAGCCTGGATATCTCTTATCCCCAGTCCCCATTTTTCCTCTGTCCAACATCCCCCTCCTTCCACTGCATAGACAAGTGTCTTTTTATCCAATGCCCTTCAGAAGACATTTGCAGAGGTCTCATGTGCAATCCTGTTATCATGCACTTGCCTAAATATGCTCAGATTTTGTAGTCAGGTTTGCTGTGTTGAGTTGGGCATCTATATCCCCTGAAGGCAAACACCACATCCCCACTTAAAGGCTGCTGGGACACAGATCTGGGTAGTGCAGCTGTTACCTTCACATGTATCACATTTACACAGTCCTCTTTGAATTACAACGTTTAAACTGTTTTCTTACTGAGCTCTTTTAGAAGTTGCTTACCTGAGAACACCTCTGTCATTTAGCTTTTAACACACTGATGTGAACTATTAAAAAAAAAAAATGGAGAAAGCACTCCAAGACTGCAAACCTCTACCAAGGCCACTCAGTTTCTCACAGTGCTAATACACTCCCCTATCTCACAAGGTTAACATTTGTTTTCTTAAAAAAAAAAAAAGGGAAAGAAAAATCTTATCTCTGGATCCATATCCCTGGATAACCACCAAAATGTAATAACGTCTCCATACTGTCATAACCTCCATGCTGAGAAAATTTGAAATTGTGCTCTTTGTCAGACAGACAGAAAGACAGAGAACCCGCTTTGCAAAGGTAAAAAGGAAACATGACCTTTCACTATAAGTAATTTTAAACCATACTTATAATTGTAAAGGGGTGGGAAACCTTTAGTTTCTGGGTTGTACTGTATATATCACACGTAACAATGTGCCCTTTGCAGAGCAGCCATTTTGACAGGTCACAGTAGCAAAATCGCAGGAGTAAATAATCATGTTATCACATAGTCTTAACTTGAATAAACTGAACAGAGCCATCGCTAATGAGATCAGTAACACCTGTACTTTTCTTGGTAAAACATGTGAAAGTCGTTACTGTGCGATGTACTATTTTTGTTGTGATTTCAGCAAATACGATATGATAATTATACTATACATATACAAATCTCAAAAAAGTGACAGCCCCATGGCGTCACAGAAACTGAAAGCTCAGTCATACTGTAAAGTGAATTTGACAAAGAGAGTTTTTGTTGCTTCATAAAGTAAAATAGCTTCAGTCAGACTGTCCTGAATGAACAACACAGAGCTTATTACTGATATGGCACATGGTATAAAGGACACCACGATACATTCTAGCATTTTTCTCTTTTGCGTGTGATGAAACAACCGACAAATGACACTAAACATTTTATGGCCTGAGATTATTGCTTCATACAAAAAGGGAACAAAAGACAGACGTCACTGCCTTTGCAAGCCATGTATACTACCAAGTAAAGACTGGATTGAGCAATATTAATCTGGCTACATCCAGCTGTGCAGCATCATGATCACTACCATCTGACATCAGATGCCTTGCCAAAGACAATTACAGCCATTGCAGGCCCCAGTAAACATGAAGTCCACTGACAGACAGAGGGTAATGTGCAACAGCTAATGTAGCATGCCACTCTTCTCTCCTTAAATTGGTAGATTGTTTACAGGTTTTGTAAAGATGATGTTTTAACTAGTTTGTTGATTGCTGAGCACAAATGTTCCAGTCTTACCAAAAAGTATATCTCTCAAAGCAGAGAGCATTTACATAATCAACATGGGCAGGCATGGTGAATGTTGTGCATTAGACAGTCATAGTTAAGCTTTATTAAATACGTTTACTTTACTAGTTCACAGTTAGGTGGGACATTTTTTGAACTCAAGTTTTCTTCAATTGCCTCTAGGATGCGAGTACTGTAGATGAAACCTATGTATGAAACATGCATTGCACCATCTTAACCGATTAACTTTACTGACACAGTTTATGAAGCAGATTAGCTCAGGACCTCTTGATGTGAATGTATTCTTTTACCGACTATAGCTTTTATACATTGACACACAGAGCATGAGCAGCTGTCTTCTGCTGGGACAACAGCCATTCCAGGTAAATGTCATTTGAAATTAAACCTCACCACAGAGAGACAGTGAACAGATTTAGACAGAAACATTGTCTGTGTCTGGACTGGCTATATTACAGTTAGTGTGTATTTAGACAAGCGTGTGCATTAATACAACTGTTTTGCATGTGTCAAAATTGTGTGTGTATTTGAGCACAGACTGATATACACGTTTGTGTATCATTTTAAGACATGTCAGACTGTTGTTCTATTTGTACAGGCATCTCATGAAGTGAGGTAAAATATGTAAGATATCATAATAATCCATCCACTTGGCAGGTGAGACATCAAGATGCTGACTTAAGACCATGGTTATTGCACAGATATGCATTGAAATGGTCACTGGATTATGGTAGTAAAAGTGTAGTGATCATTAATACAGATTTTGATTCATGGTCCAACTTTGAGCGAAACAAGTCTTTTGATTGCATAGAGGAAATCTTAAATTATTCCAATTGTTCTTTTGGGGGCAAAAACAAAAGTGCTGTGTTTACATGATACTGAAAACTACAGCCTTCCAAAAGGTGGGATTTATAAATTGTTGTGCAGGTCCCTACATACAGTGAATGATTCATTCACTATTCATTAAATATTAGATGCAAGATTTTTTTTTACACTTGCTACATTTTGAGAGCAACATGCTTTTTTCAGGTATTTCAGCATTAAACCCTTTATCTAGATTTTCTAAACTACAGTAAATGTATCGGCAATGGTTTCAAGTCAATGGTCTAAAAACAAATTCAGATGAGCCTATTATCCTATTACAGCCACTCAGAACAGTATGACGCAGAGAAGGATAAAGAACAGACTGAGCCCATCAGAGGACATTAAATGGGGCCAGCTCTCACTCTCTCCTCTCTGCTTTCAGGGGAAACCAGTACTGTGCGAGGAGGTGGAGCAGAGACAGTGTGCAGGCCGGTATCATGTAAGGCCTGAAAAAAATTTGCAGAAATAAATTGCTACCAAACTCATATGCTGCTGTATATGTAATATAACTGTGCTCAAATCAAGCAGGGATCAATTATTTTCTGGATTTGAAACAAAAACAGTTGACACATGAACAAAACTTGACATTTAAATTCAATTTTTGCACCCCATATCATCTACAGGCCCGTTTTCATTGAAATCCAGTGATTTGAACCAGTCCAGCAAATACATATGTAGAGAGTGCTGTTTCCTGCAAGTATAGACTGTAATGATGTAAAGTGCTTTCATTTGAAGTGTGGGTGTAAAGGGGATAGGCACAAATGAAAACGAGGGGGGCAGAAGCACATTGCAAAAATTGCCTGAAGCAGCTTCTGTAGAGAAGCAGGCTCAGCATAAGGTATTAACTTTGCAGATAAAGGCATTCTTTCCACTCACAATCAACATACACAGTACTGTAATGCATCATTTTCTACCAGATAGCAAAAGAAGAATTAGCTGAATTATTTTAAGTTTTTGTTAATTACTTTTGCAGCCTGAAGCTGTTCATTGGAGCAGCTCATGCCTCAGAACTGCTGGAAAGTTTACAGTTGCTCAGTCACATTAGCTGACTTCAAGCACTTATCACCCAACTCTGAAGCAGTGCTTTATGAAGCATTCTGTTCTTTATCTGTATGTACACCTCCAATGTGATCACATTGCTAAATGATATTTCTGCTAACACTCATCCCTTAAATTAAAAAAATCAGTGGGCGTGCATTCCTGTGGGAAATAATCTAATACTCTTGATCTCAATGGGGCATTTATGGAGGGTTTTATAACTCTAATTATTGAAGCCCACTACAGTATATCAACTTTTAGTGGTTCATTGTATTTCCAATATGCAACAACTGGACAGCTGCCTCTCTGGCACATAATATGTATCACAAATTAAAAGGCACGGGCCTAAACTTTGACTGGACTGCAATGTTTTATGCCTCTGTAATTGTGAACATTGTATATGGATTTTTAGGTAGAATAGCATGGCTGTCGTTGCTGTAGTGACAAATCTTTTTTTTTTTACTCACATTGACTCTGAGGAGTGTAACAGTGGCCCTTAATGTCAAAAAGCTTAAATCCAAATTTTCCATATGGGGGGTACATCTGCATAGAAATAAGTAAATTATAGTAGATTAATGCTAATGGTTTGAGCATCCCAATCCAAGGCAAAAACATACACAGACAGACATTTGAAGATATTGTGTGAATAATGTTGACAATTTGTTTGCCACCACTCTTGGAAAATCAGTATATAAATAATTTTACAATGAATGATACAGACAGTTGCAACTGTTTCTCAGAGTTATGATCATATACTATATTGCCAGGGCCTCAAAACTGTATGAGAATAATCAGGTAATGTCACACGCTCCATAGTGTAAGAATTAGTGATATTTAATGATGAGACTGCAGATTGTAAACAGAGGACTCATCATACCACCCCAGTCACTTATTCTTCATTTGTCTAGTGAGCTCATACTGTACTGCAAAATGCACAACATATGCTCCAACTAGTTTGTTCATTTGGGCTGCTGTAGAAACTTGGTAACTCAAGATTCCAAGCTCCTTAACACAAGGCCATATTGCCTACGTAAAAGGCTTATTCCAAGTCTAAACAGTTATAATTAAACTGAAATTAAGCTGAAAAGCTATAATTAAAACCCATTAAAACTACACAAACTGTCTTCTAATCTATGATCAGATATTATTACTATGATTTTACATGGTATTATGTATACATCACTAGTAACTATTTCACTCTAAACTCAGTTTTACTAAGCATTTATTTAGTGCTATCATAAATGTGACATAACAAGTGTTAAAACATTAGCATTACTGGGTATATAAGGATGTAATGCACAGTACGTAGTGATCTGAAAATGGTGTTTAAAGTTGGGACAGTTCCATTTATTATCCCCTAAAACACGGGCCCCCACACCTCAGGTGCCCATAGCTCAGCCCCTGACAAAGCTGTTAATGTTTTGCAAAGAATGTGCAAATTGCAGAAACAAGTCCAAGTGTGGGCAGAAAACACTTCTGGTACTTAGAACCAGTGATGGAACAAATTTGGTCAAATTGGTAAAGTGCCCAAAGGGAGGAGGGAGATGTTCCACGGAAAACCAATTCCAAGCTTGGGTGAGCTCAGGATTGTTTGGAAACTCTCCAATCTGCGGGCCTGCATTGAATTGCATGTCAGGCAGAGACTGTTAAATAAGATTAGAATAAGAACCAAGAGAGCAGCACAGGTACCTCACAGGATGGCTGTGTAATGTTGAACCACAGTTACTACTTTAAAAGCCCTACATCAGCTGCAGCAGTGTTGGAAAAATGGTACATGTGATGCCATAAACTCACTGGACAGATGCTTCAAACATGAGACGTTTTTAGTGCATTATGAGCTCTTTTTGGAACAAGTCCTGTTTTCTGCTTTGATTTATTCCTCATAGCACCAATTAGGCCTGGCCTTCTCCTGGAGGAGTTGAAAAGCTGATGATGGATATGTCATGGGATGGTATGATCAAAGCAGAAAGAGAAACAGCGAGAGAAAGGAATCTCATTAAATTTCATATTTATCAAGCCTTCAAGAAACTTGTATTACAGCTTGTAAATGCAACCACATCCAAAAAGGCAGCCTAAATCATAAAAATGCAAAACGAAAGGCCTTCGATTGAAATGAACAGACACATTAACATCCTTTGATGAGCACTCCAGTGAGCTCATGTGACAGAGGAATCTAGAAGGATGCAAACCTGGACTGATCTCTGGCACCCTTCCTTTTAGTTTGGTTCACCATGGGCAGTGAATCATTATGTGAGGAACATTTTAAAAAGCTTACATTTCCTGTTAGTTTGTTTTACACTGAATGGCTTTGGCTAGCATAACTGGTACAAAGACAGAGTGGGGAGCATTTGTTCAGTACATGACTGACTAAAATGAAATGAGGCGAATTATAGACCAAGCCTTCAAATGTGCAGGTGTATATAGCATGTGTGTATTTAAATGTTAATATTAATCCTTTATTATGATGTAAATCTTCCACTCTGATGCAACACATTTATACATATGCTGCACTTTAAAAAACACTATTGTGTTATTAATTAATAAAGTCTGCACATAACTATGTCAACTCTCTCACCCAAACTCTCTTACCATATAATTACTAATTTTGCACATTATTTTGGATCATTTTACTCACACTAATCCTCAATTAGCACTGAATGAAGAGTTCTGCACTGTATTGTTGTATTGTTGCTGAAGTTGTGAAGTTGGTTTGCAGCAAAGACTATATTTTTAGAAGAAACAGAGCAACATTTGGACTTGTGTTTCTGGCGAATATAAGTTCACTATTTATCTGAGTCAGTCTCCACCAGCTCTTGAAGCTCCACTACACTGAACTGTCACTTCATTAAGAAAACATATTTGATTGCTTGTTTACACAAATATCTAGCCAGTCACATGGTATCAACTCAATGCATTTAGGCATATAGACACAGTTAAGATGAGCTGCTGATTTTAAAGTTTTAAACTGATCATGATCAGGGTAGAAATTGTGATTTAAATGACTTTGACCGTGGCATATCATAGTTATTGGTGTCAGATGGGCTTGTTCGAGTATTTCAGAACCTTCTGATCTGAGATTTTCATGCAGAACCATCATGGGGGTTTACAGAGAATAGTCCAAAAAGAGACATTATCCACTGAGGAGCAGTTCTCTGGATGAAAATGCTTTGTGGATGCCAGTGGTCAGAGGAAAATGACCAGACTGAAGCAGATGAGCTACAACAGTAAAAGACCACATTGGTGCCACTCCTGACACTTTATGGGGTTGCAATGTGTATCTGATAATATGCCTGTTGAGTGAATATTCAGCTTTATATTATATGTATGGTCAGAGATTCCATGTTTACAAAATAAACAGCGACGGGTTTAGATTTCATATCAGCAACTGGACGATGAAGAGGAAGAGGAAAAAGTGGTTTTGGTTCATATGTAGAGACATCATTGTGAAATAAAAAGCTGTGGAATTAACAGGGTGCCTTCCCTACTTTCACCCTCAACTTGGTGCTGCTTGACTGAGACAGATGGGGAAGGTAAATCAAGGCAGCTGAGTGGAGAGCACTGCTGACAGCACATTAGAGCCTCTCTCAATGAACTGTCACAAGTGCACTGTGAAAGTAAAATTTGATCATATGTGGCTGCTGTCCTGTCAGACATCCTTAAAAGCAAATGGGGCCTAAGTGCTGCGGAGGTCTGAATGAGCCTGAGATGACAGTTGTATCCTAAGTAAAGAGAGGGCATCAGCACTCCATCCTGCTAAAGGACAATGAGGTGAGGAAGGACCTGGCAGCATTTCCTGCTGGCCACCCTCACCCTTATGGTTTAAAGCATCTGACAAATTGTCAGTCTTCCACATCATCATTTGCATCATTAACAGCTAAGACTAACTTTTTTCTGCTGCTTTTGCAAAAATGTCATACATCTGTGCAAATCTCCACATCTCCACTACGTATGCACTTTTCCTTACTTATAATTAATGGTTTTATGAAAATGCGGTTCTACCATCATTACTTAGTATGTTTTTGTGGAGTCATTCCTGTTCTCTGGCATGTGCTGGGAGCATCATTAGACTTCTGCTGAAACATTCTACTAATGACATGAAACTGATATTCAGCTCCACAAACACAAGCAAATGATAAAGAGCAAAACACTGAGGAATTATTTTCAGAAATTATTTTACGCATCAGGCGAAAATTTTATTTATTAAACATACAATATTAATTAAAGTAAAAATGTATACAAACCCTAATTCCATAAAGGTTGGGGCACTGTGTAAAATGTAAATAAAACAAAAACCCATATCTTATTCCCAATATAACAAAAACAACATATAATTGCTGAAACTGAGATATTTTACCATTTCATGAAAAACAGCTCATTTTGAATTTGATGGCAGAAATACATCTCAGAAAAGGAACAGAGGCAACAAAAGGCTGGAAAAGTAAATGGCACAAATCAAAAACTACTGGAGGAGCATTTGACGACTAAACAGGTTAACTGGCAACAGGTAAGCAAGTAACATGACTGGATATTAAATAAATGGATTTCAGAGAGGCACAGTCTCTCAGATGTACCAATGGGCAGAGTTTCACCAATCTCTAACAAGCTGTGTCTAAAAATTGTTGAACAATTTCAGAAAAAATGCTCCTCAATGTAAAATTGCAAAGACTTTGAAGCTCACACCATCCATAGCATAGAATAACAAGGATTTTGAGAATCTGGAGGAATCTCTGTGCCCAAAAACATGGCAGCACAAGAGGGCAGCCTACACACCCTTGCCTAAATCACATACTGTAAAAGAGGCTCATTCTAAGGCTAAGAAACCCTAAAGCCTTTTTAAATGTATGCAATCATACTTATAGGTATTTTCTCCAATAAACCCTTTAATGTTTACACAATGGACCTTGTTACTCCATTTATCATCAATACATCTATTCCCCTTATCCAATGAGGGTCACAAGGGGAGATGGAGAAACATTCGCCCAATCGCATCTACAGGTACAGTATGTAGACATTAATCTTAGACCAGTCTGTATGACTTTGGACTGTGGGAGGAAACACATGGAGTACATGGAGGAAACACATGGAGTACATGGAGAAAACCCCACACAGACATGGACAGAACAAGCAAACTCCACACATCAAGGTCTCAGTCAAACCAGGATTCTATCCAATACCTCCTTGCTGGGACATAACAGCCACCACTGTACTACGGTGCCACTCACTGAGAAATGAATTAAGTAATGCATTTGCTAAATTTGAAAATACACTATATGGGCAAAAGTATTCAGACACCTGACCATTACACCAACAGGGACTGTAATTATGTATTCAAATACATATACAGTGCTTAAATATGGAGTCAGTCCTCCCTTTTGCAGCTATAACAGCTTCCACACTTCTTGGAAGAATTTCCTCAAGATTTTAAAGAGTCTGTGAATTCCGTGGAATGTGTGCCCATTCATTCTGTAGAGTTTTTATGAGGTCAGGCACTGATGTTGTGCAAGAAGGCCTGGCTCATCTCAAGCTGCTCAATAGGGTTGAGGTCAGGTCAATCAAGTTCTTCCACACCAAACTCATCAACCATGTCTCTATAGTCCTTGCTTTGTGCACTGGGGCGCAATCATGTTGACATAAAAAAGGGCCTTCCTAAAACTGTTGCTGCAACATTGGAAGCACAGCATTGTCCAAAATGTCTTGGTATGCTGAAGCATTAAGGTTGCCCTACATTGGAGATAAGCCTGACTGAGACAGCTGAATTCAATACTTAACTGGTGCGGCCCAATACTTTTGTCTACATAGTGTATATAATCAGTGATATTAAAGCTGCAAAGTCATTTGTTGTCACTGTGATATTAACATGCAGAATATAAATACAAGGGAAGTTATTGTTGAGCATAGTAGAAAATACAATGCTCAACCTTTTCAGTAAAAACAATGAAAATAATCAGTTTTTTCAGTGTCTGCATAAGCTACTCAAAGCCAAAGCAGAAAATGTATATTTAATTATTGCAAGTCACTGCAATATTGTACAACGTTATTGTACACTCAGTACATATTTACCACTGCTACTACTACACCACTTACTTCTAGGCTCTGAATATTTTAAGTTAAGCACATATGTCCCCTAAAGCAGATTTTTAGCCTCGATCGCAAACCTCCAGACACTGTCCATGCTGATCCAATTCACTGGGCCTAGAAATCNNNNTATATATATATATATATATATATATATATATATATATATATATATATATATATATATATATATATCATGTCATATTGACTTTATTGTTGATTTTATTATTATTATATAGTTGATAACTTTTTTGCCCTTTGATTTTTATTATACTTCCTTGTAGCCATTTACTATAGACCCTTTGATGCAGATACATTCTGATATATATTTTTTTGGTAATCATGTCAGACAGCCTCTGTCCAACAATGTAGAGCAATTATGCCACTAAACATAGGGTGTGCCACATCAATTAATTAACTGCGATAACAGAAAAAAAATCACTGCAGCATATTTTTCTTAATCAGATAGAAATATGAGGCTTAACCAACATCTGTCAATGCCTCTCACTGAATCAACTTGCATAATACGACTTTTGCCAAAAATGCATACACATACTGCACAGAACAACTTCCTATCAAAACATGTTTTTCACTGATCATTCCACAAAGGATTTGCAAAGTGTAGATAAACTGCAGATTAAGCTGATTCGATAAAGCTTGATTGCAGCTTTTGAAAAACCTAATCTGTAATAACCAGGGCTTAATTTGTTTGATAGGAAAGCAGAGCAACTTAAATTAAAGAAAACACAATGGGACTCTTACTGTGGGAATATGAGAGGGCCTGTGCTGATATATCTTTCATGAATTACTTACAGGAACTTGAACCCACAGTTAGATGAGCCTTGTTTACCTCAGCCTTAACCTGCACTCTAACACTGTATCCTACTTCACTCCTCCATTAGTGTGTGTGTTGAGGCCTGTGCCTACTGTTTAGCCTGGCAAAGAGGCACTTTTAGCAGCAAGATACTTTAAAACCCACTTTCACTTGCTTCCCAGTTGGCCAGAATACCTTATCCCTGATGCAAAGGAACACTTTCATGAGTGTCCTGCTGGTGAGGGGAAAATACACAAACAAACAAATATTCAGACACAGATTGAACCTTGTTGTTCTGGACCAATTTGTCTGGTAGGTGGTATAGTGGGAAAATGGGTTGTTTTTCCACACATTTAAAAAATTTACAAGCTGGGCGAGTAAAACATGTACATTGAACGTGGGATCATCATTATGGCATTAAAAATGTAAACATTTCTGGAGGCCTTTCAGAGTCCTGGTGTGAGCCCATTTCTTCAACAGTGATGCTTTCGATGGTGACCATTGAGCACTGAAGTCATAACTGTCCTCAGGGGAGTTTATTTTGAACAAAGAGGATAACCTACTTTGAAAACGAACAGAGGACAAAGAGGGAGCAGAAGTGATCCGTAAGTCTATGTCATTGTGGCTCTATGCTTTTAACATCAATGTTCCTTAGACAGGCATCACCTCGCAACTAAAAGTGGGCCTGAACCAAGAGAAACAGCCATTAAGAGCAATTCAGCTGCACGAAAGTAGTGTCTGACAGGTTCTCTTTCAGTGACAGATGCCATTATAACCTGTAAAATGTAATACTGGCACTTTAAGGTTGTGTAATTTTACCCTTCAGCACTGACAGCCCATCTGCTCAATTTTTAGGGCAAGCTTTTTTGTTTTAGGTCACACAACCGATGTGTTCAACATCCGTTACTTCACCCAGTGAAATCAAGTCATCATTATATAGGTACAGTTCAATCAAATCATCCCTGGGTACTTATATAGTGTATGTGTAACCAAGACTCTTTACAATATTATTTAAAGCTGCAATGCATCATTTTTTTTTTTTGTATTATTCTGCTTGAGTTTGGTCTTTGTGAACAGAAACAATGCAAGAATAATTGTTGCGTCCTTCATCTGAAAATGGGCACTGTCAAGCAGTGCAATGTGACCTGACTGAGGGAGTGCTTCTATTTATACAGCAGCAGAGCTCTGGTGGGCGGGAACAAGAAGCAAACTGCTGAGCAACCAGGATTTTTGAGCAGATTAAAACACTTTTTTGTGGGTGCTTCTTTGCATTTTCAGTCACACTCAAAAATCCTGTTTGCAGCTGTTTTGCTTTACTAGCACACATGTTGCAGTGGCCTCCATCGGTTTGGGCATACAGTATGGTGAGAATTAAACACAGCTATACAAAGAAATCGAGCCGACAGGCTTCATCATCTGACATCATCAAGCTTCATCATCAACTGACAATGGTTTAAATGTAACAGACAGTTGTTTATATTTATAAAATACACACTACAGTTTTAGAGACCATCTGCCATCTGCCTCGGCCGGTTGGGTTGAAAGAAGGGAGTAAAGGAGGGAGAGTGAGAGGTGATGTGAGAGGCGAAGGGGGAGAAAACACCAGTGTTTAAATCTGATAACTATTTTTTTCTCATTTTAAAGCCACTTTGAAGTGAGCTACCGGAACATTTTTAGACTGTGACTCTGGTGACCAACTCAAAATGACTCTCTGTTTCATATCCACTGAAACATTATAATCCTCTCACCACAAACTAAAACACACTATATATATTCTGTACTTCTTTTTCTGACAGCAATTTCTAAAGCCTCCATTCAGGACTGCATTTCTTGAATGGCAACAGGGCGGTAAGCTATGAAAAAAAACTACTCAAATGTTCATCGTCGCCATAGTTCAGATGACAATTATGACAGCCCAGGTTTAATCATAGAATCGGGTAG
Source organism: Brachirus orientalis (assembly GCA_016785285.1). Classification (NCBI taxonomy): domain Eukaryota; kingdom Metazoa; phylum Chordata; class Actinopteri; order Pleuronectiformes; family Soleidae; genus Brachirus; species Brachirus orientalis. Next base: position 5,368,894 of record JAFBJR010000172.1, read on the forward strand.
TTCATTTTCTCAATGTCAACATGAAACCTTGTCAAAAAATGAATTCTGTCTTTCTCTCGGGAGATAAGCAGGCTCCAGTGAACCAGGCTCATTCAGAGGAAAAAACTTGCAGGTCACAAGGCAGCGACTTGCATGTTTTCTTATTTTTTTTTCCACCCTTTCCCTCTATCCTCCCCCTCTCCTTTTTTCTGAAAACCACCCAAGAAGAGATTAATCATGAAGGGAAAACTCAACTTCACCCTCTAGCTGCAGGTCACAGTTCTTATTTCGTGTGGAATTGGCTTTCGGAAAGCAGAAGGCCTGCCCGGGGGGCAGGGACCTGATATGAGAGGAATTTGAGAATGAAGCAGAGGGGATTGATTAGCCCACTTCATATCCCACACTCGGTAAGCACAGTCCAGCTGCAATCTAACACACCGCTGAGCTGAATAGACAAGAGAAATTGGATTCCTTCCTAATATTTAACCTTCAAGTCAGCTCTAACAGCTGTTGATGGGTTGCTCTCCCAGGTAGTTACAAGAGGACTTTTTACATGTTACACAGAGAGGGAATAGCAAAGTGGGAATGTGATGACTTTTCTGTAGGTTATTCAATTACAATGGTACAAAGAGCAGCTAGGCCACTGAAGCACATCATCTGCATGCCACTGCACTGAGGGATTTCATTTTACACCTCTACAGGCTATGTGAGTGTGTGTGGGCCCAGACATACACACCACTTACATATACACGTTGGCCAATTGTGCACATGTATGTGTATGTGCAGAGACACGTGCACACATGTATATAACTACCCAGAGCAATTAATGCAAAAAAAAGTTGAGTGTGCAGCTAATGGAGGGATCATATACTGCCATAATGATACCCTTTGATGTCAGTTGTCAGTAGTCGACCTATTTAGACTCGGAGTGAAAGGTGCTTGAAAATATCCTGTAATGCTTCCATTCTTTTTATTTCTTTTCATGGGCAGATGTTAGAACAAAGAGCAGTGACAACACATCCTTACCCTTAGATATCAAATGTGACTACTATCCTAGATTTCTGCTTTCCTCGGTCTGCACTCAAATCCAGATCAGTGTGTAAAAATGTGAAGAGATGGCCGATAAATGGTGTATCCTCAGTGAGTCTGAGACCACATTAGACACCAATGAATATTTAGCGGATTCATTTATAGGCCAATTTGATCATATCCAACTGCCATCTCATGTGCCAGTCTTTAGGAAGTGTTGATAAGAGAGCAGGATGTCATCAGGCTCTTTTCTCAAGTCATTAAACCATACAGTTTATTCCAAGAAAAGTGTTGCCCATTTGAATGAGCACATTAACGTCTTATGATAATTAAGTGCTTGAGTTGCAGAATTGCAGGATCGGATTCATTAGTAGAGTCACACATTTTTTATTAGCACCTTATTCTTTTCCAGCACTGTAGCAACATGCAGCTCTCCCTCTCTGCTGCCCCTTCTCCACAATAAAGGCCTAAACTTTAAATACCAATATTGCAAGACTTAACATCAAGGATTTGAAAGAAGGGAAATTAAAGTGCAGTGCTTACCACCCAAAGCCATAGCTGCCCTAAATTAACAGCATTGGTAATTATTAAAATAAAATAAAAAATTTCTGTAATGGTTAATACACCAGTATGTAGAAGCTCTTTACCCTAAAATATTTTTAAATTGGCTAAAATATAATTATTATTATTGTTATCCATGAATTTTCAAATGTACTGTTTTACAACAAAAAAAAAACAAAAAACAGAAAAAATAGTAAAGCACATTATTATTTCTTGATTACGATATCACATTATAGTTATTTACTTGCATTCCTGAACAGAAAAAATACTTTTAGCGGTTGAATGTTCTGCTGGATTCATTTCCGACTTCTCAGAGAAGCCCAGTGAGCTGGCTCAAATTTAGAAATAAAAAGGTAAAATCAGTTTGTTTGCCAAATAAATAACAATAACATTTTTAATTTTAAACAAATTTATGAAATATTTCTAAAATATTTATATTTTCGCATTTTTATGACACGTGGTCTAATAAATGTGTTAAGCACTGTAAATTTAGTTGATTTTCATGTCACCCTATACAAATTTAGGTCAGTTTGCTACAGCATATTTCAGGCACGGGAAAGTAAATCCAATAGAGTAGTCTGGTACAAATCTACTGTATAGATAAATTGTCCTTCACGTTCAATTACTGAGAGGATTTGATCAATTTTGTCAATTAGTCAACACAGTGTTTCTTAATTCATCAAGGACTCTGGCCTAGTATGAGTCAGTGTAGAGAGAATTTATTTGATTAGCAAAGGCAGGGGATGAGAAAAAAAACACCCATTAAATGACCTGGATGGATTTTTTTTCCACTTGTAAAAGAACGATCCACATTGTACTCAAGACATTTTTGTTATTTGAGAAATACTGTATCTCTGCTCCTTGAACTGGGCTGATAGGAAACAAGAAAAAAGCTGGTAAACAATCTCTTATTCCACGAGTTTTGACATATTGGCTATCAAGTAAACACACTGCACACCAAACCAATCCCCCTGGGAGGCCATGCAGTGACCATGAAACTACACTCACAACACAAACTAATTGGAGAAAAAAAATAATTCTGACATTCCCTGAAGAGGGTCTTTTATCTTTTAAGTGGTGGCTGCAAATTCTAGTATTTTGCTTAAGCATCTCAACACTACGGATGATAGGATTCGTTTGGTTCACCCCAGGGGCCAAGCATGACAAAGAACACTTGTACAGCAACTGCGTACCCGGGTCCCAACATGGGCCTGTGCCTGTGCTCAGCCTCGTCTGGCAACCTCTTCCATTTGCACTGTGCCTCTCCAGACACCGGGCAACATAGTCTAAGGGGATACAGTGTCCCAGAGATGGCTTTGGAAACCCACACATAAATTAGTCTTTATTCCCTCTGCATCTCTGCTCCATCTCTTCCCTCACTGCTCCTCCTCCTCTTACACTCTCATTTGTCCCATGGCTTTAGCACATCACAGTTCATGCAAAGGAGAAAGTAAAATACAGTGGTAGATGAAAGTTTCTCCACATAATTTGTGTTTATTTTGCTGTTCCTGCTGTGTGGGCCAGCCAATTGGCTTTTTAAGTATTGAAACCAGTGTTTAATTCAACATTCAACATGTCCTTTGGAAAAATATATCTATAGAAACAAAAGTGAGTTGTTGGGCAAACTTTCTCACTCGTATTCCTTAAGGGACCCTTGATACTTTCTGTATTCCCTGTCCACATTTCTGGTTTTACAGAAATACAGAAATACCCTTTTCTTCTTTTACAATGTCTTCCCAATTGAGTCTCAAACTTTTTTTTAAAATGGTAACTGACTTTTTAAAAATTACTAAATTGTGACAAGAGAAGTGTGACAAAAATTGACTATTTTACTGCCATTTATATAACACCTAAAGATTATTTGAAAGATTAAAACAGCTACATTTTAAAGGTGTAACCTACTGTTTGAAAACAATTTAGAAAATGTATTGGAATCCCAGCCATGGGTCTTGACCCAGTCTTTAGAATGACTGAGTTAGACCATATAACGGATCTCTGTGGACTCGTGAACGTGAGAAGTATAAATCTGGCTCCTTGCTCCGAGTATTTGTAAGCATGTATGTGATCTTGCATTTCTAAATTGCCAAGACAAGTTAACTGTCCACATGTCTCAGCTTTGTTTGTCCTGTCCTCTGTGTGATATAAGCTGAAATATTGTATGTATGTTCATGTTAAGGATAAAAAATGGATAGATGTGTACTGACCAAGTGGTGGTCGGAGAGGTAACTACGTATCACACAAAGATAAGAATGCCACTTTTTTGATAACACCAAAGGCACTCATTAAGAGGACTCTGCAGACTCACTCTGCCATCAGGTTAACAGTTAACTTAAAGGAATGAATGAATGCATGGAGAAACAACAACAAATACAGAAGTCTCTACACATTACACACAGGGTGTCTGAATGCATAATTTAAAACCAAATTTTGGAACAGTTTAGGTCACCCATAAAGAGTAGTTGTGTGCTAAACATGCTGAGCAAGTATCTTTACTATGGTTATTCGTAAGTTAGCAGCTAGTAAGGCCTTAACAGCCTGAAGTCCACGGAGACATGAGATTCTTCCTCCAATCTGTCCCTCTACTAGGAAAAAGGCCAGGGGACCACCATCCAATCCTTGCCTTCCCAGTCTCACTCTTCGTTGGCACATGATTTGCTATTGCTGCAAATGTGATCATTAAATCACCCTTTCCTAGTAAAACTTCATATACCCATGACACATTTTTCTGTCTAATTAAATATAATTTTGAAGCCCTTTATACCCAACTTCATCCAAATGCACAATCTAATTTTTCATTTGCTTTTGTACATGATATAAGACATCAAGTCAATAATTTATTAAATTACTTTTCCCATTCATTTTTGTCTATCTATAATTGATCTCTCCAGAAGAAATTCTGTTGTTCCTCTTACTCAGCCAATCTGCGGAGAGGCTGCGTGACACCACTGTGAACAGGGCTTGCACCCCCAATGCTGTCACTGGGAAACACACACACACTCATACACACTAGTTTCCAAGACTTCGGAGGACATTGCATTGACTTACATTCATTTCGTGGAGACTTAATCTAACCTCAACTATAATTACTAATGCCCTAACCCTAACCATAACCTTAACCTAACCTTAACCTCAGCATAACTAGCATGTCTTCACCTTAAAATGCAATAATTTTCATTATAGATAATTGATTTTTGTCCGCATAAGAAAGAATAGTATCCATAATGTGACTATGTAAACAGATTTAGGTCCCCACAACATGACACACCAGACACGCACATTTAGACAAGGTCAAGTCAATTTTTTTTATATAGCCCAACATCACAAACACAATTTGCCTCGAAGGGCTACACAGTCTGTACAGAAAGTGACACCCTCTATCCTTAGACCCTCACATCAAGTGCGACAAAATGACACAAAACCCCTTGTACAGGGAAAAAATTGGAGAAACCTCAGGAAGAGCCACAGAGGTGGATCCCTCTTTCAGGACAGACAGATGTACAGTAGGTGTCACATGTACAGACATAAATTCAGCAGATTACAAACAAAATGTCAAATAATTCAGAGAGAATATAGAGATCAAGATGATTCAAGAATCAGTAACATTAATATCATCATCATCTCATTTGGGGTGTGACATGAGCTCTCACCATCTGGGGTTGGTTCCAGCTCCTCATGTGACCCGCAGAAAAAGAACAAGCCGTTGGTGAAGGGTGGTTGAGGATAATTAACATTAGGAGTAATGAGTAGTTATATAATATATGTTAATGTTATAATTGTAATATTTGAGCTGTGGTGTTGAAGCTCTAGAATCAGGGGTAACTGTGAAATAAGAACAGAGAGAGAGAGAGAGAGAGGAAGAGCACAAACTAGGGGGAGGGAGAGAAAACAGTGTTACTGTCATGATAAAAGTATGAGTGCTGAGAAGAGGATGGGGGGGGGGGTCAGAATTTTCACTTCATAATGGCTGTTCCCTTAGCAGCCTCGGCCTATGGCAGCATAACTAAGCAATGGTTCAGTGTTGACTGGTACCAGCCCTAACTATAAGCTTTATTAAAGAGGAAAGTCTTAAGTTTAACTTTAAATGTAAGGACATTGTCTGCCTCCCGGACCCACAGTGGGAGCTGGTTCCACAGGAGAGGAGCTTGGTAACTGAAAGCTGTCTCATTCTACCCTTAAAGACTCTGGGAACCACAAACAAGCCTCCATTTTCTGAGCACAGTCTATTTGGGTGGTAAGGAATAATCACATCTTTTAGATAAGACGAGGCCTGAACTCTGAGTGCTTTATATGTGAGGAGGATGATTTTAAATTTTATTCTAGATTTAACAGGGAGCCAGTCTAAAGAGCTGTGCTGCTCCATTCTGGACCAACTGAAGACTCTTTAGAGAATTTTCTGAGCATCCTAATAATAATGAGTTACAGTAATCTAGATGTAATAAAGGCATGAACAAGCTTTTCAACATCCTTTAATGACAAGATGTATCTGATTTTTGTTATGTTGCACAGTTGTAAATAGGCTGACTTACAGACTCAGACTTATATGTGTAAGTGGAATGACAAATCTGGTTCAAAAAAAAAAAATACAAGGTTCTTTACAGTAGAACTGGGGGCCATGGTAATGCCATCCATGGTGACAAGATGCTCAGGTACAGCTTCCCTAAGGTGTTTGGGGCTCAGCGCCATAACCAGTATTATTAGTGTTAAGGAGTATAAACTTATGTGTCATCCAGTTCTCAATGTCTGTGAGACATTCCTGGAGCTTTATAACTTGGTTACTGTCATATGACTACATGGATATGTATAAATGTGTGTCATCTGCATAACACTGCATTTCCAAATAAGTGGAAATTTAGCTTGTGTTTTATAACAATGCTGCCTAGGGGAACCACGTATAAAGTAAAAGAGAATTGGTGCAATAACCGAGCCTTGTGAAACTCTATGATTAACTCTAGCAGGTAAAAAAAAAAAAAATCATCATTAACATGAACAAACTGGGATCTCTCTGATAAGTAAGATTTAAACCAATTTTATGCAGTTCCTTTGATTCCAATAGATAGCTTTTTTTTTTTAGTGTAAAAAGAGCATGCAAGAAAATTGGTGTCAGCAACTGTTGGATCATAAAATGAAGGAAACGTATAAACATACTGTAAAAGGGAATACAAATATTAGCATAAAGTGCATACTCAGAGATACTCATAAATATATGTACAATAAATACACCTAAAATAAGGTGCAGATATAAAATGTGCAGGGGTGTCTGAGACATTCAGTGTCTGTCAGTATGGTTATTGGCTGTGCCTGTTGAGGATGTTTATGACTGTGGGAAAGAAACTGTTTATCATTCTTTTTGTGCAGAAGGCCTTGGTTGCTCTGAACCTCCTGCCAGAGGGCAGCACTTCAAAAAGGTGGTGACCAGGGTGGGAGCTGTCCCAATAAAATTGTCCTTGCTCCACTGAGGTAGCATGTGATCGCAATGTCATCCAGAGGTGGCAGCTGGCAGCCGATGATCTTCTCCGTGGTCCTTACCATTTTCTGGAGACACTCCTTTTCCACAGCAGAGAACCCTGGATAACACACTGTCAGGCCATATGTGAGGACAGACTCAACTGTGGCCCTGTAGAAAGACACCAGCAGCCTTTTCTCCATTTTGGTCCTCCTAAGTACCCTGATGAAGTGGTCTCTGACGTGCCCTCTTCACTGTGGCCGTGGTGTTCACTGACCAGGACAGGTCATCTGACATGGTGACCCCAAGGAACTTGAAGGACTCCACTCTCTACACACACACACCTCGTTAATGTAGAGTGGGGCTGGTTCCAAGTCACACTTCCTCCTGAAGTCCAAAACCATCTCCTTGGTTTTACTAGTGTTCACTGGTGGCTGACAATAACATGCTCCAGCCTCTGTAATAAAATGTTATGGTCAACGCTGTCAAATGCAGCACTCGGGTCTAATAGTACCAGTATAGATACAAGGCCATTGTCTGAGGCCAACAGAAGGTTGTTTGTGACTTTCAATAGTGCAGTTTCTGTGCTGTGGCGTTTTCTAAAACCTGAGTGAAAGTCCTCAAACAGATCATTGCTGAGCAGATAATCACATGGTTTGCTACATCCTTTTTGAGGATTTTAGAGATAAATGTAAGGTTAGATATCGGACAATAATTAGCCAGAACATCCAGGTCAAGAGTAGGTTTTTTGAGTGGGGGGGTTAATTAGGGTAACTTTAGAATAGTGTGGTACATAGCCAGTAAGTAAAGTTAGATTTATTTGATACAATATGGGATTGTTAATTAACAGTAAAACTTCCTTGAACATTGTTGTGGGAACGGGGTCGAGGAGACAAGTTGAGGGTTTTGATCCTGCTACTACTGAATTTAGCTCAGAGAGATCTATGGGTAAGAAATTATCTAAATAACAGTGTGGTGAGACTAATGGTTGTAAAAACAACAGATCTGTATTATTAGTTGGCATTAAAAAAAAATTATCTAATGGTTGCTATCTTGAAACCTATGATTGCTTCTGCTCAACTGCTATTATGGAGGGCTTTCTTTTATTTTATCAGACTATCTCTCCAGGATAGGTAGGACTCCTCCTGATTGGTAGACTTCCCTTTTAAGTAACGTTGTTTGTTTTAAAGCACGTAGTGTGCAGTTATACCACGGGGATAACCTTCTCCGACTCACTACCTTCCTTTTCAGAGGGGCAATAGAATCTAGCATTGCATGTAGTGAAAATGCTGTACTATTGACAAGATCATCAGTTTGAGTGGGAGTTAAGTTTGGATAGATATCCTCGCTTATATTGACACTGTGTGGTGATGTCAGTGCGAGTGGAGCTCTCTCCTTAAATTTAGATGCAGTCAGACAGATTTCAACTGTAATAATAGTCATCTCTACATCCACTGTTAATGATCATAGGAAAATTAAATGTGATTAGAGAATGGTCGGAGAGTAGAGGGTTATGGGGAAAAATCACTAAATTCTCAGTATATAAGGCAGCACAAGATCAAGGGTGTGGTTAAAACTGTGAGTGGGTTTATTAATGTGTTGGATAAATCCAAATGAGTTCACTACAGACATAAAAGCAGAACTATGGCAGTCACTGTCAATATCTACATGAATATTAAAATCATCCACAATAGAAGTCAGAGAACTCAAAAAAATGCATAAATTCTGAGTAAAGGCCAGGTGGACGATTGACAATAACCAGCAGGACAAGTATTTTCCAGTTTGGATGATAGAGACTAAGAGTAAGAGTTTCAAACGACTTACATTTATGTTTTAATTTTGATTTAATTAGCAGACTGGAGTTATAAATTGCTGCAACCCCTACCCCTCAGCCTGTGCTTTGTGGAATATGTGTTTTAATATGAGTAGGGGGTGTGGATTCATTTAAACTTACATATGCCCCCTCCTATAACCATGTTTCGGTCAAGCAGAATAGATCAATATGATTATCTGCAATTAAATCGTTGACTAAGAGGGATTTTGAGGAAGTTAACTGATATTTAATAGCCCACATTTTATTGAGGTATTTTTAAACTCACTTTTAGTGGTGGTTTTAATTTTTTATTAGGTTTGTGTAAGTCACTGCTCTTGTATTTATTGTCTGGCTAAGCAAATTGGGTGGCCAGGGGATAGAGACTGAAACTATCTGGTACTAGGAAGGTGACTGCTGCAGCAAAAGCACAGAGGAGCATATAGGTCTGCACCTCTGTTTCCTGGTCTCAACTCTGGATTGTCAGGGGTTTTGGTGTCTAATAAAATGAGCTAGGTTTCTACCTATGAGGGCTGCTCCATCCAAAGTGGGATGGATGCCATCCGTCCTCATAAGACCAGGTTCTCCACAGAAGGTTTTCCAGTTATCTACAGAGGGAGACATTGCTTTCTGGACACCACCTTAACAACCAGTGGCTAAATGATGACATGTGGCTATACATGTCATCAGTCGCCACAAAGTTTCTTTTGGCAACCTCAACGACAACAACAACGACAACAACAACAACAACAACAGCAAACCATTACCTAAAATGCTGAACCAAACTAGTTTTAGAAGTACTGTATACTAGAAACAGTTGACATGTGAAAATACCTTCAAAATTCATTGATTATATCATTGGATTATTTTTCAATGATTAGTCAAATGAACATGAAGTCTTTGGTGGAATGAGATGCATTAGATAATTATCCTGGTTGTGACCAAAATAGCTGTTGCATGTTATTGCACCTCAAACATTCATTTGTTCCAGTGACAAGAAGAACAAGGGTCAACAAAGGCAGAGGCAGATGTGGAACTGTCTTTGAAAATAGCTCTGTAATTAAATGTTGACATAATATCACGGTTCATTTTAGGTCATTTTAAAATTCAAGTGCTTCACTGAAATAATTTCCTCTCCCTAATTACAATTTTCTTCTGGACTGACATTCACAATGCAATCTTCAGATCTTTGGAAATGTGTCTCTTTATTATTTATTTATTATTTCTGCCTTCATCACAGAAATGACATCAAATGAGTTTACACAATTAGAGCTCAAATTATCAAGGCCTTTGACCTGTGCAGCTGACTCATAATTGTATGTCAAAAAATAACTGAACATTTTTGACAGCCATGTACAGTAAAGGGAAATCAGAGGAAGAAATACATTTTTCAAAATGCCTGCCTGCTGTTGTAAATAAGCCACAGGGACATCAAACATTCTTGGATGCAAAGACAGACAAAATTATTTGATGTCATCTGAGGCCTACCAGTGCTGTGGATTACAAAACAGTTAATGACAGACTGGGGATAATTCATGCCACTCACACTTATTAACCTGAAGCCACTGCACAATTGATCCCTGTTGTGGGAAGTGAACAGTTAGAAAGTCTAACCTCTGCCAGGACAATTGTCCTGTGTTTCACCATCGAAATAACAGAGGCCAGGAGGGATGCAGACATCACTGTCCCCCTTGGATGTAATCTGATTAGATAAATATTTGCCATGCTGTATGACACACAAGACTGCTGTGATGCTCTTGTGAAGCTTGCTGTGATTGCTTTACTCCACCGCAGAGATGGATTTTAGCGTTCAAATTACTTTCACTCAAAATGACTCTCTCTTTGCTAAAATACCAACAACCGGACATGATATGGAGTAGAAAGTGGAATGAAAATCAATTTCAAAATCAATAGAAAATAAAGGCAAACCATTTTGAACAAATTCCCTCTATACATAAAGTATTAGTAAATACAAATTTTTATTTTCTGTACGTTTTTTGACATTATTCAAAAAACATGAAGATGAATGTTTGGACCTTAAAAAATCTAGGCGACATAGAGGAGGGACTGAGTATTGGCAGTGACACAAATTATATTGCTTTGTCTTGCAAAGAGCTCCAGTAAAGCTGTTGTGCTGAATTTCTGCTTACCCTAAAGCACACTGGCCCATGTAGCTCATGTTTTACCATCACTCACATCCATCACTGAGTCAAGAATCATATCAATACTTGCCCATTTCCCCATTTGAGGAGAGCTGAGTAGATCAATTCATTTAAAAGGAACCACGGCCAGACATGCGTTTTAGAGATTAGAGCACATATTGGCTGGTCATCTGACGGAGGGTTGAAGGTTCATTAAGTCAATGGAATCCTTAATCAATAGGCAAACTTTAAGTCCAGGCTTTGACGGAAGTATTTCCGCTGCATATCTTGTTACATCGAAGACACAAAAAACACTAGGTTCTGAATGTCGTGGGCTCATTTTCATGATGTTTATATTTTATTTTATGTACTATGTTGTTGAGCAAAAACTCTGACAAACTGACAAAATGCTCGTTATAAGATACTAAAGACTATGTATTAAGACATGTGAGACATAGTCTTAAAAAAAGGACTTCTGTCTCATAACCTTGGAGCTGTATTGAGCATTTGAGACAATAATAACAGGGACATTTTGATGACCAATTATTTCTTGTTTCATTGTCAAAGTCAAACAACTGGTAATCTTTTACGTCACAGACAAAGTATACGAACAAATGTCAAGCATCAAACACATGCAGTCATACCCTCATAATACTGTTCAAAAACTCACCAGAGCCCTCAATCACTGAGTTTATGTAAATCCAACAACTTCAGTTTCAGTCTACAGTCCGGCATGTCCCTCTTCAGCTAAATCATGGGGGCACACTCTGGTCGTGATTCTTAAGTGTCACTTGTGTCCACCTGAATTATTGTTTGTGTGTAATGCAGGGGAAGAACCAGCGTGCACTAAGAAGCGGTTGTGCCCTCTGATTGATTGTTAAGTGTTGTCCAGGAGCCCATTGCCAACTTCCACTTAACGGCCTGCACAGCAGAAAGCAATCAGTGGCTGTTACTAAGGGTCTCGTGGGGACGGGGCTGGTCATGATTGATCTTCACTGGATCCCTGAAGATGTCTCAGAGAACTGGGTTTTACCTCAGTTGTGATCAGGTCAGAGAAATCGCCCCTTAAACTTGAGTGTATGGTATCACTGCAAGTGAAAACTTTGTTATGCTCAACACAAAAAGGCCAAAACTTATTTTAGGTCTCCTTATGCAGAGAAAAAAAAAAATCACACTTCAGGAGATGGAGCTGCACTTTCAAGGTCCAGTTGATCAGATGTCAATGACCACATCTATGTTTTATAGCTGCAAAGTTTCAATATGTCATATGATTTTGTGTCTGACTTCCCAAACAACCAGTCATATAAGAGCCACAGCAAAACATACATAAAAGGCCTGGACTACCCAGCCTCTTACTCTGCGCCACCATGTGCATGTGCTGAAGTGATGGCACAAATTGATTTTTATCACTCACTCATCTTCTACCGTTTTATCCTCCATTAGAGGAATGGAGGAATTGATTGTTAAATTATATATTTTTTGAGTAAGTTGACAAAGTTTAAGTTAATAATTATTGGAAATGCAATGTTGGTGTTTGATTCTAGTGTAACAATTACAAGTATATTTTTGTAATATGTCCTTAAGTCTTTGATTTTTTTTTTTTTTAATTGTTTTAATTAATAATTACTTAAATGTATTTCCATTATCTAACCTGACAGGCACTTGGAACTTTTGTTTAAGTTGTATGTTTCCCCTTTCTCTTGAAACACACTGGCAAAGAGGACTCCACATCTCACTGGAAGCATTGTCTTTGTGTTATTTACATTCTGTGTCCAGAAGTGTTTGTAGTCAGGCCCTTACTTCTTCTATACAATGCAATGCACTGCAATGCAGAATGTGTGCACTTATTAGTCGATTGTTGCTTATATTCATCTTTAAGCTACAAAATCGCCTCAATGCCAGTGGAAATCTTTGAAAATTTGCAGAGAAATAAATGTTACTTTTAGCACTTTTTATATTCCAATTACCAAGTACAGGCTCATTTTCTACATCAGTGTTCATTCTGCAAAAATAGCTCAGGCTAGCCGCCAGGGGGCGATCAAGGGCACTGCCATGTTGTCCATCTTATATACAGTCATCATCAGAGAATATGAAATGTCTTAGGTGTCTGATCATTATGGCATTGCCCTATACTCTATGAAACATTTTATTTAGCCTGACAACATCATTCATACAGCGTGTTAACTGTAAATTGATGCATGAAGCAGTGTATTATAGCAAAATAGAAAAATCCCAATGGATATATAGCATGTCTCCAGGCACCTTTGTACCCGAGGACACACAAATGTGCACACAGTGCCACCTCTAGTAGCTGGCTGTAACGCTGTTGGCTCTGCAGTGGTGTGTCAATGTGTTCAGTGACCACAGTGCCTGGTGTTACTCTCATTACAGAGGGATCAAAGGGGACATGAGCTTCAGAGCAGCAGGAACTCTCTTCAGAACCCCAAGAAGCCAACTCCTCCTCTTATATCAAAGGTCACATTTAGTCATTCAAATATAAAAACAGCATCACTCCCACACACACACACACACACGTTTACGTTTCATTCATAGTGAGGACCCTCATAGACATAATGCATTTCCTAGGCCCTTACCCTAACATTAACCACCACACCTAAATGTCTAACAATAACCCTTGCCCTAACCCTAACCTAAACTCAATTCTAACCCTAACCCTAAAAACAGGTCTTAACCCTGAAAATGCCCTTTAAAGATGTGACGACTAGACAAAATGTCCTCACTCTGTATGGTTTGTTCAATTTTTGGTTCTCAGAAAGCAACAAATAGAAGAACACACAGGAACATACAGACATGACCTGCTGGAGTCATTTCCCAGAGCAGGTGTTTCAAAATTGAGAGACAAAGAACAAAGAATGTGAAACTTAGAGAATGCATGTACACACTAATCATAACAAATAATAATTAGGGTGAAATGTGCCGACCATTATGGTGCTGACCCTGTCAATATTTCATCTAGACTAAGAATTAAAGCTATTAAACCATAAAATACATAATTAAATAGTGGAATGAGGCTTTGTTCTCACATTGTGTCATACTAACTGAAAATAGTGGGCTGTGAATTGTGCAGACAGTTAATGGCAAAGATTCAACACCCACATGTCAGAAGTTAAACAAATACATTTGAGAAGAAACCTTGTAACTAAACATTCATTTAAATTTTTCCTTTAGCTTTTATTCATTTTTAACACTTATAGTACATCTTTTCATTTGTCTTTTATTTGCTTTTATTTTTATTTATTTACTTGCACAGTTTTGCTATCATTTCTTTAAAAGCATCCTACTTTAGTCACTGCTATTCCCAATTAAAACCAGACCAGTGATTTTTGTCATGGAATTCAGCTTTTGTTCTTTAAATGACACAGTGACTGGACAATGATGGTGGCAGCTAATAACATTGCTGTGCCAACAGCAGTTCCTCGGGATCTGAGCAGCTGTTCCGCAGTCTATATTGGCCTGTTCTTCAAGTGGAGGGGAAAAAAAGAGCAAACTAGATGAGAATTTTGTGCTTCAGTGGCTATTGAAAGATGAGGCAATAAACTGCTAAACTTGAGTAATCACACACTCCCTGAGGAATTTCTCAAATGGGGATGGTCAAAAACCTTGAAATTTGAGACCCTCTCGCACACGGCCCAGGCTTTAACATTTGATGAGATTCATTATTGTGGGGAGCTGAATACAAGTGTCTGCTGATTACTGGGCCCACTATTAAAAGTTCCCACCAGTGTGCATTTCCACAGTGGAACGTCAATGGGATTAAAATCTCAATTCACTCCAGTCAATTCTCCAGTAACAAGATTTCATTAAAAGCAGGCAGGGAGGAAAATGGACTAGAAAGCACTGAAACAGCTGGGCTATAAATTATAAAAATGTGCTTTCTGCTAACTGAACACACCTTCAGCTTGCAGATGCATTATTATTTAATGTTCAGAGGAGCTGGTTTTATGTAAATTGGACTCCTCTATTCTCCCCAGTCCTCGTCTCAATGCCAGGTACTTCCAAACCAAGCAAAGGGAGAGATTATGCAAACTAATTAACATATGAAAATAACGTATTAATATACTGTCTCTGAACTGTATCCAATCAGTTCCTTTTCACTGGCGTGTGTACAAAACAATTAAAATTAAATTTATACTGCTCTTCCTTAACATATTCTGCAGCAAATGGAATCAGGGAGCAAATGCTGACAAAAGTTTTACAGGCCTGTGTTCTTCCTTAAAGGCACACTGACTTTAAGCATATTTATAAGAAGCCACGCTAATAAATTCTAGTCTTTGTTTCTCCCTAATGATGTGTGCATCTGAGACAAAGCAGTGAAATCTATACTGCTAGCCAGGTGCTAATGAATGGCTTACATTATGTTGTCCACTAATTACTACTGCAGCGTAAATAAAACAGAAGACAATCAATTAGTGGTCGACGTGTGTTTGTTTGTCATGGGCAGCAAGTTCAGCAAGGCTTTGCATTAGACCTGCCTCTTCAGCATGCAATTTAAAAATAGGTAGGATGAGTTTAGATAGACCACATTATGAATTTTACAGAATGTACTTCAGGCAGTCTCATCATACAGATTGAAAGTAAATTAATATCTACGCAACCGAAATAAGCACATCGTGAAAACTCGGAACTCAGAAAGTTCTTTTCCATTGAATTAGACAAAAGAATTCCAACTGAAGGCTATCACCCCTCTGCCTTTTAATGGAGCTTTACCAAAAAAAGTCTTTCTCTTCCACTTGATGCAGTTTCCCAGACACCAACTGGCTGACGTATCACACTTGATTCAAACCAGAGCAGGGGAAATCAGAGTGCATTAACACTGCATGTAGAAGGCACTAACTGAATGATCCCAGCATTATGCGGCCCCTGGCCTGGCCTATCTGCGCAGTTTGATGCATAATTTGAGCATTAATCTAATTTACATTTTAACACACTCCCAAAAGTAAACTGATTAGTTGATAGTTATCTTCTAATGTGCCAAGAGGACCCACATGTCACTTGTGCAGGCAGAGGGACAGCATTACACATAACAAGGTTGGCCTTGCAAGAACACAGACAAAGAGACAATGCCTGCCAGAAGGATAGACACCAGAGAGGGGCGCACACACACACACACACACATACGCATGCCCATCCACATGTGCACACACACATGCACGCACACAATCCACAAACACTTGTGAGGTAAAGGGTTGACGTTCAGGATCGCTAGTGTAGCAATTCCTTCGAACAGGATCCATCTTTCTTCTTTATTTTCAAGGACCTTTAAACAGATCATACCAATAAGGAGGGAGAACCGTTACAATGAATCTAGAGGCTATTACATCACAGCTTCTCTCCAGTCTTGAGACTACTTGGTAACATCAACAATTATGTGTATGTGAAAAGTGTGACTAGCTCTCAACATGCCAGGCATCCTATTAATCAATCTAAAATAAAATAAATAAATAAATAATAATAAAAAAAAAAAAAGTCGGTTCTAAGTATTTCCAGGCCATCAAAGGTCTTTTATCTCTGAGTTCCTTCTTTTTAATGGGACAAATTAGTGGCCCCACAGATGACAGAAGTGTTTTAAAAAAAACTGCAACAGACTTGCAGTCCCATGATGCAACACTCCCAGTGGTTACATCTGCTCCATTCTTTCATCTTTCACCATTGTTAGGTGGGAGCTGTCACATTAGGAGGAGAATCGTGGCTCCTTCCCACCCCCAACTACTCTTTTTTCCCTCCTATTCCAGCAGTTGGCAGTGTGGCAGGCCCATACAAAGGAGCGTGCACCAGGAGCACAGAGGGGAGCACCGTTGGAGGAAAAACAGTTTGGGAATTAAGGTCATTAATTTTCCACTTTCAAGGGCTGCCACACAGACGGAGATAAAGTCAGCATAAATATTCCACCAAAGTTTCCCCTGTTTTTCTCTCTCCCCATTTTCATCGGCAGCCCATTTATCTCTATGCTGTCAATTAGAGGCAAAAGCAAAGAACTAATTAGGAACTGTGCAATTTTAATTAGCTGTTTTGATAATTAAACTAATTAGTTCCCTTGTGTTTCTGCAATGTGTGCTGAGAACTTTTTTGATATCTGGGCAGCAGATTTCCCATCCGCTGGTTAATTAGTCACTTTTGCATTAAAAAGGAGCCTTCCTTAATAGCCTTAATTTGCAGTTGAAAAGAGAATCTACCATCAATAATTTGTGTAATTGGTAACCGTTTGATTGTAATTTAGAGGCACGGCCGGACAGCTCGGCATGTCTAATTCCTAATGACTGGGATTAAAGTTGGATTAACTGTTTGGGAAAGGGATTCACTCTCTCCTCTTCCCTACCCACCAAATGACACCTTGTCCCCATTTGATTGGTCATGAACTTCAAATTGACAAGGAGAACAGCAGGTATTCAACCTTTGTTTTGATGAGTCTTTTAGTTACAACAAATTAAGAAATTCCAGCCAATGTCTTAAAAGTCTCACTGTGAAGGAAACATAAGGTGGTCGCAATTTATTATTTGAAATGTTAAGCCAAAGTTATCAGATCGATTAGTCTTGTGGTGGGGAAAACACGTCCACAACCATCCACTAGAAGAAGCAGAACATTAAATCTCATGGTAAGAAAATAAAAATGCCTCAATGATAAACTTTGGTCACATAGGTAACACTTCTCTCTCTGAACATTAAGTTACACATCAAACAAACTCATATGTGTTAATCGAATATCTGTCTAAACAGGAGTGGCCAACAAACAAGGTGATACAACTATAAATAACTATAAATATAAATATTACTGTGCAATAACTGTCAGAAACAACAGGGGAATAATCACACAGCTGTTTACAGGTGCCAGCTTAATGCTCGAATAAATTTAGATATTGCTAGAAGCTTGGAAACTCGGACTAAAAGCATATCATTCAGCGTTTTAACTATCAGAAACCATCTTTATACATTTACAACACCAAGCCCTGTCAGTGGTCTGATTAAAAAGCACCATTCATCCCACTTAACCAGAGTACAATTAAGGGACATGGCTTTAAAAGCCTAGCCCCAAAGCCTCTCCCCACCCCACATAAAAGGAACACTCTCCACTGAGCCTTGCCTGTAAATATCATGTTCGATATGAGGTTTTAATCTGCTTAGCCATTCTGAACTATAGAATGGGCTCATCCTCTTTCTGAAACCCCTGTCCAATGGCTGTGTGCCTGAGGACAAATAGGAACACAACACTAGTGAGCTATCTGATTAGGTGGGGTTAATTACAGAGCACTGTTTTGTAGTGGCTGCATTTGAGAGCCACCCATAAATAGATGGGCATGGGTAATGCATGCTCAGATATGAATTTGAATTAACTGTGAATCAGAGAAGACCACTCAGGAGCGTGGAACCTGGACTGAGACACATGGTCTCTTATACATCAACTGTATCATTTGATACATGCAACCTCTGTAGCTACAGTACATGAGTTTATACAATACTACACTTTGTCGATGGCCATGCCATTTTATTTTAATTCATTTTTTAATTCTGTGATCTTTGGCGTGTTGAGTTACCGAAAGTTGTAACAAGCTTCCAGTGAGTGAAACTTGTACAACATGTGTAGATAATGCTCAAGCGTGTCTTTAATAAACCTGGCATAACAGACCTTTTCTTGACAGCAGCCATTTTCGACATAAAAAAAGACAAACACAGGTAATCACGCAAATGACAGACTGACAAGGCATCAGCTTAAAAGCTTTTATTTTACTTTGAATGGAGTAGCACCAAGCATTGCTGAACTACATTGTGGGTTCAGGACTTCATGTTTCTCAAGTTGTATGTGGCAAAAGTTAAGAAATGGTGAACTTTCCAAGCAGCAGAGCGCAGAGCAACAGCCATTCAAAACACATTATGTAAAATAATGAGTTAGACAAGATCATTCTCCCTATTGCCAATGTTTTTGTTGGACAAAGTCCACCCAACTATGGTGGACATCGTCAACAGCCACAGTCAACAGCCACCGAACATTGGGCCTGCCCAATGCTGAACAATAATACGACGCATACATGTAAGTAAGTTTGAAATACTTGACACTTTAGCCTGAAGAAGCATTTTTTTTATCCACTTCCTTCAATACTGTATACATATTTCCTGTATATTCTGGTTTACTTCTGATAAAAGTACTTTTCCACAGTACTGTACAGCAAATGAAGCAGTGAGGTGATTGCAGCAAATTCAGAACTCCATCCATTATTTCTCACCAGTCACACAAAGACACACCATTTTTGTTCCTGCTATGAACGGTTTTTACATTGTATTTTTTTAATTCAAATGTCAAACGGTTGTTTGAATCCGAGCCCCAATGATACTGAACCATTCTTTTCCCTTTTCTGGTTGAGTTTTCTGTGTGATTGGATTAATTATGTGCCACTCACTTTGCTAGAGGTCAGCAAACATACATTCTCGGTCATAAGTCATCAATCTATGTGACCGTGGAGATGAAAAGTCAAGCATGTCAGCCAGAAAGCTGGACTGAGAGGGATCAGCCCATTGATTTCAGGGCCAAACCCAATCTCACCACAGCCTGCTGCCATTAGAACTGAAATTATCCCTATGGGCTATAATGTACAGTGGGCTTTTACATTTGTGATACATGATCACATTAACAAAGCCTGTAAAACATGGTTTAGCTGTAAATAAATTCATTTTCAAGTGGGTGTAGTTATTTTGACTCAATTTAACTCAGATACCCTATTTTCATTCCTTTCTTAAAGCATGGTCTGATACAGATTTTGCAGAGGCTGGTGATTGGCAAAAGTCTGAGACTAAATATGAATACTATTATTTATCACTGCATTTACTTAAAATGGTAGTGAAGAACTTTATAGTATATAGACTAAACTCACATTATTACATTACATTCAAGCCATTGTCAAATTAGTTCACACAATGCTGATTAAGCACCACACCACTCTCTCCATGTTTGTCAGTATAGAGATGTTTAGATCCTGTGTCGCCCAGTGGCATACCCACTCTGCCTAGGAACTCACAGGAAATAAATAGTCTTATGCCAAGAAAGACAGCGGCAACAACAACATTGCTCAAGTAAAGTGAGATGACTGCAAAGAAGTTAGTTAGTGGAGTAAACACAAAGAAG
This sequence comes from Brachirus orientalis, assembly GCA_016785285.1. Taxonomy (NCBI): domain Eukaryota; kingdom Metazoa; phylum Chordata; class Actinopteri; order Pleuronectiformes; family Soleidae; genus Brachirus; species Brachirus orientalis. The sequence continues at coordinate 5,388,990 of JAFBJR010000172.1, forward strand.
CGCCAACAAAAAAACACAAAGAAGCGCCAACAAAACGTTTCATAAGTTAATTCTACAGCTCAAAAAAAGGTTGTACAAGAGTGAAGAGCAATATGCTTCTACCACTGACCTGCCTTCCCCTTTACTGGCAGTATATACCAGTGCTGGTTGCTGGTATTTGAAAAAGTGGATAGCTCATTTCAGGCCTTATACATAAATTTATACATAAATTCTAAATTAAATTTTATCCAATCACCATCTAAAAATGCTACTCTTTGAGATCAATAGAGATCAATTGAAGCTGAGCTTCCACTGGTTAAAATGTGCCTTGCTGCTACGGGAATGAATATGAATGAATAAGAAGAAAATCACTTCAGACGATCCGTGATAATCTGTGATTCTGAACAAACTAGTCATATAGTTGATCATGTTCTAGCACACTTTTAGTGATGAAATGTAAATACAACAGCTCCCTTGTTGTTATAGAGCAATCACCTCTGCTGTATACACACAAACGCTCCCTCAGTCACGGCTGATAGTTTTGCCTGACAGTCTGTTTTCAGATAAAGCAGCAAACGGATTATGTTGCATCGCTTCTGCTCACAAAGACAAACAGAGGCAGATTAATAACATCAGCCACAACAAATATCACCAAAAGTTACATTCTGCAGCTTTAACTAGAGGTCAGCTAATGATATTATGCCCACACAGTAGAGTTTGTATGACTGATGCAAATGTTAACAGAAGGCGAGCACAGACTGAGCAGGCTCACACCACAGACAGCCTGCTGGCTTGCTGACGATCCAGTATTATTGTAGCTATACACCCCAACTCCTCTCTTCTAAATGGCTAATCTTTGCTGGATCTCACCCTTAATTGGTTCACAGTCTCCGCAGGGCAAGTGAAAGTGGTGCTATTTAAGGCTCCACCATGAAACAGCAACACTTTCATCTTGGCAATAACAGGCAACAATTATATTACCAGATTCAGAACTCAGCCTTCTATCTAGTCGCTAATCAAAACCGTGGCCCATCTGTTGTGCTGCTTCCCTTTTTTTTTTTTTTTTTTTTTTTTTTTTTTTTTTAACTGCAGCCTGTATGATAACTGTGTCTGGACACTAATAAACTGCTAAACACCCCACAATTAGATCTTATTTTCTTTACATTCTGCATAAAGAAGGTACAGACAAGACACACAATAACCGCATTTAATGATAACCATTGTATATACCAGGAGCATCATTGCATCTCAATCTCTCTCTACCTCTCTCCCTCTCTCATATACTCTCCAGCGTGCGTGTACACGTTCATTAGTGCAACCTTTAGTGCATGCGCGCGCGCACCTGCAGACTGGCAGGCGCGCGCGCGCGCACGCACACTTTCCCTTAGCTGTGCTTTTGTGTTTTGTCAGAATTAATGAGAAAAGTTCCCTTGCCCTAGGGGTAATTAGTGTCCTTGGAGTTAAATAAGCTAATACTTAGACACCTCTGGCACAAGCAATTATGTTTGTGTATTGAATAATTGATTCAAAGAGGGGGGGAAGGGCTGCTAATCAGATCTGAGCGTAATGAATTGATTTAATTAACAGGGGAATCCGAGGGTCTGTGGAAGCTGCGCGCATTTATTCAGTGGCAGCAGACGGAGGCGAGCGCGGAAAGAGAGAGAGAGGAAAGAGGGAGGCGCGAGTTCGCTTTTAGCACTTGTCAGGTTTGCAATTGGATTTTTTTTTTGTTTGAATTTAGTTGCTTGTTTGGGAGCAAATGAGAAGGAGAAGGAGAGGATATTATTATTAAACAGCGAGGGGAAGCTCTGCCGTTTCAGTCTGAGCGTCGGATCCGTCCGTGCAGTGAGCGCTGACTGCACACACACGCGCGCGCACACACAGGCGACACTTAGGCTTATTACGCCTTACATTCCCGTTTTTCTTTCGCATGGAATTTAATCAAAAAACAACCAACGCTGTTTGACGCTATTTATTTACAGTTGGGTTGGATAGAGGGATCTCGCCGCGTCTATCAGAGTATATTCCGTGTTTGAATTCACAGCCTATTGACACGAGAAGACGGGGAAAACGTGCACACGGTAATTCATTTTTATCCCCCGTTTTTTTTTGGGGGGTGGGGGGGTTTGTCGAGGCTTTAGTGTCATCAGGCGCGCGTTTCAGAGCCATTTCCAGGATAAACTGTGCGCAGAGCGAGCGGTGCAGCCTGCTGGAGCCGAGCAACACGGATCGCCCGGGGAAGGACTCCTCGTTCCTCAGGACGATGGTGTTGGACAAGGAAGAGGGTGAGTAACATCTTTAGACTCAATGATACTGTAACCTGGGGGATTAACACGGCAAACTATTGAGATTTTTTTTTACACATCAACGGAGTGATCCCATGCGCACCCACAGCCTCCACTTTAAGTACTTGGCTTTCTCATCCCCATTTCAGTCACCGCCGTGTCCGCATTTTGGCAAAGAAAAGCCACCGAAGGTACTTTCTGTGCCCATGAAGTTGAGATGCACTCACACAAACAGCCCTCCACTTGAAAAGCTTCGTTTTGGAGGAGTTGCATGTTTTGAGGATATGCACTCCAGCATGTGTCTCCTCCTTTTCTCTCCCCCTCTACTCTTAAGTGCTTTTTCTGCGTCTGTGAAGTTAGTGAGGCAGCCTTTGACATCACAACGGGATGGGAGAGATGACAGCAGAGTGCTTTTAACTTGATTGCAAATTATGGATAGCGGAGTGCAGCGTTCCCTTCACTCACTTTCCATCCAAACAGGCCCACTCACATTACTTATCTATTTCAATGTATTTAGGTTAATGGGTGAGGCAATCTAATTAATTTTCTTTTAAATCAAACTCGTCTCTAATGAAGTCCCATTTTGGATTAAACTGCTGTCGAGATGAGTCTTGCATCCATCACTGTAGGTTATTGTGTCAAAATCCGTTTAAATATAGCATAATCATATGGATGGCTTTATTTGATCTCAAGTCAAATTCCTCAGTTTTTTCTTTATTCTGTCACTTCATTGGAAGTATTTTGGTGGTTGTTTTGTAATTTGGACTCCCTATCGACAACCATGAAACGCACATATATATGTAGTTTATCCAGGGGCACCCCCTGCTCTTAAAAGTGATGGATGCATTTGTGAGCCATTATTTATGTTTGAAAATGGATATTTCATTTCTCTTAGCAGAGCATCCTTTCACTTACACATCTAAAAACCAATAAAAGGATTGCGGACAGAGACATAAATTGGTCTGTCTGGCTGAATCCATGTTGTGCTGCTAATGTACCCAAATTAACTCAACTGTAAATTGTCTCCTTTGGATGTCTGTCTAGCTAAGAGTTACCCCATATGATTCATGAGTCAGATTGCTTTTAACAGTTATTGGCTTAGCAATATGGTAAATGTACAAGGTGATGCAAATGGCATTAGTGGGAAAGGATGCACAGGAGCATGTAATGCAGTCAATACTACATTAACTACTGATGCCCAATTACAGAACCAGGGAGAGTGGCTTTTAGGAACATTAGGACTTGCAGAAAAGCTGAGATCACCTGCTGCTCATTGCCTAAAAGCTTCACCCTTTATTTGCTGGGCTCACCCAGCAGATCCAGCATTTTGGCCAGGTTGTCAACAGAGTTGCTTGAAATCTGGTCTCTTTCACTGTGGTGCCTTTTATCATTTATTGGCTCCAAAGCTATAGGGTTGTCAATTCCACCTTCTTGTCTAATGTATCCACTTAGTGCTTGCACAAATATATGCGTGCGTACTGTATGTGTAGAGGGAGGTGTGAGTCGATGTTTTTGGGGTAAGGGTAAGGTTATGTCTGTGTCTCTTGGCTGATTCACTGTTTTGCCTCTGCTACCTAAGTGTCCGCATGTCTGTCCTTATGTGGCTTATAAAACAAAACAATCTCTGTCTAGTCTCGCGTTTCACTGCTTGTTTGGCATACTGTTTGTGAACGCTGACTATTCTTAGAAAAGCCTGCAAAGATTTGTAACAGCATTAAAACAGAAATATTTCTCTGCATGTCTGTTGAGGAAAAACTGACTGTAAATCATTTCCCACCACACAAGCCTATTATAATTTTTAAAAAAGTACATAAATTGAAAGTTGGCTGAAACTTTATTTCATCTTAGCTCATATCATAAGTTTCATGTTTCTTGTAACAACCCAGTCAATCAAGAGATTACATGTATATCTTAAATGAATCACCATGTTCTCAAATGATGCAGTCATTGGCTCATAATCTGCACTATCCGGTAAAGCACTGATACTGCGAGCATGGATAAGGACTGTACTACAGGCACTGCTCTGTGAAATTACCTAATATGAAGGTCATAGTTAGTAATGAATAGCAACACATGTACCAAAATACTGTGTCAACATTTTATTTCATTCCATGATACGAGGGTTCTGATTTTCATCTAATTTGAGAGGAAAGCGCAACTCAGCCATTTTCTCTTCTCCTTCTGAGAAGTGCAGGAGAAGAAAGTGGGTCCACACTGAAGGCATATTTTGCTGAACATTAGAACCATGACAGTAAACTCTTTAGAGACCAGAGTAGAAGGAAAAATCCTGCAGCGACTGATACATTTCAGGTTACCTTTGCTTGTTAATTTATGACCCTGTTATCATCCTGCCCAGTGAAATGTGCACATTCATAAAGCATGTGATCGAAATGCAAAGCTTCAGATGAAAGCAGACTGCTGATCTGTTGGCTGCTGTAATAAAACTTGGGATTCAGGCTCTAATTTCTATTTTGAAATAATACGAATTGCTTCATTCTCTACTGGTGTTACCATGGTAATACTGTCTTGTAGCAATGTTATATTGATTTAGAAAGTGGACAGTAATATTTCTTTTCTGTTATTTGGTTTCTGAGGGTTGATTTCTAATTTCCAGTTAGAGATTACTTTTATATGTTCCTTAAGTCTTTTCACTTTTACAAAGGAATGCAATTTGCTCCCCTGTATTTGCTATTTTCCCAGCTTATTGGTTTGCTCTCGCTTCAAAATTAAACTTGCTCATTTCAAATATTGAAATTACGTCTGGTTTTGTGCTCAGGGCCCTGAACAATATTACAAACACATTGCTTTATTTGATATTTCTTAAGTCACTAAAATGTATTTTTTATAAAAGCCTTATTCAAGGCACCTGCATCGCCCCGCTGTCCTTTTCTAATTCTATCTCAAACAATTGTCAGGAGCAAGTGGGAGATTTAAGAGCTGAAGCGTCCACACAAAATGAATGCATAAAAAGTTAATTTTCTATATGACCAATACAAGCTTTTCTCTGCCAGATACAGTTGTAAATATCGATTCTGCATCGACACATAACATAACCTGTGCCCTCAGTGTTTTGCCAGTCCATAATATATCAGAGCTGATTTTTCAATTCAGGCAGTCTCAGCTGAAAAAATAAAACACACAATCAGATTCATGCCATTTTTTCATTACTTCCAATCACTTTCGGATCTGACAAATGCAAAATTCTCACAAAACCTCTAGATTCCTATCAGTCCTGATTGTTTCACATCTGTGAGTGTGTGAGCTGTGTATCTTTTTCCATAATCTTAGCAGAATTCAAAGGAATGAACTGAGACTTCAGAGACACATTTTAGCCGCCACACGCACCTGCCCTTAACGCAGACAACTGCACTCATCAGTGTCACATACAAAGTCACTCAAGCACTCTTTGAGCTGTAAGAGCATCCCTTTCACTTTTGCCAGAGGCCTCATGCAAACCATGCTGTACAAATATTTTGCAATATGATAAGGCGACCACATCACTAGGCATTTGATCCTGTGGTATTATCCAAACTCCTACACTGTTTTTTTAAAAAAAAAGTTTGTTTTTTTTTCCATTAAGAAGATCATGTATCATGTATTCCTATGTGTAGAGAAATAGGGAAGGTTGCTTAAGTACAAGTGTCACACAGACAATTTAATCCACACTGGCATGCAGATACATCACATCAGTCTGAATGATTCAATGAAAATCCTCAAATATGCTGTCCATTATATATATATATATATATATATATATATATATATAAGATGTCTGTGAACCTTTTGGAAGCAGGTCCCACTGTCACTTGTTACTGCTAAGTTGACTCTCTCTCTCTCTCTGCTGTCAACTACACTCATGTTGACGCGTGGAGGGAAAAGGATTCCTGCTGCACACATACGCACAATATGTACATGCACCCTACAACATCTCTTTTTTTTTTTTTTTTGCAGTGTTTTATTCACTTTTACCTACTGTAAGTTGTTGTGTGGCATTAGTTTGCACTCTTTTGCATTCTTATTTATCCTGCTGTTATGTCATCAGATGTTTACTAAGAGAACATAGGAGATTTTATGTAATATAAGGAAATATATGTAGTGAAGTTCTTGTAATGAGCAGATGTGTAGACTAGCAGCTGAGTAGTCTTGCCTAGCCAGTACAGTGTCAGCACTGCAAACTGGTTACCTGCACACATTATCATTCATATGGGAAATCACACCCTGTCTTGTTTGTATTTCTTAAAAGCAGTCATCATCATCTTGTTCAGTGCTAAGCCAATGGTACCCCTGCAGAACAGAGTTGGGGTGATGTAACATTTTTGCACATGGGATTGGTAATCCGTCTTTAAAAGGCTAATACTAAAAAAAAATAAATAAACAAAACAAATTAAAGTTGACTGTGTGACGGTACAATTCAAATCTTCCAAATCCAAACTAGCGGTGGTTGCTAGTTCAAATTTTTTGACTGCCACAGCGGAGGAGATTCTGAAAATAGTAATCAGCTAAACGCATAAAGAGAGGATGTTACCACTGCAGACCTGCAGCCAATGACAGGCTTATATCTAGTGCACATACAGTACATCAGACAAGCAGCTGAGGGTAAATGCCAAGATGCACAAATGACCACTTTATTAATAAAACATCAATATTGTATCTGTAGCAATGAAATAACATGTCACCTATTAATACTCCTAGGTAACATAAGCAGGCATGGAACTCAACAGTTTATCATAGTTAGAGATGAAATTATGATACATAGGTACAAGCTTATGGTGGCCAAACAGAAGTGTAAAAAAATTGAATTTAATGCTGAGTAGCTATCAATAATCATTTAAAACATTAAAATAACAGTCTCCTTTTTCCCCAAATTGTAACCAGGATAGTTGTAAGTTTAAGTTGCAAGGCAGGTTGTTTAATTAGCACCTGCAGAAATACAACACTTTTAATTGTCCACATATAGTTTTTAGGTCAGCTGACTTTCGTTTACTCTCTATAGCATTGTTTCTCAAATATGACTCAGATTCATCTATGAAAATGATCATGATATATAGTACATATTCTATATGGACCTATCATTTTCCCCCTTTTTCTTTTTAAGAAAATGCCTTAGAGTACAGCAGATAATTGTGAAATTTTTAATTTAATTCTATTTAATTTACTTTCTAATCACAAAACACATTTGAATCAAATTATTCTAAGGGAAATACATAAGGGGGTCCCTTTGTTTTTCTTTCTGTAGATTCTAATCTAAAGAAAACCAAAAAGATAGACTCAAGAACTCAAAGCTGTGATGGCCCTCATGTGTTTGTGTTACTGTCTCCAAGTGGCAGCTGGTCAGTAATAGACACTTTGGTCTTGCAGGGTGTTAGAACAAGTGCATCCTCTAGAGGCTGCTAATGGGACTTTTTCAGTCTGTTGAATTTCCATTGCTGTGTTCAGTTTTCTGCAGGTGTCAAAGAGCAACGCAGTACAACTTGTTTGATCTCAAACAATGTCTTCCTTGAGATGTTTTGATGTTCTTTCTTACTAGTGAGCCATTTGTCTTATCTGCCTTCAAAGTAAGATATATATCCTCTTTAGTGTAATACACATGCACTTTTAAGCATTTTATCTGTGAATTATTTTAATCAAACTGAGCAACTAGTATTTTGCAGGCATATAGAGTATATAACTTCCATTTCCTCATCTTCAATTTCTAATCCAACATAATATGACATTTATTTTGCTATTTTTGTCATGAGTAAAATGTCATGTGAATTTATTTAGGTTAAAAACAGAAAGAGAAGCCTCATTAGAGCAGCCTTTTCAGTACAAGGATGGAGAGAAAAGCAGGAAGGAGGCTTCACTTTTTTCTCAGCTATCTTGTTGGTAAATAGAAAAGCCTGGGGTGCTTTCTCTTAAATAAAATCCAACTTGCTGAGAACTAATCTCTTATTGGATGACCTTCACTAAATCAAATCTTAAATAGCTATTTAAAGTCTGTGGTTTGTGTGAGGGGGGTGTTCTTTGCCACTTAAAGCTAGTAAATTAGGTTTTGGATATTGGAGTTATTGATTTAATCAGTGCTTAACTGTGATGTTTTCAACTGCAAATTCAGAGGCAATTGACATCCACCATCCACACACACACAGATTCCCACTAAAGCAGAATTAAGTCTAACTTGTTTCCTTAGACGACCAGCCCACCCCACGTCCAATCACATCTCTTTTCATTTCATTTCATTTCATTTCATTTAGCTTGACCTGTCGTCTCTAGTCGAATAGCCATTTGATTTTAGCCAGTAACGAGAATTACTCCTTGAGGAAATAGGGTCAGTCTTAATATTATGAGGTAATATAAACGTGTTAAAAGGAATTCATTAAAAGAAAGCCATCTTCCTAATCAAACAGTAGCCAGTGTTATCTCCAGTGTTCCTCGTCTCTTGTGCGCTTTAAGCCTGTACTAAATGAGACAGCTTAGTTTTCCATCCCACATGGCATCCCATCCAATCTTCATGAAGACCTCTTCTCTAACTCTGCACCCACCCAACCAACCTCTCTCATTATTTACCCCATTAGGTGAGGCAGTAGGTGCTTGAATGGCATAAGAGGCCTGCACTGCCAAATAACTGCACCCTGTGGGGAATTTGCATTATTCAAGATTAAAGAGCCTCACACGGTGCCACACAGTATGGTGTTCCTTCTTCCCTTCCATTTTCGACACACTGAGGACCCTGAATGGCACACCTGTCTCCTGGCATATCCTCTGAAATAATAAGTGAGCAGTAATTGCTGAGGAGTGGGAAAGGTTTTGTACATCACGTCCTGACCTCATGAGTGACACAAACTTTAGACGACTACATTTATTCCCCTCCAAATGCATTTTTAATGTGGACTAAAAAGTGTTTGTGCATTATTATGTTTTGGATGGCAGAAAGTGTTTGTGACAGGTCTAATGGTTTGATTTTTTTTTCTTTCTGCCAGAAATCCTGAGGTGGCAGGTAAGATTGCTTCTTCTATGAAAGTTTAAAAGAACATAGTTTGAGAACAGACAGATTTTTTTCATTATTCAATCCCCATTGCAACTTCTGGATTTCACAACTACAGTATACCAATAGAGGATGAAGATACATTCATCCTTTTGGCCACCATAAGCTTGTGCTTTAATAAGAAAAAAAGTGAAATGACAGCTTTATGGAACTAGAATCCTCAAGCCAGCAGCGACCAAAGCCCAACACATGCTTTCCTTTTTCTATCAGCATTCAGCAGTCCTTGCTTATAAGGAGTTCTCATGTGTTTATTTGCAGAACCCAGCATGATAAACCCATCAGTGTTTTTTGTCTTTTCTCCTCCTCCTTATTCATCTTCTTCCCTCACTGATTTCCTCCCTTTCCTTCACTGTGTCTGCTGTTGACAGTTTACCTTACAGATGACTAATCTCACTCAACTACTGAGCAACCAAGTGTTGGAACAAGTTGCCTTCTGTAATAACTTGGAAACTCTGCCAGTTTCATGTCTTGAAAAAAAAGCAGCAATGAATTTAATTAGAAAGCTGTTGCACATTGCTGTGATACATTTCTTTTAATTAACCCCATGTGAATAAATTAAAAATAATAGGGGCTGAAAAGAGTGGAAAAACACGCTAATGAAGTTTTCCATTAATTGGGACGGCGTCTGCAGCCAAACCACAGTGAGCAGTGAGCAGCAGGAGTTAACAATGCCTTCTGTAAGCCTCAGAAAAGGTCCCAGGGCCTCCGTGCTGACTTCAAGTGTAAGAAATGCACCTCTGACGTGATGGAAATGACCGTAGGCTGGGAGAAAAGGCAGTCCTGTTCCAGGCTGCTCTGCTGAGACTCCACATGCAGTGCGTGAAGCTGGGCCAGTGTTAGTGTAGCCCTAATGCGGCTGACTCATTTGGAGCGGATCAGGAGTAATTATGGTAGGGAAAGTGGCTGCCGACTGTGGGGGTCAGGACACTTGTAACATGTGAAAAGAGCAATTATTCTAGGAGACAAAACCCTCCCTTATCCCGGGCAGTGCCAGGGTCAATGCAAGGGACGGCTGAGCTCTGTTTCATCGGGGCTTATTAGCCAAAGCAAGCTGCAAAGTTTGAGAGAGTGCATCTTGTTAATGAACAGTCCCCTCCTCATTCACACCAGCCCTGTCTGTGTTCTCTCCCAAATACTGTGGGTGTTAATTATGTCATAATAAGAGTAGCACACAGATGTAGAAATCAGCTCACAGACTGCAGCATTCATACAAAGCCATCTGGAAATGTAGCATGCTATACAGTCACAGCAGAAGCCTCTTAACAGCAAAGTATAAGAAAAATACTGCCGTTATGAAATAAAATATTGACTTGGGGCTTGTTAAGAAAGGTAGTTCCTTTTGAAAGAGTGCTCATCTGTGTGTTTTTTGCTCCTTGTGTAGGCTCTAAATGTGGACAGGAACATGATGGAGACAATGGGCTTTATTTTGCATATTATTCAGTAGACGCTCATCAATCTGCTTTTATCCCGCATGTGTATTCCAGCTGATATCATTACCAGATGTCTTGTGTTTTGTCTTGGCAATTGAATAACGTGTCTATGGGCTCAATTACGGCAATGAGGGAAGCTGAATGAAAGGGGCTGATTCATGCACACAATGGCAAGACATCTGCATGAGATCTCCATTAACCCTGGTGGCAGACACCTTGGACCAGGGTCAAATTTTATTTGGGATTGCCATGGCCACAGCGTTTCCAGTGGTGGCTGCAACAACAAAGAAATGGGTTTGAATCAGCCCGTAGCTTCTAAACTGCATGGAGACTCAAAGACTTTGTATCATTCAGTGCCAACAGAATAATTTGGGATTTTGCACCATCATCCATATAATATAATATAATATAATATAATATAATATAATATAATATAATATAACTTATAACTTGTAATTTCTCATCATAGGTCATTAATATTAATGTATTTTTGGTGTTTGATGAGATAATGACGATGATGGTATAGTTTCATTATTAATTGTCATTTAGTAACATAGTCTAATAGTCTAATTTCCCGAAACATGCCAGTCTGTGTGGATTCACCAAGCAGGTGACTAACACACCCTATTTGTTTCAGCTGGGGGCTGGAATTATTGAGGCCCCTGAGAGGACGCCCACCCAGGGCCTGCTTCCACCTCCTAAGGAGCCCAACTCCCTCCCCATGTGTCAGGAAAACTGAGCGAGTCTCATCGAGACCCTTTACCACCCCATGAACCACCAAAGTCTTTGTTACACTATGACACCATCTTTAAATTGATCAGAAGATATTTAACAAAACACAGAGCCAGATGTAGCTGTCACCTCTGCCATTAAAGTTGAATGCCTGTGAGAGCAGCTGTTTCACTGAGATCATGTGAGTTGTCACAGTGCGGTATAATAGGAATTAACTTGGGCTACATCCACACTACTTAGTTTCTGGTTTAGAAATACATTAATTCTGTTCCTGATATGCCTGCCATCCACACTGTTGCGACAAAAACACACAGGCACCGATAGCTCTGTTTTAGATTGAAAACTACAGGGCCGCATTTCAGTTTGGACGGGAAAAAAATACAGTAAAGACCTCTGGGTTTGCTTTGTGACTGATTCTCACCAGCCACAACTTACTATCAGCTGTGAACATAAACATTCTATTGACCCTGGCTTTCAGTTTCAGTGTTGTTGGTCTCGTACCAGAAGTCCCTGTCCTCATTTCTGACCAGTTTTGTTCCTCAGTAGCAGTACTTTCTGTAACAAATCTATAAACAGCAGACAGAGTCAGCTTCCTATTTAAATTTGCACGTGGATGCCCAGTGTACCCAGTGTGATTGGTCATGTGATATGTTTTCAGGTATGGTAATATGGATACAGATGAATTCTGATAGGAAGCTGAAACAATTGTGTAGATGCAGATTGTTGTTTTTTTTTTAATCTAAAACAGCCTTTGTAAAATCAAAACAAGACAGCAAGATTGTAGCCTCACAACTGTTTTCATAGGTAACCTATATACATGTATGTATACAGTATAATCAAGCTGATGTGCAGTTGTACATTTTTGCTTTTAAAGATATTATTGATAAAAATGTATGTTTGGTGCAGATCTGCTTTTTCACTGACGCCTGTCCAGTCTGAGGTGTGAGGAAACATAGGTCTGTTTAATAATTGTATTTGTTTCTACTTTCAGACATTTCTTTAAGTGCCACAAACAGCAGATTCTCTTTTAAAACCTTAAATTTCTTTAAAAGGTTAGCAGGCTGATGTGATTCTCTTGGTACCTCTAAAACGGAAGTCTAATTGGGGTTACATGGAAATCGGATGCTATCTCTATAATGGAAAATACATGCTCTGATAGACTGCTTACGCTGAGAAAAAAAACTAACTGTACATATTCTTGAAAGATGCAATCTTAAAGAAAGTAGATGGATGGAAGAAGCGAGAGATGACAGGCCTTTACACACATTACTAATGGCAAATTAAATTCCTTCTCAGGAAGGATATTTGGCAGGGCAAGTGCTGCCTCTCCACTTTGAGGGGTAAAATGCATCCCTTGTTGAAGAATGAATCATGATGTGGAGAGGCATGCTTTTGATGACATCAAATGACACTGGAAGGTCAGGGGCACTTGTATCTGTTAAATGGATTGGATTAAGTGGAAGCTGCCTTCAAAGTCTGCTGCTTCCTTTTCATAATGTAGCTTTTCTTTCCAGGAGGTGGCAAGCACGGGAAGTTCTGTTCTACACTGTCGTTTCCCAGGGTGCCAAGAGTGGTGACAGGTGCAAGAAAATGTCTCATGGTATTAAGGGAATTGAAAAGACATTTAGTTTACACAGTCATTTTTTATTCTGTCACTGCTCTTTGTTTAGTGGAGTTGAGCTAGCACTTGCTGCACTACTATTAAAGCTGCTTTCTAGAGGCTGTTTTGATAGAGGACATCAAATTCAGGTTTGTTCCCTGCAATAGCTTAAAAAAGAGGCATTAGTTTTCAGCATTCCTTATAGACATCTATTCTACAGTCTGGCCTAAAAGACTAGGACCTGCAGTGTGCATAAACTCGTACTAAGATCTATGTAATCACTTTAATGATGATGATAATTTTCTTAATCAATCTGATAGAAAGAGCGAGTAGCATAAAGTAATTTAAGAATAAGGTTAGACACTGGTCTTCTCATATGTGATGTAAAACCCACGTGTGATAACTTTCAGGAGTGTGTGGCAGGTGGTGGTCTCAACCAATTAGGAGTAGTTCTCTGGAGGTGAAGGAACAACCTTTTTTGTATAATTAGTTCTCTTATTCAAAGCAAAGATTTTGAGTAGAATAACTAATTTGGTATCATAAAAGGCAAATTAAAGATTTTTGTGATCCCCAAGGGAACTGCACCAATTCCTTTCTTCTTCTTTGCACAGGTACTGACACACACACTCACACACGTGTACACAGAGAGACACAGGCATTTTCTCTCTCTCTCCTCATTAAGACTGTTTTTAGTTCTGTAGAAACCTGTCAGGCGAGCACTGCTGGCATACCTGCAGTGAGCTCCCCTAACAAGCCATGAAATGCAGGTAGAGGAGTCCACCCTTATCCAGTGTGGCTTGAATGTGATGCTTTTTAGCTTCATTTACACTGAACACTGGTATTTATAGCAGGTTTTGTGATCCTAATGTGCCAGCTTTAAAGCGTCTGTTTTGAGGGGGAGAGAGGTGAGGGAGCTGGAGGGCTGGCGGAACATTAATTGATGGCTCCCATCACCAGAACTGGACCAATTAGCCTCTCCTTTCCACTTCTGATAAAGAAATAAGACGGCTCAACAACACCAGAGCACCTACTGACACATAAACCCAAGCCATAAATTTGACTAACAAGCACTCCTATTTCTTCCACCTCTTTTAAAAGGTGAAATGCTAATTGTGTTACATTCATAGCATTGTTCATGTGTGGATGGCCAAAAACTGCAGAACAAATCTGGATCCAATAAGGTACTTTGTGAGTTAGTGTGCGTGTGTGTGTGTGTGCCAAAGTGAGAGAGACAGAAAATTAGTTTTTTCCACAGCAGTCATTTGAAAAGTGGTGTAAGGTTTTTTGTGAAAGAGAACAAACTTGACAGGCTTAGCCGAGAAGAACAGCACACCGAGTGAAGCAGTCCCTTGTTATCAGCTGAGGGTGTGTTTATCACTGAGCAAACCACAGAAGTTACACTCAAACAACAGATCTAAACTACAGAATGACCCCATTCACACTCATCGTCACAGTGTTGTTGCAGTTGTACCTCCTGTGAAAGAAATGAAACAGTTCTTTGGTCTGAACAAAATGTACCCGCGCACATCTCTAAAGTGCAACAGTCGAACGGTGACATTTCCTACATAACTCAGTATAACTTGCGTGTATAAAACAGGCTTTTACATACCCGCACACACAAAATGCTGGCCTAACCCCCTACGATGCAGTGTCCAGCCTTTTTTTTACAAGGGAGAGCAAAATGTGTTTTGAAAGTAGAGTGGCAAGTGGCGTCCACTGTGTGTTCTTTTAGACGGATCAATAGCTCAGTGTGTGAGAGTGTCTTAAGAGCTGTTGTCTTGTGCTTTCAGCTGTGGCAGACCTGTTAGTGCTACAGAGGGGAGCTGCGCACCCCTGCCTTTGTACCAGTAGTGGCCTGAGGGGGGCTTTTAGTCCAAACACAAATGTCAACCACACATGGACTATTAGTGTTTAGTGCAGTTATTAAATGGACTTTATTTGTCCTTTAGGAGGCTAAAAGGCACACTTAGAGGGGACCTGCGTGACAGCAGGGCAATTTGCAAGTTTGATAACTTAAGCTCGCTCGCTGCAGACACATGAGTACAGATAAGTGTAAAGGGAGGAAAGGCTGTAATGCTTTGTCTGTGTGTTTTTGATTTGTGTGCACAGATATTTGTGTGTGTGTGTGTGTATGTGCGCAATCTTGTGTGTATTCCGGTGTGTGTACATATGAAACACAGTGAGTGAGTGTATGCTAAAAGGCACTTAGGCCATAACATATCTCACTGGGGTCTGGTAGCAGTGTTTTTGTGGTCAGAGGCTTTTAAAAGGTTAATGTTAATCTATACCAAACAAAGCCCATGAGGAGCTTTTACAGCTGCGGACAGATGAGTGAAATGGGCTTTGATGAAATGGGAGCGTAGGTAACTAACATGCAACACAGCTCGCTGTAAATACCACAGAAAGAACAATAAGCATTGTGTCTTTCATGCCCCTACCACTGTAGTCTGCTGTAAGTGATCATGTAACTTTTGTACTACAGCATGTTCTCAGTGGAACAAGTAAGTGAGGGCTTTGTAGACCAATGTGACCTGTGTGCCTATCTACATGGAAGAAGGTTTTTTTAATGCATATGAAGCAGGTAAAGCAGCGTGCTGTCGCCACGCGCAGTGCAAGGCTTTGACGCCTCGAGAAGCAGCCGGCTTATCAAAAAGAGAACATGAAAAGTCACTCGTGTTCCTGGGCCGTAAATCACGCATGGCTGTTTGTCTCCTTATCACTTCAGGTGTGCCGATGCTCTCCGTCCAGCCCAAAGGAAAACAGAAAGGGTGCGCTGGCTGTAATCGCAAGATTAAAGACCGCTACCTGCTCAAGGCCCTGGACAAATACTGGCACGAGGACTGTCTCAAATGTGCCTGCTGTGACTGCCGCCTGGGGGAGGTGGGCTCCACCCTCTACACGAAAGCCAACC
Organism: Brachirus orientalis; assembly: GCA_016785285.1. NCBI lineage: Eukaryota > Metazoa > Chordata > Actinopteri > Pleuronectiformes > Soleidae > Brachirus > Brachirus orientalis. Next base: position 5,404,951 of record JAFBJR010000172.1, read on the forward strand.
TCATCCTCTGTCGCAGGGACTACCTGAGGCAAGAAAGACACACAATCACCTTTCCCCACTCCAACCAAACACACAACATCAGAATAGCTATGACCTAGAACTACAAAGATTTTTGTTTTTTTTTTCATTCCACTTACTTTTGCTTTGGTTTGTCAGTCTGTGGTTTTAGATTCTTAAGATTATTTCATGCTATAATTAACAGGTATACCTGATTTGTTTTTTTGTTTTTTTAACTCTGGCAAACCTGTCAATAAGCCAATTAAGGCCTGTTTTTTCATCCGCTCTCCTGTGTGCAAAATACGATGTCACAAAAGCACCGCAAACAAAACGAGTTGGAGGGAGAAGAAAACATCTCAGTGGTTCTCAGTGATATTGTTACAGTTGCTACTATTTTCCTTTGGACTTGTACTCTAAGCTCATCTGCTAGAGAAGGATTTTAATTTGCTAATAAAATAAAGGGAGGTAAAAAAAATAAAAAATGTTGACCCAAGTTGGAAAAACACAATCATTGAAGAGTCATGTGACCCAGGACTGAACCCTGATCAAACACATCCCCATTAGTAAAAAACAATTAACTGGGAATTAAATGTTTTTTTGACCAGTGAGAATAGGTTATTAGATGAATCTTATTTCTCTCTTGTGCGATCAATTCAATTCAGAAAAATTAATATTTGGGCAAAAAAACAAACTAAATTTAATATTATTTTATTAGAGGACTGACAAAAGAACACAGAACTAGCTAAGTTGTAAAATATTCAAATATTTAAATTTATGAATGGTTTTTTAAATGTTTTTCTGTAGTTGCAAAAAGCTTATATACAGTAAAAAAAAAATGCACGTATGGGTGAACCCCACTAACGCTAGACCACACACAGCTGTAACAGATAAACTGTTGTTTCTTTTCAAGATTTTCTACATTGTTCCATTACTAATAATGAAAGTTTGTGGAAGTAAATATTCTAATTATTAATCATGAAATACATAAAGTTTTTAAAGAAAATCTGGTTATCATTATAGAATTAAATTCATTGCCCTCAGAATCATGAGGGACACACTAGATTCTCTCTAGTATGTTTCGAGTGACTCCCTTAAGCCATGAATGATAATCATTTTAAAATTATGCAAAGAATCTACAATGCTGTCGGTTTAAAAACCCAATATGTCGTGTGGTCGTATACTTTTATAGCATGCATATTTTTTTATAGCATGCATATAGGAAAAACATAAATTTTGGGGGTGATTGAACACAAGCATTTTACACACAGTAGATTGAAAAAAGGATGTCTCAGCGCATCTCTATATTACATCATATCATATATCCTTATTTATTATCCATATATTACAAATACTGTATAATAATAATAATACATAAAAATAGCTGTAATAGATACATGTCACAAGGAGGCAACAAGATACTACATTTATTTAATTTTTTTTTATTAAGGATAAATTTATCTAGCTGGTACTATTTGTTAGTAAAGTCAAACTGTGTGCCACCTCCATGATTGATTCATTTTATAAGAAATATGTAGTGTATAAAGGATGCAACATGAACCACTATGCCAGTGCAATGTTTTCATACTGTTAGATGTTTATATTTTGTTGGTAGATTTATTTATTTATTATTGTAAATTAGTATTTATACTGAGCAGATGTATGACAATTATGTTTATTAAGTTTTGTTCGAGAACCTTCCTTTTTTTGTGTGTTTCCATCTTTTTATCTATGTCGACATGAGGACGTGTCATGGAGGAATGTGTTTCTCAGTGGCAGCAGAGCTGTACAGTATGCTGTGAGACACCTCCAGGCAGGGTTGTTGCTTCATCAGTGTCTTTGGCTCTGTTTCCTCTCTCTGTCAGATGCCCCTGCCATCTGCTTGTTAAATTAAACATGACCATTTCCTGGGCATTAAGTCACATTCCCATTGAGGTCTTACCATTTATCTGAAGGGGAATCCCCTGGGGCAAACTTAGGGATGCTGGAGCCCTCAGCCCCTCCCTACCAAAAGTCCCTGTCCTGCACAGTCCTCCCCCCTCACTTTCTTCATTCTCCTCCAATCTACTTGTCTCTCAGCTCCCTCACAGATGCCTCCAGCTTACTGCTACCCATTTACCCTTTTAGGTTTGAGAAGAAATAATTTCAAATCGTAAAAAAATCCAACCATCATCAACGTGGTTTTCATTCCACCTCACTCATGCATCTCGATGACATTTCACTTTGATTTCAGCTCTTCCTGTGACCTGGAAGAAGCCCACAGACCACTTGAAAGGTGCTTAGGAATGTTATGTTGAGATAGGCCATTACCTTTCTTCAGGTCCCACACACTTAATGCTTTTAAGATGCAGTGAGAGGTCCTCTAAGACCTGACAATTCCCTCAGAAGGGGCAGATGGTGCAGATGAGGTAATGATAAATGGGCAAATGACAAAGAGAAGGTAAAAAATGATGAAGCTCAAAGTTTCACTTGGGAAAATACATTTGCTTGAGAGGACAGTGACCCCCAAGCCCCAAGCTATAGGTACCTAACTACTTAGTATAGTAATGGGAGGAGGAAAAGCTTTTACATTATGAGCTCATAAGATGCAGAGGTCAGAGAGGAGATGAAAAAAGTCAGGAGTTTGGAATTCTAAAATAAGAAATAAAAAGGAAAGAGGAGAAAAGATAGAGTTCTCTTTGCTTCTGTTGCCCCAGACTGCAAAATGAAATCCATCCCTCTCATCTGCTCTTCATTCTGCAACAAATGCCCAACACTTGATGGCATAAAATGCTTGGGATTAATTTGATTACAGGACAAATTAAAAACCTCACTCTTGTATGGAGAACAGGCAGCTGGAGAAACAGCAATATTTGATGCAGGTAATGCAGTCTTTATCCAGTGCAGGCCTTCATTTCATTCCTTCTCGTCTGTGTAGTACAGTGAAGGCTCCCCTCACCTGCAGTAATGAAGTTAACTCTGTGCACTGAATCAGCCTTGTGCACTTCATTAAAGAAAAGCGGGTGGATCAAACACACTTTGGTTATTTCCCAGGGTTTGGAACCCAGCCATCGTCATATTAATTATTATGGGAGCTCCATCTGTGATCGTCCTTCAGTCGCATTAGCAACTTATTGAATGCACTCACGCTTTCCTGAACCCTACACTTGAGCACCCACAAGCATTAAAAATACACGCACACACACACACACATCCAACCAGTGTCCTCCCCTGCCCTCTAAAGCATTGCACCAACAAAAGTTCAGTTTCTTTTTTTTCTGATGTTCAGGTAACTATATCAGGAAAGGATTGTTAGCACACTCTTTAATTATAAAGTAGAATAATAGATAATTAGGTATTTTTACCTCATCAGAGGGTTGACAATCGCGTCTTGGTGTTCTTGAAGCCTCAAATAATTTAATCTTCTATTTCATATATTAGAGAGAACATGAGAGCCATCCACTTATCAAAATGGGGTATAATTAACTGGAGGAGGAAATTTTTTTAAAGATAATGAAGATCATGAGTTATCCACAAATGAGTGAAATAGCAGGAGGAAGATGATAGCTCCATCTGGATGTGACTGTTTTTACAATCTGTCCTTTCCTTGTTTCTTTAGTGAGTAAAACACAACTGCTCTCACAATGTAACAGTTGCTCTTCCTGTCTGGGCAGAAGAGATCGGAACAGAGAGGTGTACATTAAAAAAGAAAAAAAAAACTGCTGGAGAAGGTCATAACATGCGATGCATGCATTAAAAGCTTTCCGTTTTATGAAATCTGACAAACCCTGTGCAGGCAGGGATGTCTCAAAGAGCTCAGAGAACAGGTACAAAACTTCCAGAACCACAGCACAATCTGAGAGAAGCAATACAGAGAGAGGCAGTTGATGCACTACAGAAGCTTTAAGGGTTTGAAGTTTGAAAAGCAGCAAGTTGAAAGAAATAAAGAAGCCCCTCTTCTCTCTAAAGACCCATTGTAATAACTCAGTAACAGTGGAGAGAGAGCGGAGCTTATTTATGTTGCTGCTGTCCAACTCCACTCGCCCCCCAAAAAAACACATCAGCACACAACGCGATTTAGCTGCAAAGCTAAATTGCTACTAAAATTAGAGCTTTTTTAGGTGCAGAGTACAAAGTATTGCTCTCAAGACGGTATCAATCACCTCACTCACCCCGCCCAATCACTCATGTACCCACCCAGAAACATTCACATATCTCAATATATACAACCAGGACATTAAGACCAGAATCGATTATATACGACAAGGGAGCCGAGGAAACACCATATCACAAGTCTGAAGATGAGGAAACACCAAAGTGAATTATAGATAGATAAATATGCAATACAAGAAATACATTGTGCACAATTTGCTAGACAGTAAGTTGGAGTGGGAAAGATGGAAGATTGACACACATGTTGTCTATTTCATATAGAGTTTCTGTATTTCATGGGTGATGAAATATATAAAAGGAAAAAAAAGGCAGACTTGAAATTGAAGTCTAAACTACCCCATTTCCAGAGGTAGAAAAAAAGCAGGTTCACCTGCTCCATTTTGGGCAATATTCTGGTATAACTCGCATTCAGTTTCTATAGCATGAATGTTTTTAGCATACCTCAAATTTTACAATATTTTCTATTTCATCTTACTTCATTTATTTATTTATTGCAACTTTGTCACTCCTTGTCATTGAGTTTCATTATATTGTGCTTTTTTGTGTCCGCATGTTTGCGATATCACATTTTACAAGCAAGTGATGAGGAGTGAAGGCAACAGACCAACTATGGGCAATGGGAATGGTGTTCTTCACCTTTTTATCAGGTTCAAGTGGGTTCAAAAAAGTCTATTATAAACTTGGTTGTCCCACTGACTGCTTCACCCTCTTCTTCTAGTGTTAATTTGCAGTTGGTAAACCATCTTTATTGGGATTACTTCTGCCAGTTGGACTGAAGCTGCTACACTCTCACTCATGGGTGTAATTTGGTGTTCCAGTATGAGGTTTTGGTGTCATATTAGACCAGATTGGAAATTTCTACACTGACCAGACTCTCCTAAAATTCAAAACCTACCAATGTTACAAAGTAACATTGAAGACAACAGCATCAAATCTTTTTTTATATATATCACTTGTAGTTTTATAGTTGCAGCTTTGTTAAGTACTATAAAAGGGGTCATATAATATCAAAACATCAAGATTCCTAAAAACAGATCTGTCAGCCAGGATTCTTTTACTTCACTACAGCATTATTCCATTCAGAAATCAACACCATAATATCTCACAGGTTGTGGGGAGCAGCCCAAATCAGCACTAACCCTCTAATCCATTTACAGTAAATGAACCACAAAAATTTTGCGTATAGAATGGGAGCCTTTTTCAACTCTTGCTGATAATTGATCGACAAAAGCGGATGAGCTACAGCTATGAAAAACAGCCTCGTATTTTCTCATCATTCACATTCCATTTTAATAGAAAAGCTGTTAGTGTTGAATTTTTTCACTTTCTTATTACAAATATTGATACATTTAATCCAAATGACGGGGGGAAATTGAAGTGCATGAGCCACTGCACTCCTATCATACAAGACGTGGGAATACATGGGAATTCTGCAAAAAATAGTCTAGTCATACAGTAAAAAAAAAAAAAAAAAAAAGTTGTTTCAGTGCTGTGAAGCGCATCAACTTCAGAAGGAAAAAAAACATGAAGCAACTGCATTAACGCAGTTCTCTTGTATGTACAATCTGCAATGTGCAATACTGGGTTATGGTTTCACCTTAATGTGAGGTCAAACAAAGCATTCACACCCCGCCTTTCTCCCTGCTTGTATAGAAGACATTAGCTCAATTTAGTGATGTTTTCATTTGAGTACTGTCATTACTTTAGCATAAAATAAAGGCAATTACCTGGTCAATTCTGTTATGTACTAGGTCCACGTTCAAAAACAAGAACAGATATAACCATAAACATATGATAATACTCTTCATGTTGTTTACATATTCCCTTTTTAGAACATGAACACATGTTGCATTCTCCCAGTTGGAATATAATCCCATTTAATTTTTGGGGTGAAACATTCATTGCTTACTCAACAAAGCGTTAAGCTGTTCAGTGCTGCAGCAGTGGTTAAACTCTGGTTGCTTTTAGTTTTGTAGAAGCAAGGAGAGAAGACGGCCATGTTTTTGAACTCTCAGGCTGTAATCTCCTCTTAGCACAAGGAGCTCAATTAAGGTGTGTGTTGATGCCACATTAGAACCCAGCTATGTCTGTCTGAGTGGCTGAAGAGATGTGTGCGAGTGTAACACAAGGATATCCTATGCACTTTCTAAAATTACAGCTCTTTGGTATAGTGAACCTAGAAATGTATTTAATTTAGAAGTGCATCCTGACATGGGTTCAAGGCTACAGTGGTGATTTATTAAAACTGAATTCACATGCCATGAAATAGTATTAAAACGTATACTTTACAGGATTCGAATAACCTTTTTGTGCTACCAGCAACACACTTGACTGTCATCTGCATAGCTTATCAAAATTAGAAAGTATCACTCACATGAAGTGCACATGAAATTAAGTCTTGTGTTTTACCTTGGCCATTTTCTCATTCTCAAACTGAGATACTCATCAGAGTCAAATGGGACAAAAATGAGCCAGGGTAGGCACTGTTATATGATTACTTAACATACCAACTGGCGACAAGCTTAAAAAAAAATCAAAAACAAGTGCATACACTACCAGTCATAATTTTGGACACACCTTCTCTTTCAATTCAATGAGAAAGTGTGTCCAAACTTTTGACTGATAGTGTACAGTATATTAATTACAATTTAAGAGTATGTTAATCTAATTTTAAATTTAATGAGAGCCATAAGTAACATACTTTAAGCTCAAAAATGCCTCTACCTCATTAAAGTATAGCAGATGGGATTGCAATGTAAACAGCTAGACATAGGCTATAGGAACACATTACAGACACCAATTAATTTGCGATTAAAGCCAGATGAGATCTGTTCGTATCAGTAACTACAAGTGTCTAGCATCTGATGTCCATGAGAAAGCAACTGAAACATCAACTTCACTCATGTAACATGGCAATGTATCAGATATATACCCCATCTAGGACCACATGTTGAAGTGGCTGATTTGAAAATCGGAATTTGATCCAAGTCTGGTAAACTGAACATAGTCATAGCATAAAGACAAAGAAAAACAAAGATGCCCCACCACATCAGAGTCATTGGTAGCAGGCTGGGATTCATTGCTACACATTTTGCCGACCTGTGTCATATGAGACCCTCGTCCTTTGCCTCGCAGGGTGCAGAGGAGATGCGTTCTAACAGTTCTTCAAGTTGTTATAGGTTTGTTAAAGTCAGTCTTGGTACGTGACCAGAGCTTTACAGGCTGATTTAAAGCCTTTGTTCCCTGAAGCAAAAGTCATTGAGTGTAATCCTAAGCACAGAGGAGCTCAGGTGTGTTGAAGCCTGGAGCACTCCCTACCACTTGACTGTCATGATGACACATGAGGTGTGAGGTTTTTTCAGTGAAGAGCAAACAGTAGCAGAAAGAATTAAAAATATATTTCAAGTTCGCGGATAGTTCTGGCCAAAAAAAAGCTGTGTTTTGTGCACAGATCTCTTATGCTGTAAATTTAAGAATGAAATAGTTTAAATGCCAATGTAAAGGTCAATGTTTATAGCACTGATGCTGCATTTGCATCATGTTTGGATCAATTCTGAATGGTTGAAAACTGTTTCAGTTTTTCAACAAGTGATTCTTTTAAGGATCTCTCAATTTAGAAAATAACTTGTGTGCTACAGTCAGTGTACTGTGTGGGTGGAAGATGTCAACTATGTGAGAAAATGCAGTACCCCCCCCCAAAAAAAAAAACAAAAAAAAACAATAACCTATTATAACAATGTCTGTGTTTAACACTCTGTGAATCCCACTCATGAAACATAACAGCCTTTCTCCCTCTGATTGTGTCTCTGCTGCTCCTCTGGCCTCTAATTAGAAGCAAGACTGCTGGATATACAGTTTCTTTAACAAGGTGAAAGCAACTGAATGGGACCAGCATAAACAAGGCAGAATATTAACAGAGTGACTCCGATCTGTCTGAGCCGCTAAAAGTTTGGGGGGGAAAAAAAGGTTTAAGATAGTACTGGAGTGGCAGCCTGTTGTTGTCTTATCCCCTCTCGCGAAGGCGTGAAATGGTTCTTCTCTTGTTGCAGAATATATGAATCTTTCTGTGCTTGAGAATCTCCAAATTAAACATTGAGGCCAGACACCTGGAAGGTAAACATGTAAATCTGAATTTGAAGTTCCTTTGCTTTGAGAGGAGATGGCGGAGCTACACGAGTGCCTGCTGGCTCTATTTGTGATCTTTATCAGTTGTCTCTAATCTAAAAAATAAAAATAAAAACAAGCAACAGTCTGTTCATTGAAAAACATTTAAGTTAACTTTAACTTTTCAAGACTCTTCCTCACATGTATGCCTCAGAAAAATTTTTGGATGAAAAACAAAAAAGATAGATGGAGGAGGGATTGAGTCTGAATCCTTGAAACTGATATATCACAATACTACAGATCACAGTCCTGTGTGTAAAAACCTAGCTGACTTTTGTTGCTTGAATCGTAAGCTATTTTAGTTTTAAAAGGCAGAGACCCAACAGCACAAATGGTTCGCCTCAGATTTGTTTTCTTTGCCTTTGCTATGTACATGTGGAGGAACCCTTTGAAGAAGGTGATTAAAACCATGTGATCATTTTAATTAGATCATTAGTCAAGAATTAGATTTATGTTTGTAACTCTCATTAAGGAAAAATACAGAGTGGCTGCCAAGAAAAGATTACATTCTGCAAATTTCCATTTTGTCCTGCTTCCCCTTCCATTGTTTGCTCTTTCATTGTATCAAGATAAAGTGAAGGTGGGTTAATCTCTGTCTGTGCTCTCTGTATTTCAGGCTCTTTGGTACAACGGGGAACTGTGCAGCCTGCAGTAAACTGATCCCAGCCTTTGAAATGGTGATGAGAGCCAGAGATAATGTTTACCATTTGGACTGTTTTGCCTGTCAGCTTTGTAACCAGAGGTAAGAACGGGGATCATAACTGCATAACAAAATTGCCTTGAAAAAGAAAATACAGACAAGAAGATAAAATTGCTTATAGCTTAAATATTGGAGGAGTTGTTGACAAAGCTCTCTGGTGCGACAGAATTTTTCTGTCTTATTACATTTCTTGAGACCACACTTGAGTCTGAAAGAAAATAAAAACTAAATTGTGGTTGTCTTCCTTCCACAATAAAAGGTTGCTGTAAGGAGCTAATTATTTTTTATTATGAAATTCTATGAGCAGTTTGTCCTTGTTAGTGGTTAGATCTGTAAAATGTTTAATTTCATTGTAGATAAGTAAACTTTAGGCCAGAGGGGTGGAAAATTTGAGCAAAAACAGCAAAGTCTTCCAGAGCAAATATGTGTATTCATTGATTATTGATTTGATTACTAAAAGTTGATCAGTTAAAGCGATGATGATGATATGAGTGAATTACTACCTGATTTGCCATAAATATTACCACAAGATGCATACGTTTAGTGAAACGCTTACAAGGTTTCTTGAATGCATCTTAATGCCACTCCCCAATGACTGTTGAGAAGCATTTCCGCAGAAGATGTGCAACACTATTTCCATAGTGATAGAAACTATTATACTATAATTCGAGAGAGCACAAAGCCTACAGTATATGGTATGATGTTCACAGAATATGACATACCCAAATATTGCTCTTTTCCATTAATACACTGTCAGTAATGGCACCTCTCTGGGAGCAGAACGTCCTTTGCATGCTTGTCAGAGGTGCCATGACCCTGTTCTTTCACACACCACAAGCCCATTAACCTTCTACAGGCCAGCTTCGGTTGCCATAGTGAACACCTGATGTCAGGGAATTATGACCGCAGTCTCTCGTCTCAGCTGGCATCACACTGCCACGGCTGTGACTGTTTTACCACACTGGCACATTAATAAAGCTGGGCTACACTTGACTATTCTTATCTTCACTTTCCTTCAATCACATTAGCCGTCTTCACTGTGTCCCACCAATGACCAGCAGCATGTAAAATACCGTTGGGCCAAGCTGTTATGTTTCATTTTCCTTCTTTTGTTGACCCAACGATTTTAGAGTAAAAACATTCTCAAGCACTAGGACCAAAGTGGTGTGTGGGAGCTAACCCACATGGCAAGAGTTGCATTTAAAAATCACATGGTGACAGTTTAAGGAAAGATGACCTGCCACTACTAATGTCTGCTCGCTTTCAAATAATAGAGGTTTGAATTAATTAGGGAAAGAACAATTAATAGTCCTGATCAATTAAAGAAAAAAAGCTTGATACATGCTGCTGCCTCTAAAACATGTATACATTTTTTTCATTTATACATTTATTTCTTAAAGTTACATTTTGTTTTGATTTTTTGCATAATCTATGTAATTTTAAAGTTTATACGTCATTTTTATATAAGCAGCAGCAGTTGCCGACACTAATTGCAGACTGGAGACAAAGACTGTAAGTGCGGTTCAATGAATGTATAATGAGTTGAAGCTGTTTTGTGTAATATCTCTATTACAAAACTGAACTATATTTTCTAGAGTTTCTAGAAACCACTGCCATAGCAGAGCAGAGTGGAGTTAGCCAGTTGATACACGAGAAAACATACACACACACACAATTCTGTCATTATGCAAACAGTCATTGCATTTGTGTTTTTAACCAGTTTTACTTTTTTATTTCTTCTCTGTCCACAGGTTTTGCGTGGGGGACAAGTTTTTCCTAAAAAACAACATGATTTTGTGTCAAATGGACTATGAGGAGGGCCAGCTGAACGGGAGCTTTGAGACGCAGGTTCAATAGTTGGAAACTCATGGCAGCAACAATCAGCTCCACACTTTACACACAAGATGGATGTTCTGCTGCACTCAAAAAAGAGACAAGCGTCTGTCTGCTTGCCTGCAATACTTTTTAAGACCCCTTTATCAGTCCCTAAGGACTCTATTGTAAATGTTCAACTTTTTGCCCCTCCCACAGCCCCCAACACTGAGCAGTTACAAATGTTGATGTACAGTTGTGCCTGCTTAGCTGAGCACTGTATTGCTTGTATGTTTTGTGAAACTTGATTTCAGGATTGTTTTTCTTCTCCTTTTAGAAATGGTTAATTGGAGGGTATGTACAGTCTGTTTTCTCTGTATATATAAACTGGAACATTTATTTTATGAAATGTAATGCAATTTTATTACTAGTGTGAATTAAAGATTCATAAATGTTCATAGTGAGTTTTTTTCTCTTGTACCAAAACCAAAGTTGTTGGAGGAGGTTAACCCATGTGTTATGTAATCATGTCTCCAATAACCACACTGGTATACAAAGCCTTGCAGGAGAAAAAAAATATACATTTGAATTCCTTCTTTAAAACATGATGCAACGAAACAAGTTTTATGACATTTTGCAAAGCACTGATGGAATTAGAAATGATGTTTAAAATGGACTAAATAAGATTTTATTTGGAATAAAAGAATGCTTCTCCAAACTGTTGTTGTTGTGAACGTGCACTTGTCATGAAACAGAGTGAAATGAGATGAGCTGCCCTCTTGATCCATAATTTACTAATTGCCGTCTGACTTCTGCATGAAGGAGTGAGCGGGTGAACCCTAAAATGAAAGTGCAAATAAATTAAAGAGGTGCAGAGCTGTATTATTTTAAAAAGAAATAGACTTAGTTAAATTGTTTATCTGATTAGGTCATGTCTGCTGCATGCACCAACAGCCATAAATCTACATATTCATACAGTGTATACAATAAATGAAGTGTAGTGGAGGCATGGAAAAATTCAGCTGATTCCTTACAGTTACTATTACTGTGCTGTCAATTTATACTTTTTTTTTTAAAATTGCATAAACCTGACCTATTTTAGCTATTAAGACAGAAACTAGTAATTATTTCATTATACATTAATCCGCTGCAGATAATACGCTCAATTATGATGTTACAATGCTTTTTCAAAACCCAAGATGAGATTTTCTTTCGTTTAGAATGATGAGCATTTCATTACAACAATATTAGAAAATAAGATTTTAGCTTTGGTTGAAGGTATTTAGCCATTTCCATTGAGACTGACATGGAAACCTCAAAATGTTTTCTTGCATTGTAAAACAATGGCAACCCATTAGAGAGAACAAACATCAGTCTTTTAGATTTTTTCCCCAGAACTCAAACAGCCAGAGGTCATAAAAACAAAGGGCTCTTAGATCATTTATCCACAGTTATCCATTTTAAGGATTTACACCATATATTAGTCTGGAATGAAGACTTCTATGGCCTTTAATTTCACTCTGGAACAATGACATCACATCTTACCAGACCTAATGTGTGACATGTTTGACCCTTAAAACCAAACAGACATGAAGTTGGTCATCTTACATTACTAGCTTTGATTTAGTGGGATGTTATAATTGTTTCTGGAAAACTGTATGAGGCCTTTTCACCAGCGCACAACGTAGGGGTAATGAAAAGAAAAATCTAATCACTGCTGGTGCAAGAGCCACAAGTAAAGCAGAAAGTACAGTAAATAGAGTAAAGTAGAGGAATATGAATACACACATTAGCTGATGTTGATATGTTGATATTTGAATTTTACTTGTGAAAATCAGAATCAGGTGGTAGCCAACAAAATATAATTAATTCTGGTCTCCAATACTGTATTATAGATGCACTAATTCACAAACTAAGCTTCTTCCTTTGTCCAGGAAAGCAAACCAACTTCAGATTTTAGGCCAGGCATGAAACTCTGTAGGCACTTGCCTACCAGCAGGACACAGAACAGCAATATAATTTGGTAGCACATAAATCAAGTGTGCAAAGAGCATTAATTAGAAATTCATTAAAAATTCAGACTCACCGGCAGGTGTGCAAATAAAGGATTAGGTAGACATCAATTATACCACATAAGAGAACATTTTAATTGCAATTCCTGGATTGATTTACAGAGGGAAACAATCAGGCTCCATGCAATATGGCTGATTGCTCATTTTCTGGAAAAAATAATGAGGAAACCTCCTCTCCAGGTAACACTGCCCCCAGCTGTAAGTTCACACACACACACACACACATGCACATGCACAGAGAGTGTCAGAATTGTGTGTGCACACACAGATGCATTCAGGTTTCAGTTTATTGTACATATACAAGGGTACACACCCCAAAAAGCACATTTTAACACCAATCATGGAATAGAACACATGTGCATGAAACTGACATGACTCAAAAACACATGATACATGCTCAGCCAGAATTACAACACATCACTAACACACAAACACATTCACTGCAGCTTGGCATCCCCATCTGCTTGTGTTAGTGGGGAAGTTCTTAAACACCAAATGTTGCACTGTTATGACTCAAGTTTGTGAATTCTCCAACCTCCTCTGTGTTCCTGATTACTGCATTATGGCATCTGCTTAATTAGCTTGGCTTGCATCATATGTTGCGCACGAGGGGGTGTTAAAAGTGCCCTTCCCTATTGCTCATTATCTGTCTCGATTCATGTGATGTATCATCTCTCTTGACAGACATTCATATTGACAGAGGGACAGCTGTCAGCATGGTCATAAAGAGTGCATGTTGAATAAAAACAAAAAAAATGAAAGAGGGCAGATTTCAGAAAACATTATCAAAATTGTAGTTGAAACTCACAATTCTGTGTTTCACTTCCCATCCACCCACAATTCAAGAGGACAAATTATAATAAATTTCATTTTATGGATGAGAGTTTTTTGGGAGAAGGAACCAACATTAGGTTATGAATTTTTATTACTACAGGTAATATTCAAAATAACCTTCTGCCTTTGTATTTTTGAAATTAGTGTAGTCAGCATCCAACTCTTGGCGAGGAATCAACCTCATTATTGCTGTGTGGAAAATTATAATTGTTATCAGCATAACAGCCCTGGACAATCATTTCTATCCCACAATAAACTGCTGTTGTGACAGAACAGAGTGTTTGTGGATTGGAAATGTCAAATTTGTGCTGTATGTTTAGTGAAGCAATATATGGACATGACAAGTATAGTTAAAGTGAGTACAACACATCATGGGCTTTGCCCCCAAGGTTAAGGCACTTAACTACACAATCATCTGGTATTCAGGTGATACTGATGTTACAGGAAACAAGGAAAGAAAAAGAAATATTGAAATATTGAAGGTATGCATCACATTCAGATCTGCAACAACCCAGTCATTAATCACTACAGAAATAACACCATGTGACACTACACCCTTACTTTCAGCCTTGCTAAAAGGACACACCACTTTCTGTGGGGGCAATAAACCCTGGCAAAGTTGCATTAAAAAGAAGGGGGAAAAAAATCGGTTGCGGGGTTCTTCTAATAACTCCTCTAGACAAGAAAAAAATGATGGTGCAGTCGACTGACTTGAGTTAAAGCCCCTTTTAATGTTGCGACTTCCCAAGGTGAACAAAGTGAAAAAAATATTTACAGGTGGGGAAAAAACATAAAAATACTCAAAAGGGTATTTACTACTATACATTATATATACATATATATATATATATATATATATATATATATACAGTACATATGCAAGTAATCAGAAACAGTTCTCTAAATGTAACCAACAAACAAAAATCCAAATGCAGGTGTTACCTCCTCTGTAAAGAAACACACACACTCACTCCTGAGGCCCTTTTGAACAGCTTGTCCCCTTCCATCAGGCTTAAAAAATGAAATACATGAATTTATGTACTTTTAAGCTATTTATTTAATCAGATAAGTTTTGCCCCCTCCCCATACTCTTCTGTTGTGTTGACATATATTGAACAATATAGAAAAAGGATTAAATAAAATAACCTTGGTCACCTGACTAACAAAGCCTGACTACCAAAGACTACCCAAAGTGTGCACCCAGTGTTGCCCAGATAATTATTGCGCAGAGTGGGGTGTTAAGCGACAGAAAAGAGGATGAAGAGAGAGAGTGGACAAGTGGTGCATTTGTGTGTGCTCTATCAGCAGGTGTGTGTCTGTGCGCTCTGCAGTGGGTGTGTCTGTGCACATTTTTCAGTCAGTGACGGGACCAAGGGAGCAGCTCCGTCACAGTATCCCCCCCATCCCAGAGGTTGACGATGTGCAGCAACCTGGAGAGGTAGCTCTGCAAGATTCATCAGCTCATCCATGTCAGTGCTGGGTGGTCCATCTCTAGGTCAAGCTCCCTGCCCATGAGGTAGTAACACAGGCTTTTTAGTGTCCACTTGATGGCCAGGCCTTCCTTTTCCATTGTAAAATACCTGGTCACCCAGGGTAGCAGTTTACAGCTCAGGTATACTACTGGTTGCACCTCCTCTGGGCTTCCTTGGGCTAAGACTGCCCCAAGTCCCACAGCAGAGGCATCCACTTATACCAGAAATCTTCTGGTAAAGTCAAAACTCTTCGGGACTGGTGAGGAAAACAAATAATCTTTTAAAATCCTGAAAGCATCCTCAAAGTCATCAGTCCAGGTCACTGGTTCCTTTGGTCCTTGCTTGTCAAGGATGTGAGTGGTGCAGCAATGGAGGCAAACTGAGGCCAAACCAGCGGTACCCACCTGCCAAACCCAGGAAGGTCCTCACCTCTTGGGGGCAGTTGCTAATAGCTTCCAACGTGTGGGTGCAATTCTCCTCCAAGGTGTACCTTGTGTACCTTGCCCAATGACACTTTGCAAGGCTCAGGGTTAGTCCAGCTCGTTGGATCCTTTCTGGGATCAGTGACAGGAGTATAATATAACCTCTTCCAAGGTCTTGCTGAAGATCACCACATCATCCACTGGCATCTAAAACACTGTGTATGGTCTTCTCGACTTTTCCAATGGTACCTGCCAGTAGCCCTTGCAGAGGTCAAGAGTGGAGAGTCAAACTCCGAGCACAATGACCACTGGACTGCACCACTCAGACTTGGAGGGCTCAATCACCCAAGGGCTGCATCTGCTCCACCTCCTTATGCAGCTTCTCCACCACGTGTCGGGGTACCCCTTAGGACCGCTGGTGGCTTAGTCGAAATCTCCTTCGGTCAGATGACATGTTCCACCAGAATGGTCTTCCCTGGGTTGGCAGCAAACAAAGACGCTGCAGTGAATTCTAAAGATGCACAGTGGCTACTGAAAACCCCATACTTGTCGACCTCTCCCAAGTGCATTAGAACTACAGTAGCTCTTGTGTACGATAAAGAATATAAAACTTTCAAATTCCACTCCTTTAAACTCCTACTCTCTTCACTGTTTATTTCTGCCTATTTGGTTTATACATATCGGGTTATGAGTATATGAAAAGTTCAACTTTATTTGCTTTAAAGAAACTTCCTCTTCAAAAAGCAAAATACACGTCCACTGGGGTGATTTTAGAACATGGCAGTGCAAAACAGCAGCAACTATAAAGCAAGGCCCTTGCTTGAAGTACAAGGTTTATTCCAAGGTAGGTCAAGCCAACCTACATGTTTCTTTTTTTTAAAAAAAAAGGGCAAAGATGCTGAGTGTGGTGAACTGAATAAATTGTATATAGTGTATATTTTTCCCATTAGAAAGAAACTGATTACTGATCACACAAACACCAAACATGTGTTCCACTGATGCCTAATGGGCCTGTGTGAGATGTGCCATACACTGGTGAGGGCAATTAGTCACATGTGGCGTTGATTAGCACTGTTTCCACAACAGTGCTGGAAGGAATATTGTATATAAAACAAAACACTAAATTACTGCTGAATCACCTTTTGACAGAATGCAATAAAATGTGAGAAACTATTTATCTTCATGGTAATAGCAGGTAAATGTGAACACGTTAACTGTAGCATGGTGCCCGTGGCTAAGATTATGCATATTCTACCTACAAACAGCCTCTGCCCAAGCAATGCATATAAAACTGAAATAAATGGCTACAGATGCATGAACTTGCCCTGAAAGAGGTTTGCTTACTCTGTGATCTCATTCTTAAATGAAACCAATTTGCCTAGAAATTGGCTCTAAGGCCTAATGCTGAACTCTGTACATCAGCTCCACCACACACACACCCACACACCGGCTCTTACATATGCAGTTTCACAGTCACACTGCTTCCACCCCTTTGCTCGCTGCAAATCATGTTTGACTTTGAAGTGCTAATTTTGGAAGTTTAGCCAGTTTTTATTTGCTGCTTTGAAATGTATCCCATAAGCTGCTGCACCAGCAATGAAATATACAGACCTTTACAATGAGGGATAAGTGACCAAAATGAGAAGCGCCTGGTTTTCTAACTTACATTATATAACTGTGAATAATCTCCACATAACATTTCCTCCTGTGCCATCCGTGCCTCAATTTATATTCAAAAATATTGTGCAGACTTTTTACTTTTTGCTCACTCCTCAAGCCATGCTGTATCTAATTTTTAGGTAATTTAAGACATGTGCAATACCAGGCTGCAAACTAATCCCCTAAATTCACATCACTTCACTTTTTTGTCTTTAAAATACCACAGTAGCTGTCAGTCACCTTTGTAACATATCTTGATTTCAGATAAGTGTCTGATAACAAGACCATTAGCAAAGCAATGCAAAATAAATGCTTTGCAGGATAAAAATATACCCTCACACACACACACACACACACAGCACCCATCCACAAATCTCCCCCAACCATCTCAACCAATACATATATTAATATAATATTGCATAAGTGATATAGAAATAATATAACCTTAAACTGAGATGAGGAAGTGAGGAAAGTAAGGAATTTTAACCTTAGTACATTTTCCCACAGTGAAGACAGAGAACAGGCCTTCATTTACTGCATTCATTTACTTTAGCATGGCTGAATGCTCAAGGCACATGTATGCTTTCCAAAGCGATACAAGGAGAGAGCGGACTTGGCTTTCAAATATTTCTATCTCAAACTGCATTCATTTACGATGTCTCATTCAAATTTTAATTAAATGGTTCTGTGTTTCTGACACATTGAAATAAAACATATAGAGTCCTCTGTAAATTAATCATATTATATGAATAAAAGCTGCAGTGTAAAAGGCTTCACCCTGACAGTGTTGTGACCCCAAGAGTTACACAAGATATTTGCACTTTTGCTTCTAAAAATCCAGTTTGAACTCATCAGACACTTTGTTTGATTATTAAAGTGACAGGAGGTTCATCCTGTGTGGTTTTCTGCTGCTCTGTGCCTCTACTTCAAGGTTTGACATGATGTGCATTCATCTGCTTATCTTGGTGATCATACTGTGGAGCATCCCTCTGGCAACAAGAGGTCATTTTCAAGTAATACTATCAGACCTGTAAACTCTTGGTCCAATGTGGCCCCCCAATTAATTTCATGCAGCCTGCCACTTGTTATGTATGTATTATGTATGGTTTTTTTTTATTTACAGATTGTTTTTTCTTCAAACAGTTGGATTTCGTTTTACCTTGACCGGCCCCCTACAGACTAGACACTCAGAGGTCAGCCCCCAGGTCATTTCAGAACCCTGATTTATCCCATGAAACTGACCAGGGTTTTTTTTAACTGTAGAATTTGCTTCTGAAACATTTCATGGGCCCTTTTTCTGGTTTTATTCATACTCCAACCTGTTTGAAGCCTTCTCACTTTACCACATCTTAAAATGTTGCAGTTGCATGCTCCTGATGAGGAACCACAGAATGAACACATGACTTAAGACAGTTATATACTGTATATGAAAGAGATTAAATGGAAATAGCAGTTATGTCTATTGAGAGCTGTTCTCGTCCTTGGTAATATATGTAGCAGTTAATACAGCTATGATGGATTCAAGGATGACCTCAATCACAATCTTTTCTTACAGCTTTCTGTGGGAGCCAGACCATTATATAGTCAAATAAGTTGATCAGATTGGCTTCTCACCAAGCAGCTCAGCTAATAACATGGCAAGCAAACAGCTTGAGGAAGAGAAGATTCGGAATGTGGGTCCCTTCACATTTCAGCCCTGCTCTGCTTTAACACAGCCCTAGACTTGGGAATAAATTGCTTTGGTAATCAGCTTTTTGAAAAGCTTATTTACTGCTTGTTTTGTGTTTATTGTTGTTCTCAGAATGAAATATAAAATTGGATTTTATTACATGTGCAATTTTCTTCTTCCATAAAGAATTGGGGGGGAGAAAGCACATCACCTTGTCGAGTAGGGATGCTCCACAGTGGAAGTATAGTGTATATTATTTTTGATTATATTTTTGTTTTAATGCACTCTCTTTATTCTCCTGTAAGTTAACACACATGCCATGGTATTGGCTGGAAATTTTATGTGTAATATTATAGAATAGAATCGAATTATAGAATCTGCCATACTGGGTTATGTATCTTTATGTGTGAGAGTGTGGGAAAAAACCTGGGTGGGTTTGTATTGTATGTAAACACTAAATATATTAGTTTTGCATCTTGTTTGCAGGTGAATAAAGTAACTACTCATTTGCTGCATACAAAAGTAATACAAGTAATTCATCAACAGCTTAATTTTACAAATACACAAGCCATGTGCAATTGTTAAAAGATAATAACCACAAGGGGGCATTTACACCGGATTCACACACATGCGTTGCTTTAATGCTATATATGTAGCAACGGGAAAAATAACTTTGTCTCCGTTTGGGCTGTGTAGTGTCTGAGATAAATGCATAAACAAGATTTGATGAGAATGTGTGAATGAATTCAACATCACTATGTCCCCTGTAGTATGCTTAAAAAGGTACCTTTTAAACAGGTGCCAAATGCAAAACTGAGCATCAGCATGCCAGACCAAAACAAACAAAATTGTGACACAATTACTTGCTGCTATATTTACTGCTTGAAAAAAAAGAAGCAATGACAAAATATAAAAAGGGAGTCCAGTAGTTTAAACTCAGTACATTATATCAGCATTAATTCCTAAGCTATTTCTATTCATGTTTTAGCAATTATTCTGGTGACACATAGTTACAATGAAATCCAAATGAGATCTCTGTAGCAGTGACATACTTTCAGCTCGCAGACAGGATGCCTCATATATGATTAATTAATTGCAGCAGCCTACCATCTGTGTTTTAACTGATTAAATAGCTCACAAAGTGGGATGCACCTTTTCATGTGAACCTTTGGGGACTCAGCTCCATCTTTGTATTTCTACCTTGATTAAGCACAATACTTTGGCACTTCCTCCAGCCCTTTATTTCAAAGTCTCTTTAATTTGAGAGGGAAGGACACAGAGGCATTTGGGGTTCTTTAAAATGTTGCCCATTTCGAGTAGCAAAGGGCTCTGTCTCTCTTCTCCTCTTCTTCTCTATGTAT